>JBBDGP010000334.1:1312500-1332500 GCA_037952835.1 Lithobates septentrionalis | reverse complement strand
TCACATTTGTGGGGTCAATTAAACGCTCAAAATGGCCAGAAAAAGAGAACTTTCATCTGAAACTCGACAGTCTATTCTTGTTCTTAGAAATGAAGGCTATTCCATGCGAGAAATTGCAAAGAAATTGAAGATTTCCTACAACGGTGTGTACTACTCCCTTCAGAGGACAGCACAAACAGGCTCTAACCAGAGTAGAAAAAGAAGTGGGAGGCCGCGTTGCACAACTAAGCAAGAAGATAAGCACATTAGAGTCTCTAGTTTGAGAAACAGACGCCTCACAGGTCCCCAACTGGCATCTTCATTAAATAGTACCCGCAAAACACCAGTGTCAACATCTACAGTGAAGAGGCGGCTGCGGGATTTTGGGCTTCAGGGCAGAGTGGCAAAGAAAAAGCCATATCTGAGACTGGCCAATAAAAGAAAAAGATTAAGATGGGCAAAATAACACAGACATTGGACAGAGGAAGACTGGAAAAAAGTGTTGTGGACGGATGAATCCAAGTTTGAGGTGTTTGGATCACAAAGAAGAACGTTTGTGAGACGCAGAACAAATGAAAAGATGCTGGAAGAATGCCTGACGCCATCTGTTAAGCATGGTGGAGGTAATGTGATGGTCTGGGGTTGCTTTGGTGCTGGTAAGGTGGGAGCTTTGTACAGGGTAAAAGGGATTCTGAATAAGGAAGGCTATCACTCCATTTTGCAACGCCATGCCATACCCAGTGGACAGCGCTTGATTGGAGCCAATTTCATCCTACAACAGGACAATGACCCTAAACACCTCCAAATTGTGCAAGAACTATTTACAGCAGAAGCAGGCAGCTGGTATTCTATCGGTAATGGAGTGGCCAGCACAGTCACCAGATCTGAACCCCATTGAGCTGTTGTGGGAGCAGCTTGACCGTATGGTACGCCAGAAGTGCCCATCCAACCGATCCAACTTGTGGGAGCTGCTTCTAGAAGCGTGGGGTGCAATTTCTCCAGCTTACCTCAATAAATTAACAGCTAGAATGCCAAAGGTGTGCAATGCTGTAATTGCTGCAAAAGGAGGATTCTTTGATGAAAGCAAAGTTTGATGTAAAAACAATGTTATTTCAAATACAAATCATTATTTCTAACCTTGTCAATGTCTTGACTCTATTTTCTATTCATTTCACAACGTATGGTGGTGAATAAGTGTGACTTTTCATGGAAAACACAAAATTGTTTGGGTGACCCCAAACTTTTGAACGGTAGTGTATACTAGACTGTGTGTGTGTATATATATATATATATATATATATAGATATATATCTATATCTATATATATATATATATATATATATATATTGTGGCAGTAGGACCCTGTGCTTCCTGGAAGATTGCTGGTTTACGCCAGATTTTGGAGAGAAAGGCACGCTGATTGCCCAGCTGTGTGCTGGGCTATTTAATTGTGACCTGGCTATGGCTCAGGGTTCCACCCAACAGACAGGAAGTCTGTGCATGGGAGGCAGGTGGACTCCCATTCCTCTGAGAGGAGTCAGAGGCTGCAGGAGGCAGCCAGGGTATGCATGTCTGCAGGAGGCAGATGTACTTGGTGACAGAGCAGCAAGTAGTAAGCAGCAGGAGTAAGCTAGGAGAGAGCTTCACTCTAGGAAACTCTTTTGGGTCTGAGGAGCAGACCTAAGGCCTAGGCTAAAGGCCGGAATCGGCCATATGGCAAGAATGTACGCCAGGAGGCTAAAGTATTGAGTGTGCAAGATACAGTAATGGTGGAACCCCCTGCGAGGGTTACTGATGTCTTTGTGAACTTTTCTGTGCTTTTAAATAAAAGTGGGCTACCAGGCCCTTTAAAAATACAGTTTTGTACTGGAGTACTCACTGACAACGCACCTACTGTTTGAGTCTGATACCCCCAATCTTACATATGGTGGAGAATGTGGGCAGATTTGGAAGAGTTCCAGATCCTCGCATACCAAAAACAGTGAGTAGCAAGAAACTGTGTTTTCCAGCAATGCTGTGAGGAGCAGCTCATGTGAACCAGTGGAGTCTGCATGTGAAAGTGTGCTGTTTGCAAGTCTTAAAGAGACGGTACTCAAAATTTTCCTGTGTTAAAAGGAACTGTGTTAAAAAGTGTTGTGTGCCTGACTGTAGAGATGGGGCGGTCAAAGCGCAAAAAGGAAGCAATGTTTGCTGAGATGAGAGACAGAACCTTGTGGCTGGAGGGGTTGTTACCGACAGAACAAGCCCCAGATGGTGCAAGATGCATTTGGCCTCACTGGAGCAAAAGAAAAAGGAAAGCAAGCCGTCCTTTAGTGCAAAGAGTGAGCAGATGGGTGCGGTTGTCCATGGCAACAAAGCAGAAATCCATACAGCTGACTTCATACGGCCCATGTTGCCTTCTGAACATGTTATAGACTTTTTGGATGATTTTGCGAGGATTGCTTCCTATAGAGGATGGCCTAAAAGTCGCTGAGGTGGGGTTGGTGCAACCTTTTTTGATGGAGGAGTACCAAGAGGTGTACCGCGGGATGTATCATAACCGAGATGACTATGACAATTTCCTAGGAGCAATCCAATCTAGAGAGCGCTGGAAAAGATCAACAGGGAGAAAGTGGTCTCCCATGGCAACCGGAGAAAGTCTGTTTGCAGAAAGGAGGAGCTACAGCAGAGATGTGGCTCAAATTCTAAATAAAGAGGTTTGTGTAAAAGTGTCTGTTGTCACCCCTGGCAACCGTGAAGGAAATTTTGTTCAGCCTGCAGGGGGTGATGGAGAGCACAAGAAATCAATGGTTTCAAGTTATGGCTGCTTGTGTGAAGTGGTCAGCCCAGAAAAGAGGGCACAGTATCCAGCATCCTGCAAGTGGTATGACCATGTGTGTAAGTCTGCTGTTACCCCTGGCAACAGAAAACCTGTTTGGCCTGCAGGGGATGTTGGAAAATCCAAGAAGGATGCAATGTTGCCCCGTGCCCATGTGGGGGCATTAGCTTGTGAGAGCACAGCAAAGAAGGGACAACGCCCTCAATTGAAGCTTTCAACACCTTCCAAATGTAATGGTAAGACTGTTGCAGTTACAAATGTGAGAGAGACTGGTTATGGGACTATTCCCTGTGAAGTGGGAATAAGTCCAGTGAGAAAAATAGCTTTCAGAGACTTGCAAGTGAATACCCTGTGTAGTAACAAAGCCCAGTTTGAAGCTGAACCTGCAGCAAGCTTGAGGACTGGTAAGGACTTGTCTTCAGGCAGTGTATTGTTTAGCAGGAAGACAAGTGGTAAAAATGAAGGTATGTTGCGTGCTAATGCAATTAAAAATGTGATATTGCATCCAGAAATGTCAGGGGTGACCACTGAGAAATGTGTGCCGTTGCCCCTAGCAACCATCGCAGGTGTAGCAGAGGTGTCCCTGGAGACCACCCAGGAGCTCATGGTGTCTGAGCTCAGAGTTTCCCAGGACAACTGTGTCGCCGCACCGACTGACAAGTGTGTTTCACATGAGGTGAAAAGCAATGTACTAAATATCCTACAATCTCAAACTGCTAATGTGGTAACACAACCTATACAAGGCAGGAAGGTGGATAATGATGATGTTGAAAAGTGTATTACTGACAATGTTGATGGTTTGGTGTCTCCCATGGTAACCACAGGTAGTGCAGCAGAGTTGTCCCAGGAAATCTCAGGAGGACTCCCAGTGTTGGAGCCGGCGGGGCTCCAGGACAGCTCTGATACTGCTCAGGTGGAAAACAATGGGAAAAATAGCTCAAATGAGGGAGTATGTATTATCACAATCTGATGGGGTTGACAGTGACTGGTGCAGATTGTCTGCTGCTAAACCACTCTGTCCACCTGTGTCTCCATGGGCAGAGGGAGCAGTACTACGGAGTGCTGGTGATTGGAGCACAGACAGGATAGACTGGGATATTCTCGCCATAAAGATGTTAGCGTGGTGGAAAGAAATTTCTGAAGGTAATAGTAAGCTGGACACTATTGCTGCTGTGACAAATGGAGAGGCTGCAAAGCCAGTAGACACTGGTGCATTGGCTGTTGCAGAACTTAACCCCCTCCAGGCGGAAGGATCGGAAAAGGGCGCATATATAGCAGAAGTTTTGTTCACAGCAAAAGAGATGAGTAATGTTGAGTGTCAGGATTATGGGATAATGGATAGGGACTTGGAAGTGCTCAGTGTTGCTGAAAATGAGACGATGAGTGTGACACATGCGTTTTGCAGTGCTCATGGGGAGCCGCAAGTTTTGTCAGTGTCCTCTGAGGTGGAGGTCTCTTTGAGTGTCTCGGCCTCTCAAGCCTTAGCAAATGAGCCCCTCCACGTCGTTAGTAAGGGAAAAGTCCCTAGAGTTCTGTGTTTAGATGTGGCATGTCTAGAAATAACTGAGATGTTGTTGGAATTGGTGAAAATCTTTCCGCTGTATACCTGCATGTATCCACCGCAGATGGGCGACCTGGTACTGCGTGGTACAGGCGATGTTAAGCAATGTTGATAAAAATTGGTTACTGCAATGTTGGTTACTTTTGCGGAAAGTGGTCTCGCAGTTCTCTGCGAGAGTGCTTCCAGCGACAGTTATGTGCGGAAGGCGTTCAGGGGAACTGCTAGAGGAATCAAAAATGATAGACATAGTGGAAGTCTCTCCGTATGCTGGTGTGATGAGGTGCATTCCTGTTGGTGCGGTCCGAGGTGCAGCTGAGCAGTGGTGCTGTCTCACCCGCTAGACCTCATGTAAAGGAAGGGCCCGGAAAAGACGCGGCAGTAGTGGGAATTCAATCCATCACTCGCAGGGAGGTGCAGTTTGAGGTACCCGGAGACACTTTGACAGGAAATGACAGTGCTGGTAACTGTAATAAAAAAGTGTATGAGAAGCACTGTAGAGCACTATCGGACAGCTCAGAGGTATTGGTTGAGGTACCAATGGACACAGAAATGGTTAAAGAGATTGGTGTGGAAAAATGTGGTGCGTTGGTAGGACAGTCGCTATTGGAGTGTTGGACAACAGGGAGCGATGTGAAACTGCGGGAATATGCCATAGGGAGTAACTGTTTGCCTGTAGATGGTCCCTCCCTAGACACTGTCCTAGCAAACAAGGTGACAAGAGGTCTTGATGATAATAATATTGAGTTGAATAACCCCTTGTGGAACATTGCTATTGAGGTTAAACAGAAGTATGTGGTGTTGATCTCAGATGATTTGGTTGCCAAGGGTAAACCACACAGGGGTTAGTGAACCTGATAAACGGATGTTGTTGGTTAGTGTTGCATCAGGTAGTGAGAGGGGTCAGTCCCTGACAGATTTCATGGAAGTGGGTCCCCAACAGTCCCAGGAGAGTAGGTCTGTGGGAGGAAAAAGGAGGATCCCGGGGCTAGAAGGTGGAGGGGATAGAGAGATTAGTGGGAGCCCAAGGTTCAGGAAGAAGTGCTGGTGGAAGCACACCCGGAAGAAGATGTGGGTGGAGTGCCCCTTTAGAGAAAAGGTTGGGCAGATTAGGACTCCTGCTGCTGATAGTTGGCACAGAGGTGCCAAGGTGAAGTGCTGGTGGAAACATACCCGGAAAAAGAAATGGGCCTACGCAGCTAATGGCTGGCACAGAGGTGTCCCATTCTTAGTGATGGGTTTATGTGTTCCTCCCTCCGGTTCGAAACAAGGGGGGAGGATATGTGGCAGTAGGACCCTGTGCTACCTGGAAGATTGCTGGTTTACGCCAGATTTTGGAGAGAAAGGCACGCTGATTGCACAGCTGTGTGCTGGGCTATTTAATTGTGACCTGGCTATGGCTCAGGGTTCCACCCAACAGACAGGAAGTCTGTGCATGGGAGTCAGGTGGACTCCCATTCCTCTGAGAGGAGTCAGAGGCTGCAGGAGGCAGCCAGGGTATGCATGTCTGCAGGAGGCAGATGTACTTGGTGACAGAGCAGCAAGTAGTAAGCAGCAGGAGTAAGCTAGGAGAGAGCTTCACTCTAGGAAACTCTTTTGGGTCTGAGGAGCAGACCTAAGGCCTAGGCTAAAGGCCGGAATCAGCCATATGGCAAGAATGTACGCCAGGAGGCTAAAGTATTGAGTGTGCAAGATACAGTAATGGTGGAACCCCCTGCGAGGGCTACTGATGTCTTTGTGAACTTTTCTGTGCTTTTAAATAAAAGTGGGCTACCAGGCCCTTTAAAAATACAGTTTTGTACTGGAGTACTCACTGACAACGCACCTACCGTTTGAGTCTGATACCCCCAATCTTTCTATTACAAGGGATGTTTACATTCCTTTTTAATAGGAATAAAAGTGATCCAAATTTTATTTTTTTTTAAAAACAATGAAAAAATAAATAAAATAAAGTAAAATAAATAATAAAAAAAAAATAAAAATTTTTTAAAGCGCCCTGTCCCGACGAGCTCGCGCGCAGAAGCGAACGCATACGTGAGTAGCGCCTGCATATGAAAACGGTGGTCAAACCACACATGTGAGGTATCGCCGCGACCGGTAGAGTGAGAGCAATAATTCTAGCCCTAGACCTCCTCTGTAACGCAAAACATACAATCTTTAGCATTTTTTAAATGTCGCCTATGGAGATTTTTAAGGGTAAAAGTTTGACGCCATTCCACGAGCGGGTGCAATTTTAAAGCGTGACATGATGGGTATCAATTTACTTGGCGTAACATATTTCACAATATAAAAAAAAATTGTGCTAACTTTACTGTTTTATTTTTTTTTTCAAAAAAGTGAATTTTTTCCAAAAAAAGTGAGCTTAGAAGACCGCTGCGCAAATACGGTGCAAAAAAAATTATTGCAATGAGCGCTATTTTATTCTCTAGGGTGTTAGAAAAAAAACAATATATAATGTTTGGGGGTTCTAAGTAATTTTCTAGCAAAAAAACCTGTTTTAAACTTGTAAACACCTAAAATCCAAAACGAGGCTGGTTTTAAAGTGGTTAATAAATTTAGAATAATATAATTATAGTTAAAGATTTTTAGATAATCAAAAATAAAAATTTTTGGGCATTTTGATTTTAGCAAACAGGCTTTTTTTTTTTTTTTTTTTTGTTTTTTTTTTTTTTTTTTAAAAACAGGCCTCCTTTTTTAAATGTTGTTAAACAGGCATATCATTTAACAGAAAATAATAAAGAGAAGGCCCAGAATGGGGTCAGCAAACCAGGAAATGAAGGACATGATCGATGTTTTGGGGTTTCAAAAAGGGCATTTAGATTCAACCCAAAACATCAATCATGTCCCTCATTTCCTGCTGCATACGATCCAGCCGATTACGCATTTGATCGATCTCCCCATTCCAGGCCATTATTTGAGCAATTAGCCGTTGGGCACTGTCTGTGGTGAAATAGTCACTTGGACCTAAAGTTGAATGAAAAAAAAGATGTGTTTAGAAATATGCACACATACATAGTTTACCTTACCATAAAGCTGGTGTCTCAGACACTGACCTGGTGGGGTGCCCATGTCGCATACTTCATGAACATCCTCGGGGGTGGCGCTGTTGCTTGACTCAAGCACAACCAGATCACCTAAAATAGAGTAGAAAAATTACATAAAATAAAAGGCAGCCATGCATAGATTACCGTAAGCTGGTGTGTCAGACACTCACCTGGTGGGGTGCCCATGTCGCCCACCTCTCCTTCCTCCACATCCTCAGTGGGGCTTGGGCTGATTTCCCAAGTATGTTCTTTTGGTTGGGGGGGACTGGGTTCTTCTTGTTGGCTGAGTGATTTTTTTTCCCCTATGTGAAGCAAAAAATTAATCGGAAACAATTCAACGCATGCTCGGAAGCATTGAACTTCATTTTCTTGGGTTGTCGTAGTGTTGTATGTCACCGCATTCTTGACGGTCGAAAGTTCAGCGAACTTTTGTGTGACCGTGTGTATGCAAGCCAAGCTTGAGCGGAATTCCGTCGGAAAAACCATCCAAGATTTTTCCAACGGAAATTCCGCTCGTGTGTAGGCGGCATTATGCTCACTTGCATGTCAGTGAAGCGCAGACCCACCTGCTATTTTATAGTGTGTGTTTATGTTAATTGGTTTCAGATCTTAATAGTGAACCTGTGAGGGACAGCAATGTTGAAAGTATTGCAGGGAAAGCTGATTATAACTACTGCTGAGCTAAACCTATTCTATTTTAACTACTGCGGGGCAACAGATTTTGAATTATACTGTATATCTCAAGCAGAAATAGGGCTTTCACTATAAATCTGTGTTAAGGTCACATTGACAATCATTTTTAGGTAAAAAGTATAAAAATTCAAAAGTGTATGCACTCACTGAATAAAAGTGGTGGGAGCGACAAGAAATGTCCCCACCCACCACATATGGGATGCTGGTAAACAGTAAAATCTTTCTCCCGTTGAGGACCACCCATTGACCCCGTGATGCAAGATCCCTCATTCGGAGCTGTTCGGGATGGTCTCGGGTACTCTCCGGTCTCAGAAGATGGCGCATGCACAACACGGCCTGCGGCTTTGAAGAAAAGAATCTGTAAGCGACCGCGAAGATTTGAATCCCCTTTGACACAGGATTCTGCAGGAGAAGTAAATAAGACATGTCTCAAGAAAAAAAGTAAAAAATATCATTTGAATGTCAAATTGCCTGATAACATTGCTCACTGCTCAGAGGGTAATACCTTAGGAATTAACTCTTCAGTTGCTGGATAATTATTTGTTGATGTGCTTGCTGTTGGTGCTGTCGCTATTACAACTAGCAATACCCAAGTTACTGTGGCTGCTATTTCCATGGCTGCTGATGCGGTTCCACAAGGCCTTGTTCAAGCTGCACACTCTAATCTGAAAATGTCCAGAGGTGAGTCTTTAGATGCTTCGTTTTTACAAGGCTTTGCTTTTTCTATGTCTAAATTATTGTCAAAATTGTTACCTGCTTCTGTGTTACCTCATTCTACTGCTCAAGCTGGATTAACCTCTGTGTGGAAAGATAATATGCATACTACTGTTAAATCCAATTTAGGGGTCTCAAAATAAGACAGATATAGATATAGTGAGTCCAGATCTTAAGATAAGATTATCAGGTGCTTTATTGTATACAAACACTGCAGTGGAGAGACACAACACAGACCGACTTCCATCTCTACCAGGCGGAACGAAGCAGGAAGTGTCTGACTTAAAAACATCAAGTTTAACAATATATATACTTTATGAATATGCATAAGCACTAGGCGTGTTATAGGTGTGATCGTATAGTTTAGTCCAATCAGCATTCATATCTTAACAGCAAGGGAACAGTTAAATGGGTGTTTACATCATGTGACTGGCAAAGAAAGAGATTTCAACAGTATCTGGTCAGTTCAGACTGGTTTTGGTACGAAGGCCTATTTTGAGCAGCTTTCTGGGTTTCTTATCAGTGTTTGTGTCGTCACACATCCAACAGTTTTGATTCCCAGGAATTGAAACAAGCCATCTAAAAAAGGAATGAAACAAATCAAGCAAAATCTCTTTCTCTCTTTCTCTCTCTTCTCCTCTTTCTCTCTTTCTCTCTTTCTCTCTTTCTCTCTTTCTCTCTTTCTCTCTTTCTCTCTTTCTCTCTTTCTCTCTTTCTCTCTTTCTCTCTTTCTCTCTTTCTCTCTTTCTCTCTTTCTCTCTTTCTCTCTTTCTCTCTTTCTCTCTAAAAGATCGTTTCAAATGATGCAAAAAATCATATAGGCATGAAAAGCACATGGAGCAGTATACGAGGTAATCAACACAAGTACTTACTTTTTTTCTGTACTGATTCGGCTCCCTGAGTTTGAGGTCGGACCATCTTTTTCGAATTTGATCCTTCGAGCACTGTACCCCAAAATAAGCCTGTAAAGTCTTCACCACCTTCGCCATTATTTTGGCTTTGCGCAAATTTGGCCAGGCGTACGGCCCCTTCCTCATATGTAAAAGGAAGAGGTAGGCTCTCCCATATAAACACTACAATGTTTACATCTGTTATCACTGTGAGTGACATCAAAATGGTCACATGGTGGAGAGTTGCTGTGTCTCTGAACTGAGCCACCCTATTAAGATTTAACCCGGGCATGATTTCTGCTGTGCCATTCATAAACAACCACCACTTTACTCCAAGAAAACATATGGCAGTACAGAAATGATTAACTAAAATTATGTCACCAAACTCAAAGTATTACTCCCATGCAAAATATAGTACAAGATATAAGAAAAATTAAATTGTAATCCTTGGCTATGAATGAAAGCATATCTTTTGTAGACAACTGGACTGTTAAATCTGAATTTACACGCTTGGCTCCTTCCCATCCTTTCCTAAGCATAATGAAAGCTACAAGCTCTTGTGTCAGCATTTTTGGTATGCATAATAAATTGTTTCCTTACCATCTAAGGACAGATCAAACAATACATTTACAATCTGCCATAAGAAAGAAAAAAAATCACTTTTGAAAATAAGGAACACTTTGCAATGGAAGTGGCTATGTGATCTGTTGGGAGAATTGGTTGAATAGAAATAAGATATAAATGCATCACCAAAAAATATACTGTAGTTTTTTTGTTTTTGAGTCTTACACTATGCCACAAATACACAATAAAAATGTTCCAGCTGCAACAAGAATGCAGTGGATTCCTGTGGCTGGATGCCAATGCTGATGTGGACAGTTGTGGTCACATAGCTTGTACACAGCAATGACAGACTGACAGTGGCCACAACTGTCCACTAATGATTACTCTTGGATGCAACCAGCTTGCACCCAGGAGCTACGGATGAGCTGAACACCCCCCAGTTCGGTTCACACCAGAACCTGCGAACGGACCGGAAATTCCCACAAACGTTAGAACCCCATTGACGTCTATGGGACTCGAACGTTTGAAATCAAAAGTGCTAATTTTAAAGGCTAATTTGCATGGTATTGTCCTAAAAAGGGTTTGGGGACCCGGGTCCTGCCCAGGGGACATATATCAATGCAAAAAAAGTTTTAAAAACGTCAGTTTTTTCGGGAGCAGTGATTTTATTGATGCTTAAAGTAAAAAAAAAGTGAAATATTCCTTTAAATATCGTACCTGGGGGGTGTCTATAGTATGCCTGTAAAGTGGCATGTGTTTCCCGTGCTTAGAACAGTCCCTGCACAAAATGACATTTTTAAAGGAATAAAAGTCATTTAAAACTGCTTGCGGCTTTAATGTAATGTCGGGTCCTGGCAATATGGATGAAAATCAGTGAGACAAACTGCATGGGTACCCCCCAGTCCATTACCAGGCTCTTTGGGTCTTGTATGGATATTAAGGGGAACCCCGCACCCAAATTGAAAAAAGGAAAGGTGTGGGGCCATCAGGCCCTATATACTCTGAACAGCACTATACAGGCGATGCAAACATGACAGGGACTGTAGGTTTGTTGTTAAGTATAATCTGTTTGTAATTTTGAACTAGTACATTTTTAACGTGTTTAGCTCCAGAAAAAAAATCTATTTTTAAACTTTTTAGAAAACATAGGGACGGGTTATCACCCCTGTGACATTTGTTTTGCTGTCTGTGCTCCTCTTCAGAAGATTTCACCTCACTTTTTGTCCCAATGACAAACGTTTTTTGAAAATTTGGGGGTTTTAGTGAAACAAGGATTGGTGATTGTCACGGACCTGGCCGGAGCAGAGGCTGTTGGAGAGGACTGTGTGCGGGCCTGTTGCCCACCGATTATGGGCCCTAGCATTTGAGGTGAATGAGAAATCCAGTCTGAACTGTATTAATCGGACTCAGTCATGTATATATTGTATGGGGACTCCTTGCTGTGGATCTGTGTCCCTGAAGAGGGAGGGGGGGGTTCCTCCAGCAGCCCCCTGCTGATAAGACTGATTCATTCTGTTGGGACACATCATGTGAGGAGATGCTGGTGTCAACTTGTGCTTATGTTAATTGAATGAGCTAATGACATTGTCCTCCATACAATGTAGGAGACGGGACGACTCCTATTGGAGCTCATGTTAATTAGGTTAGCTTTGAGTCATCCTGGTGTATAAATGTGTGTGAGATCTCAAATAAAGAGTAGTTCTGATGTACTCCAAGACTGGTGTTGTCTAGTTCTTGGGGTTCCTATGGCCAGATCTATTGGACTCGTGTCCAGAACTTAGGAAGTGGTATATGACGGAAGCACTCAAGCGGAGTGTGGGACGTTCCGTGACATTGGTGGCAGCAGTGGGATAGCTTCCTGAAGTCTGGGACATCCAAACCTCCAACTGGATCCAAGATCAGCATAGCAGACTTCAGTCACCCCAGCGGAGATATGGACCTGGCATCAGAATTCCCGGGGCTGCTGCGGATCATCCTTTCAACGTACACCAGGACTGTGTCTGAGGATGAATACCTGGAGCTCAGGCAGCTGATTCGGGTGGAGCTCTGGATTGCAGCCCTCCGTCTCGCTGGCATAAAACAGGGCAAGTGCTTTCCAACCCAAGAGCAACGGGCCAGTGACCAACGGGCATTGCGGATGGCATTCCTGGGAGAGCAGCCCCAGGAGCAATGGGTGACTGAGTTGGACAGGTTGGTCCAGCAGGAGATAGAGCTGGACAATCATTATCGGGCTCTGCAATGGCACGCAGAGGAGGGATATTTAGGGGAGACAACAGAATGCTCTCCGGAGGGATATGACTTTGGCGGCCCTGGATTGCTGTGGGAGAACCTTACAGATCTTTTTATGTTTGGCGATGAAGGGGAACCTGACCTTGAGGACCTGAGAGACTATAGAGAGTCTATGCTCGGTCTTGCAGGGGTCTCAGAGCTCAAACCTGATCTGGACCATTTGCTAAGGAAGGAACAGCATCTGGAAAGGGCATACAGGAAACTGCTAGAACAAGTTCAGCAGCATGCCAGAGAATCGGCAGTGGAAAATCCGGAGATTGCCGTCCCCAAACCTGAAGTGCTGACAATAGGGCAGAGCTCTGCTAACCTCTGCCCAGAAAGGATAGCATCTTCTGGGTTCCATGGACAGGAGATGGTGAACCTCTATTCCCAGACATCAGTTGCAGAGACATGGGATTTGATAGACTTTTCTGCTGAGGAAGAACAACACTGACAGGGACATGTGATTTTCTGCCAGCAGCATCTATGGAGTTAAAACAAACTTCTCCAGCTGAAGATCTGGTAACTGAACAGAGGGTCCAAGACCTCTGTCCCACACTTTTACCACTTCCAGAGACTGGGGATTTAATAGACGTTTCTGTAGAGGAGGAACCACCTGGCAAACCCCCAGCAGAAGTGCTGGCAACCGGACAGAGGGTCCAAGACCTCTGCCCCACACCTGCAGCAATTGTGGAGGCCCAGGGTGAGGAGGTGGCAGTCTATCACGAGCTGCAGATCAGGATCCAAGGAGAGAATGCAGTCATCACCTCACAACTGCAGCTTGATCTGGTGTCGGTTGATGGGGCTTCAGTCCCCACCTGTATACCGCAGGGATGCTGGGCAGTCGGCCCAGATCCCCAACAGCAGGATGGAGTGAGCCCAGTCCCACTGTCTTCTCTCCAGCGGCAGAAAGGATTCCAGGGAGAAGGGCCAGTCCGGGCCTCTCCCCAGCGGCAGATATGTTCTCTGAG
Source organism: Lithobates septentrionalis (assembly GCA_037952835.1). NCBI lineage: Eukaryota > Metazoa > Chordata > Amphibia > Anura > Ranidae > Lithobates > Lithobates septentrionalis. The sequence goes on along the minus strand of JBBDGP010000334.1, from coordinate 1,319,001 downwards.
AGAGGCAGAGGATGGCTGGGTGAGTAACACACTGTTTGGAATAATTTGTTTGGGGTACTGTGTGGGTACAGGCAGTAGAGGACTGGAACTACTGACTAACTTTGGAGTCAACCCGTCTGGGGTCTCCTCCTATGTTAGTCACCTGCCGAAAGGGGAGAAATGTCACGGACCTGGCCGGAGCAGAGGCTGTTGGAGAGGACTGTGTGCGGGCCTGTTGCCCACCGATTATGGGCCCTAGCATTTGAGGTGAATGAGAAATCCAGTCTGAACTGTATTAATCGGACTCAGTCATGTATATATTGTATGGGGACTCCTTGCTGTGGATCTGTGTCCCTGAAGAGGGAGGGGGGGGTTCCTCCAGCAGCCCCCTGCTGATAAGACTGATTCATTCTGTTGGGACACATCATGTGAGGAGATGCTGGTGTCAACTTGTGCTTATGTTAATTGAATGAGCTAATGACATTGTCCTCCATACAATGTAGGAGACGGGACGACTCCTATTGGAGCTCATGTTAATTAGGTTAGCTTTGAGTCATCCTGGTGTATAAATGTGTGTGAGATCTCAAATAAAGAGTAGTTCTGATGTACTCCAAGACTGGTGTTGTCTAGTTCTTGGGGTTCCTATGGCCAGATCTATTGGACTCGTGTCCAGAACTTAGGAAGTGGTATATGACGGAAGCACTCAAGCGGAGTGTGGGACGTTCCGTGACAGTGATAAAGCAGCAGTGGAAAGGAGAAATGTTTACCCCATATTCTTACAGAAGATAATTTCCCTTCCTAGGGGTAGATATCATCTCACTTCCTGTTGTCTCCTTCCGTTTGCAAGTAGGAGTCATTTGTAAGTTGGATGTTTGAAAGTAGGGGCCTGCCCTATATACTCAGCAGAAATTTGGGCCTTAGGTGTTGGTGTTGCCACAACACTATAAGCCCTCACAGGGCCCTGCTGTGAAATATTAGATCAAGAATTGTAATTACATGCCCCTGTTGAACAGGGGCAGAAAAATTGGGCCTTTGGTGGTGGTGGTGTTGCCACAACACTGTAAGCCCTCACGGTTACTCTTGGTGGGTGCAGAAACGGGCCCAGCTGTGAAATATTAGATCAAGAATTCTAATTACATGTCCCTGTTGAACAGGGGCTGAAAAATTGGGCCTTAGGCCCTGGTGCTGGTGCCACAACACTGCAACCCCTCACAGATACTCTAGTTGGAGCGCAGGAATGAGCCCTGCTGCAAAGAATTGCATCAAAAATTGTAATTGCAGGGGCTGAAAAATTGGGCCTTAGGCACTGGTGGTGGCGCCCAGAACCAAAAATGTTCTTACAAGCTATCAGCATGATCATTGAGGAGGAAGAGGATAATTACTCAGCATAACAGGATAGACATTCAGCATCAGCATAGGCAGTCTTTGAAGGGATCTGACATTTCAAAAAAAATTATTCGGTTACATCAGCATCAGGTGCTTGGTAGCTGGTGGTAATCCAAGACTGATTCGTTTTTATGAAGGTCAGTCGATCGAGTCGGTGGACAGGCGCACCCTGTGATTGGTTACTCAGCCTCCAGCAGCACTGAATGTGCGTTCCAAAAGAACGCTGGATGCGGGACAGGCCAGTAGCTCAATTGCATACTGTGCAAGCTCTGGCCAGTGATCCAGCCTCAAGACCCAGTAACCCAGAGGATTTTCGGTGGGAAAGGTGTCCAAGTCAGATCTTGCCCCCTAGGTATTCCTGCACCATGTAAAACAGATGCTGGTGATGGTTGCTGGAACCGATCATACCTTGGGGCTGCGGACCAAAAAATTGTCAGACGGCCGCTCCTTCTTTGACTGACCGAAGCCTCAGCAACACGTTGTCCAGGAACAGGAGTTTGTAACCTCCCAGTCTCTGGGAACGCGCTGCACAGACCTTTCTGCAAGGCCTACCAAAGATGTTTCATCCTCTGCTCCCTCTGCGAAGGCAAGATAAGGTTCGCAACCTTACCCTTGTAACGTGGATCAAGGAGGGTGTCCAGCCAGTATTGATCCCTCTCCTTGATACCACGAAAACGAGGATCCTTCCGCAGGCTTTGCAGGATCAGGGAGGCCATGCAGCGTAGGTTTGCTGAGGCATTTGGTCCGGAGTCCTCTGGGTCACTAAGGATGACATGATCTGCAGCCACCTCCTCCCAGCCACGTACAAGTCCATGGGTTTCTTGGGACTGTAAATGATCCCTTAAAGACTGCTGCTGATGCTGAGTGCCAGGCTCCACCTCCATGCTGACACAATCCTCCTCCTCCTCTCTGTGTGATCGGCGGGCACGCAGGAACAGTCTGGATAAAGGGGCCTTGAAAGCTTAGGAAGTCCTCCTCTTCCTGCCTCTGTTGTGCCTCAAGTGCCCTGTCCATTATTCCACACAGCGTGTGCTCCAACAGGTGGACAAGGGGGACAGTGTCACTGATGCATGCACTGTCACTGCTCACCATCCTCGTGGCCTCCTCAAATGGTGACAGGACAGTGCATGCATCCCTGATCATGGCCCACTGGTGTGGGGAAAAAAAAACAAGCTCCACTGACCCTGTCCTGGTGCTATAATCGCACAGGTACTCATTGATGGCCCTCTGCTGCGTGTGCAGCCGCTGCAGCATGGCCAACATTGAGTTCCACCTGGTGGGCTTGTCATACATTAGGCGGTTCTTGGGCAGGTTAAATTCCTTTTGAAGGTCTGCCAGCAGAGCAATGGCATTATATGACCGGCGGAAATGCACACAGACTTTCCTGGCCTGCCTCAGGACATCCTGTAAGCCCAGGTACCTGCCCAAGAACCGCTGCCCCACCAAGTTAAGGACGTGAGCCAAACAGGGCACATGTGTCATTAGTCCCTGTCGGAGGGCGGAGAGGAGGTTGGTGCCATTGTCGCAAACCACCATTCCTGCCTTTAAGTTGGCATGGCATCAGCCACCTCTGAACCTGCCCCTGCAGAGCTGACAGAACCTCTGCCCCAGTGTGGCTCCTTTCCCCCAAGCACACCAGCTCATGCCCCGCATGGCATCTTTTGGCCTGCGTACTTGCGTAGCCCCTTGAATGCCTACGGAACACCGCTGGTTCCAAGGACAAAGCACAGGAAGAGGCCATGGAGGAAGAAGAAGAGGAGGGGGTGGAGGAGAGAGGTGTGTCAGAATAACCAGTAGTGGCATTTTGGAGGTGTGGTGGTGGAACAACCTCCAACACTAATGCACCTTGTCCTGCATCCTTCCCAGCTGCCAGCAGAGTCACCCAATGTGCCGTGAAACTTAGGTAACATCCATGTCCATGCATGCTGGACCATGAGTCAGCGGTAATATGCACCTTACCACTGACCGCCCTGTCCAGCGAGGCCAAGACATTGCCTTCCACATGCCGGTAGAGAGCCGGAATCGCCTTCTGTGAGAAAAAGTGGCATTTGGGAACCGCACATTCCACAAACTCACGGAAGGGGGCAGAGTCTACCAACTGAAAAGGTAGCAGTTGAACTGCTAGAAATGTTGCCAAGCTAGCATTCAACCGCTGGGCATGTGGATGGCTGGGAGCGAACTTCTTTCTGCAGTGCAGCAGCTGGGGCAGGGAAATTTGCCTGGTACAATCTGACGTTGGTGTACCGATATCAGATTGCCCGCAAGTACTTGGCTGTGACACACCTAATTCTACACCTTCATTCCCCTCAGTGCAGGTCTCAGAGAGGACTGAAGGTATAGTGGGGTTGGGAATCCCCGCTGATGAGGAGCAAGTAGAGGTCCTCTTTGTTCTTTGGTGTGGGTCTTTTGGGCACGCTTGCCAATGAACTGCATGGCAGGTCAACATATGTCTGGTCAAGCATGTGGTGCCCAAGCGGGAGATGTTTTGGCCACGCGAGATACGCTTGAGAAATATGTTGCAAATAACAGCGGTGCGATCTGATGCACTCATCTCAAAAAAGGCCCACACCAAAGAACTTTTTGAATAACGCGCAGACAGCAGCGCCCTGCACATGCGGAGCTCTGCGGTGTGATGCAGTCAGTCTGCTGCCCTTAGGCTGCCCCCTGGAGGGCATCCTGCCTCGTTGGTGATGTGCCTCCTCCTCCTACTCCTCTCCCCTATTAGGCACCCACGTTGAGTCAGTGACCTCATCATCCCCTCCCTCCTCATCAATGGAGCAAACCTGGCAGTATGCTGCAGCAGGGGGAGCATGACTGCCAGATGGCTGTCCTTCTTGGGCACCCGCCCTCTGTCTGTGGTCACGTTACTGCCTTCATCTAGCTCAGTATCATCAAAGCCTTCAAAACACTGGACATCCTCCTGGAGCATGTACCCAACACTGTTTTCAAACAGTTCGAGGGACTCCTCAGGAGGACATGGTGGGGCTAGGGAAGGAGTGACTGATGCCATTGAGCCAAGTGAAAAGGCCGCGTTGGCAGCTGCTTTGCCAGACAAAGTACCCTGAGCCTGGGTGAGAGAGGATGAGGAGGATGAGGAGGATGAGGACGGCTTGGTCATCCAAGTCTTCCGCATTTTGTGGCTCAACATGGCCAGCTGCCGAAAAAAAGGCCAAGCGTGTCCCATGGCCACGTGCTGATGAGGATGCACCGTGTCCACGACCAGCACTGTTGCCTCTAGACACAGAGCCTGCTTGCCCTCTTTTATTGGCTTGTGACTGTCTGCCTCTCCTTGTTGGCCCTCAGGACATACTATTGGCCTGCAGTGAGCTGCACAAAACTGATATATATATATATATATAATACCGATTATACTGCAGCTAGCAGAATCAACTACCTGCCTGTAGTATTATTAGTATGATAACCCCTGCACTTGTCTTCAGGTAGCTATACTGTAGGTGCAACTGTGCAGGGTACACAGTACAGTAACTGGAAATACATCAAGAGCCTACACAAGCACCTGGCTGCAGGTAGCTTTACTGTAGGTGAGACTGTGCAGGGTACACATTACAGTAGCTGGAAATACTTCAATGAGCCTACACAAGCACCTGGCTGCAGGTAGCTATACTGTAGGTGAGACTATACGGGGTACACAGTACAGTAGCTGGAAATACTTCAATGAGTCTACACCAGCACCTGGCTGCAGGTTGCTATAGTGTAGGTGAGACTGTGCGGGGTACACAGTACAGTAGCTGGAAATACTTCAATGAGCCTACACAAGCACCTGGCTGCATGTAGCTATACTGTAGGTGAGACTGTGCAGGGTACACACACAGTGCAGTATCTGGAAATACTTCAATGAGCCTACACAAGCACCTTGTTGCAGGTTGCTATACTGTAGGTGAGACTGTGCAGGGTACACAGTACAGCAGCTGGAAATACTTCAATGAGCCTACATAAGCACCTGGCTGCAGGTTGCTATACTGTAGGTGAGACTGTGCAGGGTACACAGTACGGTCGCTGGAAATACTTCAATGAGCCTACAGAAGCACCTGACTGCAGGTAGCTATACTGTAGGTGAGACTGTGCAGGGTACACAGTACAGTAGCTGGAAATACTTCAATGAGCCTACACAAACAACCTGGCTGCAGGTTGCTATACTGTAGGTGAGACCTGGGATGCATATTGTCGCACGTCCCACACTCCGCTTGAGTGCTTCCGTCAGTATACCACTTCCTTGTAGTCTGGATACAGATATCAGATATTCCAACCGCTCCCAAGCATAAAACAAGGCAACACTTGCTTAGATGCTAACATGGACTATATTTTTATTAGAACCAGAATACAGTCTTATATACCGGAGAAGATGAGGTTCACCCCTCCTGCTCATATTACTCTAACAATACAAATGTAACCTAATTAACCTAATTAACATGAGCTAGTTTACTAAATCCTTTACCCAGACCAGATGACTCAGAGACATGACCTGTAGGACACAGACTTGTGGGCACCGAGCTTCACACAGTAACAGAGTTAATTATCATAAGTACAACCACAGGACATTTTCTCACAATAGCAGAAGCTCCAATAGGAGTCGGCCAGTCTCCTACATTGTATAGAGGACAATGTGATCAGCTCACTCAATTAACATGTTGAGTTCAGAATCAATCAAACCAAGAATAGTCTCTACATACATCCTGGGAGATATTGTGGACAAATATTACTGTCCCATTTTAAGTAGTCCAAGATATATTTTCTCACTCACCCTGTGCCAGGATAGCACAGGGTGACTTAGACATAAGAGGTGTATGGGGAGCTGAAACAAGGGAATCCCCTACTTTCCAAGAGATTCTGAGTTCCACGGGCCCTCCCGTCACATCTCTCCCCTTGCGGCAGAAGACTAACACAGGAGGAGACCCCAGACGGGTTGACTCCGAAGTTAGTCAGTAGTTCCAGTCCTCTAATGCCTGTACCCCAAATAAATTGTTCCAAACAAAGCATTACTCACCCAGCCAACCTCTGCCTCTCTCAGAGAACATATCTGCCACTGGGGAGAGGCCTGGACTGGCCCTTCTCCTAGGAGTCCTTTCTGCCGCTGGAGAGAAGACAGGGTGACTGGGCTCACTCCATCCTGCTGTT
>JBBDGP010000333.1:14662500-14778351 GCA_037952835.1 Lithobates septentrionalis | reverse complement strand
CTTCATCCCAGCCTGGAATCAGGGAGGTGGAAATCCCAGAGACCCTCCAGTCCGAGCACTTCCAGCTCTGCAAGGTGAATTGGGATGAGTACTATTTATTACTAGCATTGTCATCATCTGCAATAAGCCCTCCTCTCCTACCCCCTCCCCAATGTGTATATCTGTAACATCTCTCTGCATGCTACCACACACATACTTGGCACCGATCGGCTACGTGTAGGCTTCCGACAAGACCCATGAAGTAGGCAGAGCGCCTGTCGAAGAATGCCTGTTCACCTGCGTCCATCCCATCTTGTGTAGGAAGCCTTGGTGGTGCTGTATAGGGAGCTAGACGTAGGCCACTCCATGAATGTGCAGATTTAGAATGGCTGTGGCTTGCCTTATCTATGATTTGTCAAGCTTTACCAGTTTAAAAAAAAAAAAAAAAAACCGTACCACCTATACACTGAATATTTTAGGCTATTGAAGATCAGATCTGTCGCAATCTTGAATGGCCAACGTAATACATTTTATTTAGAACAGACGTTCAGTAGGAGCTCATGGAGTTCACCTCTGTTTTCCTAGATCCATACAGGCTTCTGTTTATGTTGCTGTTTTAGATGGTCTTGTCCTCGTGTGGCTTGAAGGGCATCTGGGAAAGCTCTGCACCATTTTTAATTTTTTTTTTGGGTTGTGTTTGAGCTCAGGCTCCCCCCACATTGTCAATTCCTCCCGTCTCTTTCCTCCTCTTGTCAATTTCCCCATTCTGACGGCAGTGATGTCCGTCAAGGCTTGCTCAATCTTGTCTTGTGATGGCAACCTCTTCACTGCTAAAGGCCTGAACCAGTAACTTAGTTCTACCCCCCCCCCCCCCCCCCCCCACCAATTTTTTTTTGTTTTTTCTTTTGCTAGGATGTTTTCCCTGTAATACATGTCAGAGCTGCAATCCAGGTTCTTGTTAGGTAGCCTTCTTCGAGCTTCATTTCACTTTTCTTCATAGGGATGTTATTTTGTTGACTTGTGGTAAAGGGTGACAACTGAGAATGTCAGTGGTGTGGTGGTTGCGTGTTATTATTTTTTTTTTTTGTTATATGTGGATATGTCATTCTACAGGCCTCTGGTGCAGAAATGATAAAATATCAGGGTCTCCCATCGATTTCATGTCTTGGTCTGTCAAGAGTTAATTTCCATCATTGTACAATTTTGAGTAGCACACCATAACACAAACACTTGTGGCCTAGTTGGAGCCTGAGCGTTCTTGTTGGATTATGTTGGGTTATTGATTTTCTGACGGTGCTGAAAATGATTCTATGGTTTAGCATAGTAATCTGATTTATGAATATAATCCATCTAAAATCTTACTGCACTAAGGGCCCATATACGCTGTCAGCATATTCAATTTCCAAATAAATGGAAACGTATTAAAATGTGCATTATAGCATGCACCAGTGCACACTTGTGTTGACATACTATGCATTGGGGGGGGGGGGGGGGGGGGGGGCAAAATCTGGTTCAGCTTTGCATAGAAACCAATCGGCTTTTACAGTTTTTTTGTCAAAACTTAATTGAACAAGCTGAAGTAGGAAGCCGATTGGCTACCATGTGCTGCTGCTGTACCAGATCTTGCAATCTCCGCTTTCAGTAAATCAAAACCAGCGGCCAATTGGCTTCTAACTTCAGTCTGCCCCGCCTCCCCAAGCACATCACTCGCCTTAGGCGAATGACACGCACAATGCCCACTGTGTCTCCTGGCATATGTACGTTACGTATCCCATAGGCTTTAGTTGAAGAAAGGAGGAGGGGGCCGGCCTGTCTGCATGTCATCAGGAGGTGTACCGGCTGAACCCAGAACAGCTGGCAACCTAGTGACAACATCACAGGGAAACATGGTGGTGCGGGACCAAGTGATGCCAGAAGAGAAGAGTCTCTTAGCTGGATCCGATGGGTGGGTGAATATCATAAGTTAGCTGAATTCACTACCAGGTAGGTAAGGCTTCAAAAAACAGAGTGGAGGTTAAAGTTCCGCTGTAAGTTTTGACAATAAAACCTGGAAGCTGACTGGTTTTTGTGCAGAGCTGCATCGGATTTTGCACTCCAGTTTTAGTTAATCAACCCCATTTGTGTTTTAATTTTGCATTGCAACAAGTGTTGACATGCATTTAAATTGAATACATGTTAAATGCATCCTGCAAAAATTGGACAAGTGTGGGCCCTAAAGCATTGTATGGCTTTCATTACTTTACTTTTTTTTTTTTTTTTCTAGGATTAATAAATGACAAACACTTGGGTAGCCGATTCACCATTGAGTATACACACAGAAATGATCACGATCTATGGAAGCCTTTCTCAACCAGGGCTTCATAGAACTCTAGGGTTCCTTCTGAAAGGTAAAAACTGTGAGGGATGAACTGATAGGAAATATAGAAGATTCAGTTATTAGCTGAAGGCAGGATGGGCTTCCCTGAAGAGATGAGGTTTTCAGGGATCACTTAAAGTGTAAGTAAACCCCCTATATCTGTTTAATCTACAGCTGCCATGATGCTGCACATGTGATCAGTTATAACACCAGCCATTGGATGGTTTCTCAGTTTGGTTGAGAGCACAACCAATGGGAGTGTTACATTTCCAGCACGTGCTGGAAATGAAACTGTTTTATTGATGGGTTTGCTTCCGCTTTTAAGAGGACAGAGTAGGAGTTGGCAAGACAGATTGGGGTAGAGAGTTCCAGAGGCTGGGAGAGGCTCTGAAGAAGTCCTGGAGATGAGGAGACAAAGGGAGCTAGAAAGCAGGAGGTCTTGGGAGGAGCGGAGAGGATGGTTTGGGTGACATTTGGAGATTGGTGATGTAGCTCAGGGCAGAGCTGTAAATGGCTTTGTAGGTTGTTAGTGTTTTGAATTTTCTACATTGGGCAATGGGAAGCCAGTGGAGGGATTAGCAGAGATGGGTGGTAGACAAGGAACGGTTGTATGAGTCTGGCGGTAGCAGCATTCATGATAGACTGAAGAGGGGATAGCCTACAAAGAGGTAGGCCAATGAGGGGGGAGTTACAATAGTTGAGGCGAGAGATAACAAGTGAGTGAATAGGTTTTGTTAGTGGTTTCAACGGTTAAAAAGGGCTGTATTTAGGAGATATTACAGAGGTTAAGTCTACAAGATTTGGACAGTGATTAGATTTGGGCTGAAAGGACAGGTCAGAGTCTAGGATTACACCTAGCACCCTGGCATGAGGGGTGGGACTGATGGTTATTTTATGGATCTTGATGGATAAGTCAGAGGATTGGGAATGGGCAATAGGGAATATGAGCACAGTTTTAGAATGATTGAAGAAGTGTTGTGACATCCATGCTGACATGTCGGTTAGTAATGCGAGAGGAGACTAAAGGGATGGGGTGAGGCGTAGAGAGAGAGATTTGTGTGTCGTCCGCATAGAGATGGTACTGAAAGCCATGGGAGTTTATCAAGTGACCAAGGAAGGGACGTGTAAGATGCAGAAGAGGGGCCTAATGACAGAACCTTAACCCCCCACCCCCCCACCCACAGAAAGAGAAAATGGAGAGGGGACAGTTATAGGTAACCTTGAAGGTGTTCTTTATTAAGGCCCCACCCCAGGCAAATGAATTTCATGAATGTTGGGTACATAAACAGTATAATTTGCACTGATATGCGCTCAATTTATACTGTAGCAGAAGCAGTCATTCTCTGATTGGATGAGATTGTGATGTCATCCACCCATCCTCTGCAGTTCGTCTATTCAAAGAATGCCTTGTATACGTTGGAAGGCTTTCTTTGAATGGTGGAGCTGCTGACTTCTGTGTTCTGTATACAGAATGCAAGTTGCTTGAGGAAGCATCCAGAGGAGACCAGATCTGACTGTGGGGTTGATCTACTAAAACTTGGAGTGCAAAATCTGGTACAGCAGTGTTTGGTAGCCAATCGGCTTCTAACATTAAGCTTTGACAAAAAAACTGGAAGCTGATTGGTTTCTATGCAGAGCTGCACCAGATTTTGCACACTTCAGTTTTAGTAAATCAACCCCGGTATGTAGCTCAGGATACCAGAGTGATAGTCTGCATCCCCCAGCTGCCTTCTAGCTCCAGATGTGAGATGTAAAGAATTGGATGTATCCAAGCTGGGCCAAATGAATTAAAGCAAAAAATTTACAAATATTCCAAAAGACATCATCACTGATAAACGATTGATCACTCATTTGTTTTACAAAACGTTTCTCTTACTGTATAAAATTGTTGTGCTATCGCCGTTTATTTTGTGTCTTCGCCGGCGCCATCTGTACTGTGGGTCTTCCGCGTCTGCTGTGATAAACGCTTCCGCCCACAGTACCTCATTGTCCTGTTAATCCCGCGCATGCGCAAGATGCTCTTGGGGACGAAAATGATCAGGAACCATTGCGGGAGGTCGGGGCTGACGTCTACAACAGGAAATGACGCAGCCCCGACATAGGCATCTGTCCGGCCGGGTCTCGAGTTGCCGGATTTTAGCGATGTTACGGCGCATGCGCTTGTGACGTCCAACGAAAAAATTGCAATAACACAGGAAGGAAGCAGGTAGGCAAAAAATAGATAATTGCAATAGCTTGGGGATGTTGGGAGCCATGATAGGATTTAAAGTATGAAATTTGAGTATACAACCGCTTTAATTCCAGGCACTGTGGCACCCTAACTGCATGCTGGCATGTTGTCTTGAGTGCCCCAGGTCTTAGTGCCGTGAATGCTAGTCCTTGCCCTGTGTACGCTTCCTGTTACAGGGGTTGTGGGTGATGGTGATGAATAGCTATTGGGGTGCAGTGACAAGGTACAAGATAACGACACCCCCACAGAACGCCCAATGAACACACAAGTAAAGCGTAACATCCCTGAGCACCATTAGATGTGTTTTATTGCGGTGGTTGGGAATTCCTTGCAGCGCAGCTGATTACCAGTCCATTGAGCTGCACATATAGAAAGTTAAAGGGCCGGAGATGTCACTGGTAGTTTAAACTTGCTGCAATTATAGGTTTTGTAAAAGGATCTGAAATGGCTTGAGGAGACCCAAAGGTTGGGAGATTTGTTGTACCTGTCCCAGGGATCAGCCTGAAATAAGGAAGTTGCTTTTGAAACTCTATAATGCTAATAGGGTCAGCCTGATTTGGCTTATTTTCAAAACCACATTTTACAAGAAACAAATGTTGGTTTGCAGCCACTGAGCCATCATGTGATGCAAAGGCTTGGGAAAGAACAGTAACAAGCTAAGGTCAACAACTATTTTTCTCTAAGGGCTCACCTCCATGTGACATTTGGGGCTGACACATGCTAAGTTTGCTAACAGGATATCTTTTCTTGTTGCACATAGTGACAGGTCACAAGCCTTTATTCAATTTTAAAACGAGCACTGCAGGAAGGGCAGTTGGCACCAGATTGGCCACTAAACATCTGAACTGTATTATCTCTATACATGATGAACCCTAGATCTAACAAAAACTGTGTGTATGTAATATCACGACCTACCTAAAGCACCCATTCAGGAATGCCCTTGCATTACATACTTGTCAGTAGGTTTAAAGGAGATTATACAATCAGATTGGTGTTTGTGTGGGTAGCTTAAGGTCTCATTCAGATGGATGATTGAGGGTTGCTAGACTGCAATGTTCAGATGCGGCTAAACGCTACTTTTAGACGCAACAGGGCGCTATACTAGAACCACTTACAAACTGGACCATTGGCAGTCTAGTGTGTGTGTGACGAGAACCGTCAGCGTCCTTGGCCAGTCTGAACCCCTAATGGCATGCTTGAATGAGCATTTACATGTGAATAGTGGTACAATTAAAACCAGAACCACCATTGATTGCGGATTCACATGGAGGTAGTGTCTCCACTGGCAAGGTTTGAAAATTCTCAGTACCACTTGTCTGTCTGAATGGACCCCTAATCCCCTGGTTGACACTTGTAACGGTGTGGGACACTGCATGTGAATCGCACCACATTCCTGTGCACATCACATGTGATGTTGTCTGTGGTGCGATTTGAGCCATTTGTTTTGTATGGCTTAAATTGCACTGCATCTGCACCAAAATTATGCAGGATCCTTACTGGATTGCATGGGTTCACACCCATGCAAACCGATTCTGGCAATCGCACTATTTTGCAAGCTGTTTCAGGGTGCCATTAATTTAACATGGACACCTGCAGCATATCACATTAATGGAGTGCGATTTTGATGTGATGCAGGAAACGCAGTGAATCCTGTGCACCACATCAGTGTGAACGATGATTAAAGCCTAACTCTGGAATAATGATGGGGGGGGGGGGGGGGGTCAGGGTAAGTACTTGCAGTGGGTTTGTAACACATCAACTCTTAGTGGAGGGGGGGGGGGAATTACCAATGGTATCACATTTTTGTGGAATTATAAGGGTCTTTTGTTTTTTAACCTGAAGAATAAAAACCTACCAATGTGTAACTGCTTCAGGATGTCATGATGTCAGTGTGTCAGTAGGAAGTGCTAAAATTCTGGCAGTTCAAGTGAGTCAGTCCAAGGTGAAATGTACAAAGCACAGTAATCAATCAGTCAATCTGAATCTCTTAACTGATCTGAAGGCATTAGGCTAAAATCTATGTGCCTGGTCTGGATTACTACATTTTGCATTGCTTTGTTAAATAAGCCAAAGACTAGGTTTACAGACCATCAGGGCTTTATCTTTTTGTTTCCCGTATTTATTTTTGAGGCACTGTCGTTTTACCACCAATCGCAAACAGGCCAATGTAGGTTGTTTGTGTTTCGAAAGGTTATTACAGCAATAAACTTTCTGTATGGGAAGTACTGCTTGGTATGTTTGCTTTATATAGAGGAAGTACAGTAGTAAAGCTCATGGTTCTAAAGCCAAAAGGTTTATCCTAATGCATTACCTGCATTAAGGTGAAAAACCTTCCACTAGCGCGCCTGCATGTGTGCCCCATAGGTAGTGGCTTGCTATGGGGGCACAGGGGAAAGCGTAGCAGTGGCGGGAACCCCAGAAGATGAGGTTTGGCGCTGCTTTGTACAATATTCTTGCACAGAGCAGGTAGTTATAACATAATTTTTTTTTTTTTTTTTTTTGTTAAAGCCTTAGTACCCCTTTTTTAAAAGCAAAGTTCACCTTTTGAAAAAAAAATAAAAATAAATGCACATTTTTTGCAGGCAAAAGTGCATTTTTTTTTTTTTTTTTTTTTGTAAGGAGCCTGCAGAGCATTGCACCTGTGATCAGCAGTTCGCGGGTGCAAGGTTCGGCTCCTGCATGCTCCCATGATGGTGGTCTGCCTGCATATCTGATACGGGCAGGCAGTTATCCTGAGAGCAGGAAGATCAATGAATTACAAGGACCCTCGTAGTTCATTGAGAACTACAAGCCGTCAGCTGCAATGGCTGACAGTATTTGTAGTCTATTCATTCACAGGAAAATCTTTTCAAATTGTGACAAAGGTTGGGGGGAGAAGATCCTCTCCCCGCTGATATAGGGAAGGCGGCGAGGGGGGAGAAGGTACAGATGCTGGAACATGTTACACTCTAAAAATAGGTGGAACATCTAATCTCTTCCAAAGGTGACTTATCATTTAAGAAAAGTTATTCACTGTAATTTTCTCTATATTAAAAATTTGATTTTGAAGCATAATTTCAGAAGAAAAATACTCATGTATTTAAGAGAGGGGGTTTTCTCAGCTAAGCTCACCCTCCTACCTGCATGCCTGATTGAAGGCCAGATGGATTCCATGAAGTAAATGCTACATGAATTTGCCCTTACTAAAGATGGCCACAACCAGAAATGCTAGTGTTTTTCAGAGTGATTTCTCCAGTAAAATAAAGCATGGATAGATGGGAGGAGTTTGCTTTGAATTAAATAAAATTATTTAAATAGCATTTTTGTTTGATGTTCAGATGCAGTGTAGTTCCACTTTAGTGTGTGTTGTTGTAAAAAAAACAAAACAAAAAAAAAAAACAATTGGGCCTTGGGCTGAGTTCACACGGAGTGGATCCACTGGACGGACTCCGCCAGCTCAGCGGGAGATCACTCCATTGATCCCCGCTGAGCTGGTGGATGACAAGTCTGTCTCTGCTCACTGTGCAGGGATGTACCTGTCAGAACCCCGCTGTTCTCTATGCGGAGATCAGATGAAAACGGACAGCCTGTCTGTTTTCATCCCATCCACTATGATTCGCTGGAGGGATGGCGAACGTATCAACACCTGTTTGTTTTGAGTGGATCTTGTTGGGTCGGATGGCAGGTGAGTGTCAGCGGACTCATCTCTGCTGAATCTGACTGCCCATAGGAGTCAATGGGTGGCCTGCTCAGACCCGCCTGAAAAATGAACAGGCGGATCCGAATGGGCCGATCGTGTGAAAGGGGCCTAATGGAGCTAGTTTGTCACACACATGGAATGTTGCTAACAAAACAGTTGTGAATAGTGTAGCTAAACTTTGATGCTTGGCTGCTTTTAGACTTGCAGGACAGGCATAAAGTGTTGGCCTGAATATGTTTACCTTCTTTTACTCATAACATCAGTGTAACTCTACGCCACAGCCTGCATTTTACACACCATTCCTAAAATGCTGACTGTGGTTCTCTGCTTAATGCTGCAACAAAATCTGATTGGAGCAAAGGCTAGTCACATGATTTTGACAGGCCATGTTACTGGATTCTTTTTTACAGATGGCCTTTTGTTTTAGTGTTTTTTTTTTTTTTTTTTTTTTCGCCTTCTATGACCAGCTGTGATGCAATGGCAGCATATTTAACAGAGAGGATTGTTTGTTGAATTGCAAGACTCTGCTGCCCACCTAATACTGCTTTTTGCCAACTTTCTGTAGGCGTCAGACAGATGGAATGTACAAGGGAGGTTTGTATGTGACATGTTGCATCTGAAATAAACTCTTGGACCTACCTTATGTGGTAATGGTCACACATGTCTATAAGGAGGGGAAGCGTTATAAAAGAGGGAAATTATTTATGAACAGATGTGGCTGGGTTTTCTTACTCTTCCATGAAATAAGAACCCTCAATTTTCTCTGAAGGCACTTGAAACTGACAAAGTAATTTGGTATTCCACATTTTTAACTTTTGGTCTTTGTTTCAACAGAATATTTTAAATAAAATAACTACAAATTAAGATGGACAAAACATTCTAATCTGTTGCCCGACGTTTTAGAGGCAGTAATTGCAACAAACTGTTTTACTTTTGCACCTGTCAACAGATATTTTGGCCTATTTTTGCGCAATCTGCTCCAGACTGCATATGTCAATTTCCATAGATGTTCAACTGGATTCAGATCAGGGCTCATAGAAGGCTACTTCAGAATAGTGTTTTGTTCTTGGCCATTCCTGGATGTTTTGAGTGGTGGTCTTTGGTTAGATTTCCTGTCGGACACTGGGCAGCATGTCTTGCTCCAGAATTCTATGATGGTCTTGAGATTTCATTGTGCCCTGCACAGATTAAGGGGGAAAAAAAATGGATATATAGATATCTATCATGTGAGCTGCCAAAAAGCTTGGTTTGTCTCATCTGTCCAGGGGAAATTCCCCCAGAAGCATTATGACTGGCAGTATGCATTTGAGCAAATCCATTTTAGCTTTGTTTCATCAGAGTAGTGCTCTTGGTGGTTCTTCCATTTTAGCCCTGGAATCACTGGATGATTCGAATGGACATTGATGTTCCTTGACCTTGGAGTTCAGCTTGTATTTCTTTGAAAGTTTTCCTTGGCTGTTTATCTATCATTCACACTATTCTTCTGATGGTGTGTGGGTTTTTTTTTTTTTTTTTATGTTCAGTATGGTGCACATAGTGATAATGACTGACTACTTTTCTCCATTTAAGATGTACGGATTACAAGACTGAAGATGTGTGACACTAGTTACAGAAAACTGATTTAGATATAACTGATCCAATTTATAATCTTTTCTGGGGTTACCAGCAAATCTGTGCAGGCCATATTAGAATATCTTTGTATACTACAGGTAAGAGCTGCACAATTAATCGTTAAAGAATCGGATCCCTATTCTTCTCCCCCTCGTGATCGTAACAAAGGATTTTCCCGATTCTATGTAGAGTTCTCTGCGCACAGCTGACAGCTGTCTTTAAAAAAACAAAAAAAAACAAAAAAAACAAAACGGGCAGCCTGCCAAGTTTGACATTAGGCTTAGATGGAGATGAGGAGAAACATTGTAACACTTGGTCGTTTTTAGATCAAAGGAATGAACTTCAGTCTGTAAATGAGGGAAGTTTAACCACTTAACGAGCAAACCATTTTCTGACACTTGTTGTTTACAAGATAAATTCAGTGTTTTTTTGCTAGAAAATTATTTAGTATATATATATATATATATATATATATATATATATATATATATATATATATATATATATATATATATATATATATATATATATATATATATATATATATATATATATATATATATATATATATATATATATATATATATATATATATATATTTATTTTTTTTTTTTTTTAGCAGGGACTCCAGAGAATAAAAAAATAGGATTTTTATAACAGCTTACCTGTAAAATCCTTTTCTTGGAGTACATCATGGGACACATAGTCATAGAAGTTACTATGTGGGTTATAGGCCATCTTCAGGTGATTGACACTGGCACACCCTAAGACAGGAAGTCTACTCCCTATATAACACCTCCCACTACTGGGAGTACATCAGTTTTTGTAGCAAAGCAATATACGTGTCTTAGAAGAGGGGAGGGACCTCTGTGTCCTGTGATGTACTCCAAGAAATGTATTTTACAGGTAAGCTGTTATAGAAATCCTATTTTCTTTATCGTACATCATGGGACACAAAGCCATAGTAGTTACTATGTGGGATGTCCCAGAGTAATGCCAACTGAGGGGAGGGAGACACAACAAAGGTAGGGCACCATGAGACTGGAGGACCTATACTGCTGCCTGCAGCACACTACGCCCAAAGGCAATATCCTCATGCCTTTTTACATCCACCTGATAGAATCTGTAAATGTATGGACTGAAGACCAAGTTGTGGCCTTGCAGATTTGAGCCATGGAAGCTTGGTGATGCACTACCCACGAAGCACTAACGGCCCTAGTGGAGTGTGCTTTGATTTGAGGGTGGCATCTTCCTCTTCAAACAGTAAGTTTGAACAATTACTTGCCAAATCCATTTACAAATGGTAGATTTCGATGCCGCCTGTCCTTTTCTAGGACCTTCAGGAAACCCAAACAAAACATCAGTTTTTCGGATCTGAGCAGTCGCCTTCAAGTAGACTTTGACTGCTCTCACCACATCAAGAGAATGTAGTGACTTCTCTTCCGTAGAACAGGGTTCTGGAAAAAAAGAAGGTAGAACAATATACTGGTTTAGATGCAAACCTGACACTACCTTCGGTAGAAAGTTAGGATGAGGATGCAATACCACCTTATCTTTGTGAATAATTTAAAAATGACTCTTTACAAGAAAGAGCAGCCACCTCTGATACCCTTCTTGCAGAAGATATGGCTACCAGAAAAATTAGTTTCATTGTCAAAAGGACCAAGGGAATATGCCGTATCGGCTCAAAAGGCTGTTTGTGCAATGCCGACAGAACTAAATTCAAGTCCCAAGGGTTCAGGGGTAACCTAACTGGAGGATTAAGCAGTGTTACCCACTGAATAAAGCTACAGACCAAAGAATGCGAAGCAAGTGGTCGTTGGAATAATACCGATAAGGCAGAGACCTGGCCTTTGAGAGTACTCAAGGCCAGCTTAATTTCTAACCCCATCTGCAGAAAGTCAAGGATTCTACCTATGACATACTTCCTGGGGTGCCAACCCCTGGATTCATCCCAGGAGACATATGCCTTCCAGACTCTATAATATTATTCTGGAGGCTGTCTTCCTTGCATTAATTAAGGTAGATAACACTGAACCTGATAGCCCACGCTTCTTCTAAATATGGGTCTCAATAGCCAAACCATTAAATTTAGCATTTGTAAGGTAGGATGGAATACCGGACCCTGCAAGAGAGTCTGGACGTAGTGGTAGGGTCCATGGGTCCCCTACCGCCATCCTTATGATCTCTGCATACCAGGATCTTCTGGGCCATGCTGGGGCCACAAGAATAACCGACTTCTCTTCCTGCTTGATCCTGCAAAGAAGTCGTGGAAGCGGCAGAATAGGAAGGAATACATAAATCGGTGAACTGATTCCACGGGAACACCAAGGCCTCAAGAGGCGGGCAAACAAAAAATAAATTCTGACAAATGCCAAGCATTGATTATGCAAGAATGGGGTGCCATCAGTCAGGATGTGGCCCAGAAGTTGATTGACCGCATGCCAGGGCGAATTGCAGAGGTCTTGTAAAAGGGTCAACATGGCAAATACTGACTGTTTGCATAAACTTAAGTAAGGCATCTGTTCCCGCACGCTAGCGGATCCCTTGTTCTTTACACAATGTTGTCTATCTTTTTATTGAACCTGGACGCAAACAGATCTATGTCTGGTATCCCCCATCTTTGGCATATTGTCAGGAAGACATCGGGGTGAAAGGACTATTCTCCTGGGAACAACTGCTGGCGACTCAAATAGTCCGCCTGCCAATTTTCTATTCTTGGAATGAAGACTGCCGATAGGCAAGGTACATTGTTCTCTTCCCAAGTTAGTATATGATTCACCTTTTCTCTGGGCCGCACGACTTCTCGTGCCCTCTTGGTGATTGATATAGGCTACTACTGTGGCATTGTCGGATTGGATCCTGACAGGACAATTCTGTAACCTGAACGTCCAGGCCCTCAGGGCTAAGCGCGCTGCCCGAATCTCTAGAATGTTGATGGGAAAGGTCATTTCTGATCTGGACCATTTCCCTTGGACAGTCACCTCTTCCAGGACTGCTCCCCAACCTGAAAGACTGGGATCTGTTTTTACCACCTTCCAGGTAACTGGTAGGAAGCATTTTCCCTTCTGCAGATTCTTGGTTATCAACCACCAACTGAGGCTCTGGCTCACCCTCGGAGACAGGCACATTGGGAAATCTAGAGCTTGGACCTTCTTGTTCCAAACCGATAGGATACTGTTTTGCAGCAGTCGCAAATGAAGCTGAGCATAAGGAACGGCCTTGAATGAAGCCACCATCTTTTCCGACAAGTTCATGCAAATTAAAATGGAAGGATTCTTCCTTGCCTTGACCACCTGAATCGGTTCCCCTATGGCACTGATCTTCGCTGGCAGCAGGAATACCTTTTTTCTACCTCGAAACGTAAATATTTTTGGTGAGTGGGAAAAATAGGCACATGGATGTATGCATCCTTGATGTCGATTGACGCCTTGTAGGATTGAGACTACTGGTTGGATTGACTCCATGCAAAAAGAGCGGATATTCAGAAACCGGTTTAAATCTTTTAGATCTAGAATGGGTCTGACGTCTCCATTTGGTTTTGGAACCGTGAAAAGGTTTGAATAAAACCCCAATGCTTGCTCTTCTATTGGGACCACCAATGTCACCGTTTGAGACAAGATGGTCCAATGCTTGAAAGAGACTACCTTTTCTCTGGATCCTTGAACGTTTGATTTGAGAAAACGAGGAGACGGGGACTCTCGAACTCTAGTTTGTATCCTAGAGATATTGAGGAAGCCACCCATTTGTCTCGACACTCTTCCTGCCAGACCCACCGTGATCTGAGGAAAGCATAACAAGGTACGTGCGCTACACAGCCCCCAGTGGTGACTTTTAGGCATGATGACATTTACTTTTTAAAGGAGACTATTCATAGGAGAATTTAAAATTCCTTAGAAATCTCCACTTGCCTTTCCTGCCGCAGGGATTCTGTGGTAAAACCAACGGACCCAATCTTCAGCTCTCTAAAAAGAGAAGTGTTACAGGCTAAACCTCATTTCTTCCGCCACGAGGCCCGGGTACCATTCTATTCCGACTGAAAAAACACTTTGGATCCGGTTGCATAGCCTGCCCCAGCAAGGAGTATTCCAGTGGAGCTCAGCAGAGCACATCTTTACTGGTGACCAACACCTAAGACACTGGCGAAAAAACTGAGGTACTCCCAGTAGTGGGAGGGGTTATATAGGGAGTGGACTTCCTGTCTTAGGGTGTGCCAGTGTCCATCACCTGAAGGTGGCCTATAACCCCCATAATAACTACTATGGCTCTGTGTCCTGTGATGTACGATAAAGAAATGGCGGTAGTTGCAATATTTTATGTCACATTGTATTTATGCAGCGTTCTTTCAAACGCAATTTATTTGGAAAAAACATACTTTAATGAATTAATAAAAAAAACTAAACAGGAAAGTTAGCCATTTTTATTTTTTTGTATAATGTGAAAGAGGTTACGCTATGAGAATCGTGATCTTTATTTTAAGCAAAAAATTGATTCTCATTTTGGCCAGAATTGTGCAGCTCTACTACAGGTATACATGAGACAAGGAGGGTAAAAAAACTTGCAGGGCAATTGGTGCAAATTGACCGCCTGTGCAATTTATGCATCAACAAACGCTTGGACCGTACCATTGCCACAAGAAACCCTACTACTCCATGAAGACCACATAAAAAAAAAAACAAAAAAAAAAAAAAAAAAAACTTTTTTTTTATCACGTCATCGCTATTGCCTAAGGGACCAATAGCCCCATTTGAAAGAATCTACAGCCGTGGCCAAAAGTTTTGAGATTGACACACATTCATTTTCACAATGTCTGCTGCCTCAGTTTTTAGGATGGCAATTTGCATATACTCCAGAATGTTATGAAGAGTGATGAGATTAATTGCAAAATCCCTGTTTTTCATGAAAATGAACTTCTTCCCATAAACCTTTCCACTGCATTTGTGAAGAAGGCTTCAGGGTGCCCAAGAAAGTCCAGCAAGTGCCAGGGCCGTCTCCTACAGGTTGATCCAGCTGTGGGATTGGGGCACTACCAGTGCAGAGCTTGCTCAGGATTTGCAGCAGGCAGATGGGGGTGCATCTGCACGCACAGTGAGGCAAAGACTTTTGGAGGATGGGTTGGTGTCAAGAAGGGCAGCAAAGTAGTCACTTCGCTCCCAGGAAAAACATCAGGGACTGACTGATTCTGCAAAAGGTACAGGGATTGGACTGCTGAGGACTGGGGTAAAGTAATTTTCTCGGATCAATCCCCTTTCTGATTGGGGCATCTGAAAAAAACCTTGCCTGGAGAAGAAAAGGTGAGCGCTACCATCAGTCCTGTGGGCTCCTTCACCATTTTGCCTAAGAACACAGCCATGAATAAAGAATGGTACAAAAACATCATCCGAGATTAACTTCTCCTAACCATCCAAGAACAGTTTGGTAACGAACAATGCCTTTTCCAGCATGATGGTGCACCTTGCCATAAGGCAAAAGTGACAACGAAGTGGCTTGGGGAACAAAATATCTAAATTTTGTGTCCATGGCTAGGAAACTTTCCAGGCCTTAATCCCATTGAGAACTTGTGGTCCATCCTCAAGAGGCGGGCAAACAAAAAATAAATTCTGACAAATGCCAAGCATTGATTATGCAAGAATGGGGTGCCATCAGTCAGGATGTGGCCCAGAAGTTGATTGACCGCATGCCAGGGCGAATTGCAGAGGTCTTGTAAAAGGGTCAACATGGCAAATACTGACTGTTTGCATAAACTTAAGTAGTTGTAAAGTCAAAGTGTGTGTGTGTGTGTGTGTGTGTGTTTTTTTTTTTTTGTTTTCTTAAAAAAAAAAAAAAGCCTTCTGTGTGCAGCAGCCCCCCCAATACTTTCCTTGAGCCCCCTACCAATCCAACAATGTCCATGAATGCCTCAGCCATCTGGTACTCTCCCTTCTGATTGGCAAAGACGGCAGTGGCGCCATCGGCTCCTGCTGCTGTCAGCCAATGAGGGGAGAGAGGCGGGGCCGAACCGCTGCTCAGTCTCTGGACACAGAGCTGCAGCTCAGCTCGTGTGCCCCCATAGCAAGCTGCTTGCTGTGTGGGAACTCCACAGGACAGAGGGGCCAGGAGCGCTGGCGAGGGACCCAAGAAGGAGGCTATGGGCTGCCCTGTGCAAAACCACTGCACAGAGCAGGTAAATATAACATGTTTTAATGGGAGAAAAAGGAGATTTTAGTATCCCTTTTGTTGGATTTTGTCAATAAAATCCTTTTGATGAAATGCTTGTAATTATATGCCAGTACACCATAGTAACATCTGACCGATCTAAAAACACAAGCAGCAGACTTTGTGAAAATTAATAGTTGTGGGTCATTCTCAGAACTTTTGGTCACGGCTGTACTATGACGTTCTCTTTGGCATCGGAGGTCTATTAGACGCCTGATGTCTCCCCTCCACTCCACTGAATCTAGTGGAGAGCACATGGCACTTCTTCTGCTTTCTTCCCAACCACAGCACCCGGGAAAAATTACAGCAGAAATCAGAAGAGACGTAATACACATTTTCAGGTTCTTGCTATCTAGGGGAGATTGGCAATCAGACTCTTGATGGTCTCCCTCCCTTCTACACCGAAACCTCCACCATGCAGGTTCTGGGCTTGCAAGTGTGATAGTGGAGCCCAAGAGGCATGGTGGGAGGCGGGTCCACGGGAACTTTTCTATCTGAAAGCCAACAATTTGTCAATTTTGCACACATTATGTAACAAACCCTCCCCCCCCCCCAGGCTGCTGCAGACATGAAATTTGCCTGTGGCAGTGAAGGGGTTAATGCTTGCCTTTCTGCCTCTCATCTGATATGAAGGGAAAAATGCAGGAACAGGGAACCTGAACATTCTTCAGGTATATATTGCAGCAGAGATTGGCCTCACTGCTAACAGATTTTTACAGGTGGAAATTTTTGGCAATTTTGTGAGCAACAGTCACTTTAAGCACATGCAAATATTCTATGGTATGCCAACCCCTCTTTGCAATATAAATATTTGGAACCCCATCATATTTTTACAGTTGTCAAAATGACAGTGTTGTATAAAGTAAAGGCAAATTATTTTATTGAACTGTCTAACTTTTGCATAATACTGTCTAACTTAGAAAAGTGGTTGTCAGGATTGTTTAAAAAATAAAGATGTATGAATGTAAATTTTTTTTTTTTTTTTTTTTTTTTTTTTTTTTTTTTATATCCCAGCAATCCTTATGATTAGCTGTAAAACAGTTCACATATTAAGCTCTGGTACAGTAACACCAGCACTAATACTTGTGAACCAATTGACCTGTCTGATATGGAACACAAGTTGGCTGCCACTGGAGATTTTCCACTGTCCTGAGCACCTATGGGCAAATTAGGCCTTACTATGGTGCTACATATTGGCCACTGGAAATTTTAGTCCAGCATTTATAACACCTCTTGGAGAGTTGGGCTTCCCAGGGTACTTTAAACTGTCTGCTGGGTATCATGGGGACCTCATTGCAGATTAGGCCTTCAGTTTACTTTACACATGTGGTTGACTTTGCTGCCTCTCTGAAATGTTTGGTTTAATGTTTATTAGCGGTGTTTGACAGGTGGTGAGGAGTTGATAGGTCTGTATTGCACACAGTTGTAGGGTGGGTCGTGAATGGGTCATATTCCGTGGCGGTGCCTCTTCCTGAACATCACAGGTGGTGTGCTTGCTGCAAGGTGCCATAGCATGTGTTTGTGTTCTTTTAGCCTGCATTCACACATGATCACAGGAGGAATTGCCACAATTTGGGGTGCCATTTAGAAGTAATGGATCGCAAATGCCTCCTGCGTTTTGCAGCCATTTGAAATCATGGGGTGGAAGCTTGTAATTCCTCCCCTGTGTGAATGCAGCATCAAGGGTCCTGTCACACGGGCGATCAGCCCGCCGGACTCCGTTTTGCTCAGCGGGGGATCGCTCTGCTGACCCCTCCCCCCCCCCCCCAACTGAGCAGGTGGATGACAAGTCCATCTCTGCTTACTGTGCAGAGGGGACCTGTCAGAACCACGCTCTCCTCTAATGGGGAGATCACATGAAAATAGACCACCTGTCCATTTTTCATCCGATCCACCAGAAGGATGTAAAATGGGGTTTCCATCCGTCTGGATTTGACAGATCGGATCAGATGTCAGCGGATGTCAGCTGACATCCACTGCCCCATAGAGGTGAATGGAGGCTCCAAACAGGTCCGCCTCAAACTGACAGGCGGACCTGATTAGAAAACCCGTGTGAAAGGGGCCTAAGGGTTTTTCTTTTCACCTGGTGATCTGGGCTAGAAGTCTGTTCCTTTTCAACAGAACAAGCTCTGTTAAGAGTGTTGAGAAAGAAACCCTTTACAACTGATGAGGTGCTTACAATGAGCAACTTTTATTTATTCATGTAAAACCTCATTTTCAAAAGGGGGGGGGGGGGGTAAATGTTGCTGTAACTGCAGTGTGAGCTGGAGTTTGGCTTCAATTTGATGTTTCTAAATCTGCTAGTCCATCTAAGGCTGGATTCACACCTATGCATTTTTAGTGCTTTTTGCATTTTGCAGATTTGCACTACAGAACATGTTCCATAGGAAACCATGTTAAATGGACTGTAGTGCAAATCTGCAAAATGCAAAAAGCACTAAAAACGCATAGGTGTGAATCCAGCCTAACACTCTCCCCCCCCCCCCCCCCCCCCCGATTAAGAATGCTACTGTCCTATGGGGCCCCTATGCACCTTCATCCAGAGTGGGGGCATTCTTAATATGGGAGTTACTGGCCAAATCACTAGGTGAAAACCTAAAGAAAACTAATGCAGCCACCACATTTAATGACTGGTAAGCTGCAATATATTACATTCTTGGCTTTGGGTTTTAATACCTCCATTAATTGCATACTATGCAAAACGGGATACAAATCTATTTTTTTTTTTTTTTTTTTGCGATGCAGCACTACGTCCCTTTATCTGACAATTGCACGTGTCGTTGTACCCAAACAAAATAGGTTTTTTTTTTTTTTGTTTTTTTTTTTTTTGGCAACATTGCGGCCAACAGATTGGACACCTTTTTGGGACCATTGATTACTGTGTAAATGTCACTGGCAGGGAAAGGGATAACACTAGGGGGCGATCAAGGGGTTAAATGTGTTCCCTGGGAGGTGTTTCTAAGACCCCTTTCATACTGAGGCGTTTTTTAGGTGCTTTTAGGCTAATAGTGCCTGAAAAACGGCTCCCCTGCAGTCTGTGTGAAAGCCGGAGGGCTTTCACACTGAGGCGACGCGCTGGCAGGACATTTAAAAAAAAAAAAAAAAAAAAAGACCTCCCGCAAGCCGCATCTTTGGAGCGGTGTATACACCGTTCCTCAACTGCTCCTGCCCATTGAAATGAATGGACACCGCTGCCGAACCACCGCCAAAGCGACGCTGCAGCGGGGCTTTGCGGGTCGTTTCAACCCTTTTTGGCCAGCAAACATCGTGGCCGCTGGCCACGCGCATCGGCTCCTGCACCACGGGCGCGCGCCCACCCATCGCTCTTAAAGCGGCCGACTTACACCGATGGCGACTCGCGCAGAAGAGCCAACCTGCCGCAGTATGACGGCGGTTGGTCTTAAAACGTTTAAATGCTAAGCAGTTTTGTTATTGGGGCCTGTTCACGGTATGCGTTTGTATGTATATATTTTTTTTTTTTTTTTTTGGATCAATCTCTGCATGTGTGTTTTGCCATGTTCCACATGCGTTGAATGCAGAAAATGTGCAACATGTTCTTTTGTTGAATGCACTGGTTCCCTTTGCAATCCATGTTTTGTTGAATGCACTGGTTCCCTTTGCAATCCATGTTAAACACTGTCCATATGGTGTGTGTGTGTTTGTGTTTTTTTTTTGTTTTTTTTTTTTTTAATGCAGAGTAAAAATGCACTGGACTGCATCTGGTGTGAGCCAGCCCCCAATTTTATATTGTCAGCCATTCCATTCAAAACGTGTTGAAATTAAGGAAATGGGGGTGGTGGAAATGGGTGGGTGCTTGCGGTGGAAGCTGTCGCTCTTACAATTTAAATTTTTTTTTTTTTTTTTTTTTTTTTTTTTTTTTTCCCAACAAGCTGACTTGCAGCGTTAGTTTAAATTTTTGGTATTTTTAACAGACTATTTCCCTCACTGACGTGCAGCAGTTGGGTGTGCTGTATAAACTGTATGCCATGAGGCTACTTACAGCACTGTTCCGGGGGCGAGACAAGCCCTTCCGATCTCACACTTCGAACAAAATGGCGTCAATCTAAGCAGCGCTCAGCTGTTCATGGGCAATGAGATTGCGACATCATCAGCCCGCCTCTGACTCAGCCATTCAGAGGGAGCTGTATATCCATTGATAGAATGGCTGAGCACCACTCGGACCAGCGTTGTTTTGTTCCAGATGTGAGACAGGAAGGTCTTGTCTTGCTCCCGAACAGAGTGCTGTATACTGTGTGACTTGGGCAACATACAGTTTATACAGCACACCCAGCAGCCGCACGTGTTTGTGAGGGAGAAAAGTTGGTTTGGGCCAGTTTGGCCCGTCCATACTAGTTAAACTGCAACTAGAGGAATGAGTGGAAGTGCTGAGTAACGCTCTCCACTCTACACCTCCCGGACTACGAGCTAATCTGCAACGGCTGTGAGTGAGTCTGATTTGGAACCTCCCAGCACTCCAGCTCTTCAGCCTACTGAGCTTAGTAGAGACATGCCAACACGCAGGCAGGCAGCACAAGACAGGAATAAGATCTTACCTCTCTCCACGTGTAGCGGGGACTGGACGCCGATCGGGAAGACAGGAGGAGGAGATGAAAGGTACGGCTGACCTCGGCGGGAGCCGCTCAGTGAGCGGGCGAGATCTGATGAAATCGGATCAGAGAATGATGACGCCGGGTCGCGGTATGCAAACCACAGAGCGAAGATCTCAACGACTGGGAAGGGGAAGGACGGCTTACAGAGATGGCAGTACAGTAAACAGCGCGGACCCCTCAGGGATAGGGACAGCTCTACAGTCCCCCAGCCGGAGCGGTCTGGGATATGGTGAAACACCGATGAAAGCAGACCCTGGAACAGAGAGGAGAGCCCATCCAAAGCGCATCAGGACTCTCAAGTACAAGAGCAAAGTGCATTAAAGACCCAAGTGGCTAGTAGGAACGGGGGAGACAGGACAGTATTGAACCTCACTGAGGAAGTATCCATAAAGGATAGGACTCCCCCAGGGTCGGAGGAAGAAAGTGTGGGGGCTGGTATGGGAAAGAATGTGGATGGACCAGGCTCCCCTGGAGAGGGATCAATAGCACAGGCCAAAACCCCTAGCTCTATCCCAATACAATATGGGGATAAACTATCTATAGGGGCAGGTGGGGTTTTAGAGGGTCTGGAGCTGGACATTGGAGAGCTTTTAAGAGCTCTTCCCACTAAATCTGATATTCAGGAACTGATATCAGCGGTGGAACAATCGTGTCAACAAGCAGTGGAAAACCTCAGAAAGGATACACGTGCAATTGGTCACAGGGTAGAGCAGTGTTTCTCAACTCCAGTCCTCAAGGCGCCCCAACAGGTAATGTTTTCAGACTCTCCATTAATTTGTACAGGTGATTTGATCAGTTTCACTGCCTTTAGTAATTACCACAGCCGTTTCATCTGAGGGAAATCTTGAAAACATGACCTGTTGGGGCGCCTTGAGGACTGGAGTTGAGAAACACTGGGGTAGAGTCACTAGAAAATGGTCATGAAGCAGTGGTACAAGCAGTAGCAGACATTCAAGACACTGTAAAACATCATGAGGAAGCTCTGAATTTCTACAGGGACCAGTTGGATGATTATGAAAATGGGGATCGTAGACAAAATATTCGAATAAAAGGACTACCTGAAATGATTTGGTCAGCTGACTTGCTGCCAACTGTTCAAAGATTATTCCGCCAGATAATGGGGGACTCAACACCAGAGAACATTGAGGTGGATAGGGTTCACCGTGTCCCCTCTAATGTAACCCCAAATTCTGAGAAGCCAAGAGATGCCATATGCAAATTGCATAAATATACTGTTAAGGAATCAATTATGAAAATAACTCGAGGCAAATCTGAAATTATTCTGGATGGAGTACATGTATCTCTGTACCCTGACTTGTCACGTAGGACCTTAATGCAACGACGTACTGGTAAACCTCTGTAAGTCTCTACTGCGCGTAGGGCCTCTATCGATGGGGGTTTCCGTTTAGCCTCACGGCCTCTCGAAATGGCAAGACAGCAACCCTGCGCACTAAGGATGATTTGCTGTTTGTAGATTTGCCCCCAATTGACTTTGTGGACTGGAGGAGGAATAATTTTATGAACCCCCTACAATGCCCTGCCCAATGGCAACAAATGCCCAACAGATCTCAACGTAGAAATCAACCAAAGTGACATAAGGAAATATAATGGATGTGATGGGGTTCACTTTGTGGGGAGATTGAGATAGAGGGGGAAGGGGGAACAGGAAAGGGAATGGTCTGAGGATTACATTTTTAATTTTGTTTTTATTTTTTTTCACAAATTATTATATACATTTTTTTTTTCTCTTCCCTCCTGTGCAGGTTTTTTAGGTGGGGAGTGCACATTTGTACTGGAACATATGTGACTTCATGATATACCTATTGCATATACAACAGAGATCTGGTGGATCCCATATAAGAGTATACATATATATTTTTTAGTAATCTAATCTAACATAAGGAGAGAATTGTAAAGATGGAGGATAAAAATACCCTGTGTCCCCCCCAGCGTTTAAAAAGACATGAAGTCTGGTGTTTAAGAGGATAAGCAATGGAGGGTGGGGACGGGGTGGGAATATGATATTTTCAGAATGGAGGTGTTTGTCAAGGTGAATAACCTATGAATATGCGGGGTGTTTTTTTTTTTTTTTTTTGTTTTTTTTTTTTTTTTTTTTTTTTTTTTTTTTCTCCCTGTTCCTTCTCCCCCTTTCTCCCCACATTTTTAGGGGGGGGTTTACCCCGTATATTGTATGAGTAAGAGGGATGATAGGGAAGGTCTCTATAGAGCGGACAAATAGCCGGATGCAGTTATAAATAAAGGGGAATATATTATGATGCCCGGGGGGAGGGTTATATACTAATGCGCGGGGGTAGCACAGTAGGCCAGGTCCGATATAAGGGACTTGATATCCTGCGGTGTAGCAGGAAGGTGGAGAGGTCTGGGGGGGAGAGACACCCCCTCTCAGAGCTCTTTATCGTTTAGTACATATTCCTTAAAGTGGAATATTGGGGTGGAGGAGAGGTAGGGGGAGTGGGATGGGGGGGTTTACTTCTCTTTTTGGAATGTTTCCTCTTCCCTTTTTTCTTTTACCCCCCGGGGACACCTGCTGGGAGCGAAGAGACACACCAACTACTGGATGAATATATTGGGCAGTAGCATTATTGGTTATGGCAGCCCCAATAAAGGTGATATCATATAACGTGAGGGGTTTATGTTCACCACAAAAAAGGGGTCGTCTCTGGCAGGAACTACGCCACCTTAGGGGTGACGTGGTTTTCTTGCAGGAGACGCACTTTGTGAAGGATTCCATTCCAAACATGCCCGTGCACTTGTTTAACCAGTGGTTTCATGCACCATCCCCCGATTGCGAGAGCCAGGGAGTTAACAATAACCTTTAGAAAGACATGTCCAGTGGTTGTAATAGCCTCACAAATAGACCCAGAGGGTCGCTTTCTGTTTGTAAAGGGAAGACTACACGGCTTCTGCTATACGTTTGCTTCAATATATGCGCCAAATACGGAACGGTCCATTTCTTCGTAAAAGACTCTGAAGCTGTTGGAGAAATTTAGGGAGGGCCTTTTGATGCTGGAGTGGATTTTAACCTTACCCTAGATTCAAAGATGGATATGTCAACGGGCAAAACTCCCATATCTTTTAAAGCATCTAAAACGGCTCTTGCGTTCCTTTCACTTGGTGGATGGATGGTGTGTAACACATTATGGGAAAAGGGATTATAATTATTATTCCAAAATACACGATACTTAATCTCGCCTTGATATTTTTTTGGTGGACCAGTTCTATCTTGAAAGGACCCGCTCTTTTACTATAGAGCCAATAACGATTTCAGACCATGCCCCGAGTACTGTGACTTTCCCTCCAATTTCTGCAGGCCACCTAGAACGAACTTGCCGGTTGAATGAATCTTTACTGGATGATAATAAAGTGGTGGAGGCTTTATCTTGTAAGATAAAAACAAAAACATATTTTGAAACCAATATGCCTCGAGATGTTTCTGAGCAGGCTGTTTGGGAAGCTCACAAATCAGTGATTAGGGGGGGAACTGATAGCACACGGGTCACGGATTAAAAAAGAGAAACAAAAAGAAATCGTAGATTTATTGAAAGAGATTAATGAATTAGAAATCAAACATAAAAGACACTTGGACCCAGCAGATTCCCAACAATTGGAGGACTTGAGACATAACTTAGCAAAGCTAAAAACAAGCATAGATACTATGCGCATCGGTTTTATGAGCAGGGCAATAAATGTGGTCGGCTACTTGGTAGACGGCTTAAAAAAACAGCAAGAATACAGGCATGTTCATAGCCTAATAGTCCAAAATAAAAAGATAGTGGAATCTCAAGCCATTGCTGCAGAATTTCACAAATTTTATAAGGCTTTATATAATCATACTGTTTCGCCGAGTGTGACGGGAGAACAGCGTAAATTAGACATTTGAGAGTATATAGAAGACTTGGCGCTGCCCTCGCTGCTGCCCACGGTAATTGAAGAAATAGACCAATCTCTATCAATGAATTAAACAAAATAATATCGAGTCTGCCAAAAGGTAAAAGCCCAGGACCAGATGGGCTTACCAATTCATATTATAAAAAATTTATTACCAGTTTAGGAGGCCCGTTATGTAGCTACTTTTAATTCAATGAATGCCTCTAATCCATTACCTCCAGAGGCCTTGTTGGCATACATAACGATACTTCCTAAACCAGGGAAAGATACCCAGCAGTGCGCGAACTACAGACCCATCTCTTTGTTAAACTCGGACACTAAGGTTTTAGCAAAAATTTTGGCTCTTCGGTTACAGGACCATATATTGAAGCTAGTTCACTCTGATCAGATGGGCTTTATGAAGGGTCTTGAGGCCTGAGGCAAAATACCATTCGGGCATTACACACCCTTCATTGGATGCGACAAGGCCCCAAGAGTGATACTGTCAATGGATGCCGAAAAGGCGTTTGACCGGGTGAACTGGGGATTCATGACGGAGGTGCTAAGGGGGATGGGTCTGGGGGAACGCATGATGGGCTGGGTTGCAGAATTATATGCGACGCCGAGAGCGAGAGATAAAGTAAATGGCACACTGTCGGATTATTTCAGAATATGTAATGGCACGAGACAAGGGTGTCCATTATCCCCGTTGTTGTTCGCCATGATATTAGAACCTTTTTGTTTGCAAAGTAAGGGGAAATATTGAAATTCAGGGGGTACGGGTTGGATCAGTTGTATATAAAGTCTCGGATGACTTATTATTCTATCTTTCATCACCACAGACATCACTGCCGGCTTTGATGGCAGAGGTTTCTAAGTTTGGAGATTTATCCAACTTCAAAATAAATTTTGAAAAGTCTGTACTGTTACTTAGTCATGTCCCCTTAGGGATGAAAACGATTTAGCAAAATTCTTATCCCTTTATTTGAACAAAAACTCATTGGCATATTTAGGACTACATATCACAGCAGATCCTAAACTACTGTATGATTTAAACTATGGTTCCTTAATGAAGGGGGTAATGGGGGACCTGCAGAAATGAAGGGGCCAGTTATTAACGTGGTTTGGAAGGGTCAGCGCCATAGAGATGAGTGTACTACCCAAAATTTAACTTTTCCACACCGTGCCAATTACACTCCCACAAAGTTTTTTTTTTTTTTTTTTTTTTTAAAACCTTACGAAAAGCCTTCATAGCATTTGTATGGAGTGATAAACATCCCAGATTGGCGTATGATATTTTGTGTAGAGGCAAATTGGAGGAATGGGATTACCAGATGTAGCTTTATATTATAGAGCAATGTCTTTAGTGCGGATCCTGAACTGGTGCCACGACTCTGCAAAGAAAATATGGGTCCCCTTAGAGCAGATAATGGCAGGCAGGAAGCTGGCCGGAATCCCGTGGATTCTAAATACAGACAGGGGTCTCTCAAAATGGATGTCACCATTAACAAAGAGCACACTGTTAATTTGGGATAAATTAAATCAATCAGGAGATTATGCTCCTCGGATATCCCCTCTGACCTCATTGGAGGGGTACCCATGGTTTCCTCCAGGGGAGGAGGTGGGATTTTTTGGAGCTTGGGGGAGGGATGGGGATACGACATGTGGCAAATTTGCCCCTCATGGAACATTAACCACCCTGCGAGATTTGACCTCGAAAATGGGGAGGATACCTATGGAGGAGTGGAGATGCCACCAATTGGGGTGCTTTTTCAAAGGATTGAAACCCGGGACGAGACCAGTGAGTTCTCTTACAGCTTTCGAATCCATGTGTGTAAATATACCCATTGAAAGACACTTGATGTCACAGATGTATAGATTGATTCTCGCGACACAAAACCAAACGGTTCCATACTTGGAGAGTGGGAAGGAGAACTAGGTCATAATCTTACCACAGTACAAATTAAGAAACTCATTAACTTGACGCACTCTACGTCTATAAGCTCATGGATTCAAGAAATGTCATAAATTTTTGACTATGTGGTATTGGACCCCAGTTAAGATAGCAAAGAGGTTCCCGACGGCAGACGCCAGATGTTGGAGAGGGTGCGGACAGAAAGGCACCTTTCCCCACCTATGGTGGTCTTGCCCTAAGATTAAGGTGTTCTGGGAAGCAATCGCTCCTTGGGTTGAAAGGTTATGCCCCGGACCAATAAAGGTGACGCCCTGGAACTTTGTTTCATGGAACTTCAATGTCTGTTAGAGCTTATAAGAATAGTGTTATTCCACACTTACTAAATGCTGCCAATACATTTTAATACCTAGGCTATGGAAACAAACGAAGTCCAACCTTGGCGGACTGGAAGAAAGAGGTTAACTTAATAATGGAGGCCAAATGATGGGTGCATGCAGTGAAAGACAAGAAAGATAAAAACATTGAAACATGGGCAGGATGGGTGCACTGCTTGAAAGAGATTAGATAGAGTAATGATGTAAAGAGCAGTGTGGTCTCTGGGTTCGATCGCGGGTGTCCTGGGATGTATATATAAATTTGTTGGGGTTTTTTTTTTTTTTTTTTTCTCACAAGGACGAAATGTCTTTTAAATTTTGTGGATTTGGAAGGGAAGTGTGAAGCACAATGGAAATACTATATCTAGAGGAAGAGATGAGACTAGTGGGGGAGGGAGCACTACTGGTGTAGGGGTGGGAGAAATAAGGAAAGGGAAAGGGGGAAGGAAATGTTTAAATGATTTATTGGGGTTTTTTTTTTTTTTTTTTTTGAAAGGGGAAAGAATTGTTAATTGTTAAAGATAAAATGTATTTATTTGGATAAATTCGAATATTGTAGACTTAAAGTATGAAGCAATGTATATAATGGAAAATAAAAATTTGATGATAAAAAAAAAACGAACTAGTTAAACTGCAACTAAACCCTAGAGATCAGCTTTAGGAATGCGTTCTAGATGAGTGAGAACATCTCCTTTGCTTAAACTACCTTAGGAGCAGGGTCAACTTCACATCAGAACTGCTCCTCTACAGGACAGTTTGAAAATAAGCTGAATCAACCTGATTCAAGTTTAGGAGGTCAAATGCAGGTCAAAGGTTACGTACAGGTCAAATGCATCTCTAAGGACCAGTTCACACCACATGCAGTGCACATCTACATCAAAAACGCATAGAAAGTAGGTTATATGGTTTTCAATGGCATAGTTCACATCAGTGCTTACAGTTCCAGAAAGAAAGTAGAATATGCTGCATTTTTCCTGCACTGTACTGGAACGCTGTAAAAAGCATCAAAAACTCAAGGGAATGCACCAA
Source organism: Lithobates septentrionalis (assembly GCA_037952835.1). NCBI lineage: Eukaryota > Metazoa > Chordata > Amphibia > Anura > Ranidae > Lithobates > Lithobates septentrionalis. The sequence continues at coordinate 14,750,485 of JBBDGP010000333.1, read as the reverse complement.
AATGCACTAACACCCATGCTCTTTAAGGTTAAGGGGAAAAAAGGGGGGAAAAATGCACTGGAACGCATCAAAAACACGCATGCAAAAAAAAAGCATCTGGAGCGCATCCGGACTGCGTTTTTCTATGGTGTGAACTGGCCCTAAAAGGAGATTTTGAGTAGAGCAGCATTTCAAAAGCAAGCTGAAGACATCTGAAGGAAAGCTGCATTTGCCCACTGATCGTTAGAATTTCAATCCATGTATGGGAAAGTTGATTATACACAAGTAGATCTGTTAATCAACTTTGTTTTACAAATGGACTGTTGAACATTTTTCATTCAGTCAGCTATAGACGGCGATATTGATGAGTGTCCTGATTGCAGGAAAATCTCCTTGCTTTTAGAATACAATAGCAATGTGAAAATCAGACCCCCCCCCCCCCCCCTTTATTAAAAAAAAAAAAAAAAGTTTTATTTGGTAGCAACCCATTTGGTTATAGGGGTTGTAAACCCTCGTGCTTTTTCACCTTAAGGCATAGCCCGTTCGTTCCCTCGGCGGAGACGCGCTCACCTTCTCTGCCCAGGGTTCTCTGCTCTTGATTGGATAGATTAATAGCAGCACAGCCATTGGCTCCTGCTGCTGTCAATCCAAATCCATTGACGCCGGGGGCAGGGCAGAGTCCGGCATTCTGTGTCCATGCACGCAAATGCTGGACTCGAGCGCGCTCGCAAGGTAACCCCCAGGAAGAGCGCTTCTCCTAGGGGGTTGACCGATGCGAGGAGGAGCCGCGAGCGCCACGGGGGACCCCTGAATATGAGGTTTGGGGCCACACCAACACGAACAGCACAGTGAAGGTAAGTATATGTTATATTAAAACGAAGGTTTACAATCAATTTAAACAAAAAAATTGTATAAGGCCAGCCTAAGACCTAAACTGGTGGAATTACTGTTCAAAAAGGGAAGTTTTATTTAAAAGTAGACACTTGTTTGAATAACCTATTATGTAGCATCGTGGTGGCTGTCCGTGCTTCAGTTTTACTAGCAAATAGTTGCAGGCTGAAAGACGCAAGGCCATACAGCTTGACCAATAGGGGGGGGGGGGGAGGGGACGGCACATTGGAAAACCTCCAAGAGCAAGACTGTGGCGACTGGGAGTAGAAAATGCCCTGGCATCGGTGTGAGTAAACAATGCCATATCCTTGGCCAGTGGGAGTAAAAAAAAAACAAACAATTAAATCATTTGGTGTCAGTAGGAGGAATAGTGCCCCATATTTTGGTGTCAGTGGGAGGAATAGTACCTCGTCTTTGATGTCCGGTGGAAGGAATAGTGCTCGATAAAGGCAACTTAAGGGCCACATTCAGCTCACGGGTTACAGTTTGGAGACCCTGATCTGGAGGAAGGGAAAAAACGCCCATTAAAGCATGATCTGATTTGCCTACTGGGGGGGTTCGGAAAGGAATCTCCCACCACTGAAGCAATCAGATATTCCCTGGATCAACTACCCCTGGTGTTGGTGGTATCCAGTTATCGGTACCTACTGAGCTGGCCAGAAGTAGTTCTTGAGGGAGTCTTTTCCACATACTGTACATTTTTCGCAGCTTTTACTGTGAAGAAGCCTTTCTGTATGTGGAGTAGAGCTTTGTGATCTCGATTCAACCCCCTCACAATCTTAATACAGCATTTCCCTGATTCATTGCAGAGTTCTCTGCTCACGGCTGTAAGAAAAAAAAAAAAATCATTGCCAGCGCTGCAAGATAATTATAAACATTGTGTGTATATGTATGTATAAATATATATTTTTTTTTTTTCAAAAGATCAAAGGCATGAACTTCCGTCTGTAAAGGAGGTCAGTTTAACCACTTAGACTAAGCCTTTTTCTATGTTGCTTACAAGTTAAAATCAGTTTTTTTTTTTTTTTTTTTTTTTTTTTTGCTAGAAAATTACTTAGAACCCCCCCAAACATATTTTTTTTTGCTGAGACCCTAGAAAATAAAATGGTGATTGTTGCAATATTTTGTGTTGCACTGTATTTGCACAGCAACTTTTTTTTAATGCATTTTTTGGGTAAAAATACACTTTAACCACTTCAGACCCGGAAGAATTGGCTGCACAATGACCATTTTTTTTGGGATACGGCACTGGGGGTTATCTGTGTTCTCTGTGTGTGTTCGAACTGTGGGGGATGGGACTGATTATAGGAGATGAGAGATCTTGGTTCCTAGCTCGTAGGATCTCTCGCCGGTGACGAGCACAGACACCCCTGCTGTGCAGCGCGCGCCTGCTATCCCGCTTACAGGGACCGACATCAGGGCTGGTCGGATCTAGAGCGAAGGCATTGGAATTGCCTCTGCTCTGCTCGCCATCACACACAGCCCCATGCCTGTGATTGACAGAATGCGGGTCCAATGCTAAGATGTGTTCTGTCTATCACAGGCGTAGGGGTTAGGAGGCGGGGCTGTGTGAGGTGAGCGGAAGCAAGTTAGCTGTAACAGTGGCTATCCGCTCTGTGATCTCCGGCTTTCCTCGTCCATCCTCCTCCACGGTGAGTCTGCAATGTTGGGCACGGTGAGAAATTCTACTTTAATTCATGAGTAGGTTTGAAAATTGGGACAGGCTTGTAGGGGCCCCAGTGCATTACTTTGTCCAGGGGCCCATGATGCTGTTAAGATGGCCCTGACCGACGTATAGCTGTGACAGTTCGTGGGATCATGCCAGCCTGCTGCAGTATGATGGCGGCTGGTTGACAAGTGGTTAAAAAGAAAAAAACTAGACAGTAAACTTAGCCCAATTTTTTGGGGTTTAATGTGAAAGATGTTGCGCCACAAGAGAATCGTGATCTATATTCTAAGCAAAAAAAAATCATGATTCTTATTTTAGCCAGAATCGTGCAGCTCGCAATGTGGAGGTTAAATCTTTTCCTGCAGACGAAAGGAGTGCCCCCTTGTCCTCTGTAATGACCTGAATAACTCATCACTAGGTTCAGTACTGTATTTGGACAACATGTATTTATAAATGGTGATTTGTATCTTTTTTTTTTTTTCCTCTTCGAGCGAGAAACTTCATTTCCATTAACCTTTCATCATAGCTGAGCTCCTCCATGTTTCTTATTGGTTTGGTTGCTCTTCTCTGCACTTTCTCCGGTTTCCCGATATCCTGAACTGGTACTCAAAAACAGAACTGCATATCCCAGATGAGGTCTTGCTATTTGATTTGTACAGGGGCAAATTTAGGCCTCTCTGGAGTCTAACTATAACTCTAAAACGGCTGTTTTTTAAAATGTATGATGGATGCCAGTTTATAGCCCCTACATGTATCAAATTTAAACCTCATTTGCCACATAGTTGCTCAGTCCTGGTATTATTCCACTGCATAGCTTGATGTCATCTACAAACACTGAAATGGTACTTTTTAATCCCAACCTCTACCATTTATACACAAGTTAAAAGTAAGGGCTTCAACACCAAGCTTTGGGGTACACCACTAATAACCTTTAGACTTTTTAGCCAGTTTTCAATCCTATGCAAACAATCTTTTTAAAGCCTGTAGACTTATATGTTAGCCTTAGGTGAGAAACTGTGAACGCTTTTGCAGAATCTAAATTATATACAGTAAAACCTCGGATTGCAAGTAACGAGATTTACAAGCGTTTTCGAGTGTCTCTGGCGCCCCCCCCACCTCTGGCCACACACAGTACTGCATACACTAGCAGTGACACTGGAACAAATTATTTGAGTGTCCATTAATTCCTATGGGGAAACTCTCTTTTGATATACAAGCATTCTTCTGGAACAAATTATGCTTGTAATCCAAGATACCACAGTACAATGTACTCAGCCACTCACTCGTCTAAGTTTTTTTGATTACCTCCTAAAAATAAATTTTAGATTTGTTTGAGAACGTGGTCTTATGTGAATCTGAGAAAAGTGATCTTGCCACGAATCCGCTGCGGAAACCACTCTTATTTTAAAGAGAAATGTGCAGTGTTGCCAAAAATATCAGGGTTATGGCAGCTAGTTGCTGCCATAACCCCGGTATTTGGCGTCAAAGTACTGACGTACGGGTATGTCTTACGTGAAGTGGTTAAAATATTTTCTAGCAAAAACTCTGGTCTTTATCCCACAAGCATCTTTCTGAATATAGATTTTAAACTAACCGGTCTGTAGTTACAAAGATTTTGCTCCCTTTTTAAACACAGGTGCCACGTTGGTCCTACGCTAATCCAGTGGTACTATGCCGGTCGTTAAGTCACCCAAAATTAGAAACCATGGCTTAGACATAACAGAACTTCAACTCTTTGATGACCTGTGGATATAAGCCATCTGATCTAGGTGCTTTAGTCACCCTTATTTTTGTCGAAGTGTTTCTGGCCCAGATCTGTTTTTAGCCATTGTGGATAATTTGTGACTGTCAGTACTATCCCTGTTAAGGATTTGAGCTCCCCATTTTACTCTAAATACAGAGCTGAATATATTTAAAACATTTTGTCTTCCCAGTCACCAAGGGCCTACATGCTGCAATCTACTTTTTTTTTTTTTTTTTTTTTTTTATTTTTTTTTTTTTAAGTCTAGTATTAAAATTATAGTATATAGATTTTTAGGGAGTTCATCCTACTCTTTTGCAATCTGTTTTGTGTTTTTGCACTTTTGTGGCCCTGATTTTCTTTAACATTCTTTTTATATTCTTTGGAACGTAAAAACTGAAGGAGCACCATTTTTGAATTTATTTATTTTTTTTTAATGCTCTTTTGGGGCATGTCATAGGTTTAATTTTTTTATTCTTTCAGTTGTAAGAGGTTACAAATATACTGTACTGTCTCACCCTTTTTATTTTATTTTTTTATTTATTTTTTTTTCATTTGCACTAAGATACAATTTATCAGGACAAGCTTTCAGGATATGTCCCCTTTCTTCAAGGTCCCAGCAGTACTAATTCACAAAAGTTTTAGCAGAATGTTAAAAAGACTATCTCTGAGGGAAATCTTTCTTTTTCTTAACGTTCTGCTAAGTCCACGTTCACACTGAGGGTGGGCTTGAAATCCGAAGTCGCCAAAAGTAGTGCAGAAACTACTTTCGGGAATCGGTGCGGCATCTCACAGATTCAGGCGGTGCGACTGCCAGCAATAGGATCCGATTTGGCATGCGGTTTGACATGTCAAATCAGCCCAATGTGAACGTAGTCTTAAACTTTTGTAAATTGGTACTGCTGGGACCTTGAAGGGGACATCCTTCGAAAGCTTGTCCTGAAAAATTGTATGTTGGTGCCAATAAAGTATGACGGACAGTACTCAATTGTTTGTTTGTTTTTTTTTTTTTTTGTTTGTTTTTTTTCCACATGAAAATTCTGCTTTTTAGTACAGAGAATTTTTGGAAGCGCAAGAGATGACATCCGCAAGAGCATGTGTGTAATGTATTTAGGGATGTCAAGCACTTGGGTGTTCATTTCGTTGGCCAGAATAATAATTTATGAAAGAGTTGCAAGGGTGCAGGAATTGGAAAGCTAGTAGCATTTATGTTGACAAAACATAGCATGTATATGGACTGACTGTGTGCAGCTCATGCAGTCATTCTCTATGCAAGTGATACCATGCTTTGTCAATAAGCTTGCTAACTAGTTTTCTAATCGCTGCGTCCATGCAACTTTTTTTTTTTTTCTTTTTCATATTGCTGGCTGAATCGCCCACTGATCTGTGCTGAGGAGCTGCAAGATGCTTTGTTTTAATTGAAGTTCTCATCTGCAATCGAACAGTTTTCTAGACTTGGCTTACAACATTTAGACTATAAAGTCATATGGGCCAATTAAAAAAAAAAAAAAAAAAAATCTAACCCATGTACTATATTTTGGACAAAAAATAAAATTTGGTCGAATAATTCACTCTGGCCATTTGAAAAACACTAAATGCACCTAGCATTGATGTGGATGTTCACCCAATCAGCATTGATAATTTTATAATCGTGCTGCTGGCATTAGTAAGTGGATAGGAAAGTGTATTATATATATCCATCCATCCCTATTTTTTTTTTTTATTTATTCAGTTGCTTCCTGTTTTTTTGCCTAGGCAAATGTCGTACATCTCAGGAGTCTTCAGGATGAGGAGGGGTTTTCTCAGCCAAGCACACTCCCCTGCATGCATGCCTGAGCTAAGGGCAGATGGATTCCAGGAAGTAAATGCTACATGAAGCATTTGCCCTCACTCAAGATGGCCAATCGCCAGAAATGCTAGGGGGTGTTTTTCAAAGTGATCTCTCAACAAATAAAGCATGGAGATATGAATGTGGGAATTTGCTTTGAATATTTGAAAATGGGTTTGTGGCGCTCAGATGCGTTTTTAACACATGTTTACACCTGTCTAGTGTGGGTTTTTTTTTTTTTTCTCCATTCTGCCTCAACTCCAGTAAACCCCTGCGTGTGCATGGATACATAGACTAATTTGGAGGAACATTTAGAGGCAGGAAAGAGTTGACACCACTAAAAGCAATGTTAAAACAACCAGTGTGCATGGGGTCTAAAAGTAGCAATGTTAATACAAAAATAGTTGGAACAGAGAACCCTCTCCTTTACAGCAAATAAATCTCCCATCAGTTCCCAATAAATCTCCCATCAGTTCCCAATAAATCTCCCATCAGTTCCCAATAATGCTAGGAATAGATTGGGCAAGATATCGAATATGAAATATTGATAATACAAATGCAACAGATTTGTTTGCATGTGTGATATTGACTACAATTTTAGAATGATTGCATAACAAAGTTACTTAAATGTCTGCTTTTTAGTGTGTGTATGTGGTGTGTGTGTGTGTGTGTGTGTGTGTGTGTGTGTTTTTTTTTTTTTTTTTTTTATCAGTATATTGTAATCTATAAACTGCAGTCATATAACCTTTTATTTTTTTTTATTGCTAATCTCATGTGGTTTTATTTTTTCATCTTATGTTCTTAGACTGTTCGCCATGGATTTCCCTTTGAGCCCTCCGCTATGGCATTTGATCCAGTGCAGAAGATTCTTGCGATTGGAACGAACCATGGAGCTTTAAGGCTGTATCCTTTTTAATTAACATCCAACAAGTCACATGCCTGCTTGGGAATCCTTCAGAAATTGCTTTTTTGTAAGGAGACTGGTATTTCATGTGCGTGTTTGTTTACAAATGGCCTGTTTTTTCTTTGGTTGGGTAGTTTGTTTTTAATGGTTATTTGTGCCAAGTAGAACTGAGTGGAATAAGGAAGGTGTTCAGAAAACCATAAATGTCAATATAGTCTTCTTCTATGCCTGGACTGCAGGCCCCTTTTTAAAATCCTACACTAAACCTTTCCTATGCTAGTCTTGTCAGTAAGGAACACCACACACTCCATACAGCACGTATTCTAACCCTTAACACAAAAAGCCTGAATTTTATATATATTATATTCTATTCTATTATATTTTGTGATTTGAATTTTATTGTTGTCCCTACTTTGACCCTTTAAAGTTCTGTTGGCCTTATGGTTTGTAAAATTATAGGTAAATAGAAAAGTATCTACCACAATAAAAAAGATGCTTTCAGTAGTTAGAATATCTAATGTTATAGTTCAGTCTATCTGTAAACCAATATTGCCTGCTGCCCTTGATCAGTAGCTCTTTCAACATATGTTCTAGTCAAACACTGCTTTCTATTTGAAAGCATGTATCCACTTTTAAATAGAAAATGCAACATTTGACATGAAAAGGTCCTTTTCCTGCCTGCAGTGTCATTGCAAATTTACTAGAGCATGCCACATCCAAAAAAAATTGTAGTGCAATACAGGTCAAATGCAGCCTCTGCTTGGTGGTCAAGTACATGTGAAACCAAGGAAAACTGCACTCGTTGACATGGCACCTTTTTTAAGCTGCTTTTGCTTTCCTATAGACTTGTCTGAGGAGAGAAGCAGTTCTGATGTGACAAAAGGCAATCAGTCCTAAGAACATTTTACCTTTTTGAAGAGCTGTCCATTTTTTCCCCTTCTGTTGTGTCCGTTTCTAAGGAGAATCTCAATTGGACATGGATGGCGAAAAATAAAATGGGTGTGCTCGTTTCCTATGCTATCCACAATCTACCTCCTGTCTCTTAGACCCCTTTCACACTGGAGGCGTTTTTCAAGCGCTACAGCGCTAAAAATAGTGGCTAAAAAAAAAAGCCTCAGCTGCAAACCCAGTGTAAAAGCCTGAGTGCTTTCACACTGGGACGCTGCGCTGGGAGGGCGTCACAAAAAGTCCTGCCAGCAGCTTCTTTGCAGCGGTGAATACACCACTCCTGCCCATTGAAAACAATGGGGCAGCGCTGCTATTTTGCTCATTTTTCTATTGGTCAATAATTGACTATTTCAGTATGTGTGTTTAGTAACCAGGCACACATCCTGAAGACTGGAATCGAAACGTACGTCGAGGCGTGCCTGGTTACGCAATCTTAATCTTTTCCGGTCCCTGTGGTTGTCGGCAGCTGTTGGTGAAGCGCACGCCAGCTACCACACGCAGAGCGGAGCTTTCATACTAGACGAGCAGTATAGCCTCAGTACCGGGCGAGGGCACTTTCAAATGTAAGCAGCCATTTGGCTTTGTTTTTAATCATTTTTTTAATAAATGGGATTACACTATTTTGGACCTTCTTGTATCCTTCTATATATTGCCTGACTAGTGGGGGAAAGGAAGAGGTTACCCACAAGGCTTATCCACACCATGGTAGCATGCCATTTCTTGCTAAAGGCTATAACTGACCTTTTTAATTAAAAAGGTCAACATCTTCTGGTAAGCGAACATCCACTAAGACCCCGTTCACACAGGGACGACTTGTGAGGCGACCTGCAAGTCGTGTTGCCCCTGTGTGAATGGGGTCTTACAGAGCACTTTGGGTGTGTTACACAGCTGGTGAAGGTCGTCTATTCACACCTATATTCACTTTGTTCATTTTGTATATTTTGTAACAGCGGAAGATTAACGCATATTGATTTGCACCATTGTCAGTTGCATGTGGACTCTATTTTAGTATATTTTTCACATTTTTTCATCATTAAAATTTTCATACTGTTTTTTTTCACAAAGATATTTTGCTATATATGCAGAGATTGGATGGTTGTCATTCTCTTGTAATATGCACTTTTGACACCAAGTTTGATACATTTTTATTTTTATTTTTTGTGTATGGTACACTGTAGTGCAGGGCTCGACAAACCCCGGGCGCCAGGTCGCATTTGCGACTAGAATTAGCGACCTGGCGCCTGGGGCGGCACAGCTGGGGTATCCTGTGTCCGTTCGACACCCCCCCCTCCCGGCGCGATCGCGTTGGGCCGCGCCGGTAATTGAGGCCCCGGCTTTGCGGCTTACTGCAGTCCTTTGGTTCCTTCTGCAATCAGGCGCCCTCTGGTGGTGGCCGTTGGTATGACAAGACATCCACCAATGCTAATGGAGCTTCCCCTATCTGTTTTCACTGCCCGTTCATCTCCTTCCCTTTACTTAGAACCCCCAAACATTAGATATATTTTTTATTCTAACACCCTAGAGAATAAAATGGCGGTCATTAAAACACTTTCTGTCACACCGTATTTGCGCAGCGGGCTTACAAGCGCACTTTTTTGGGAAAAAATACTTTTTTTTTAATTAAAAAATAAGAAAACAGTAAAGTTAGCCCAATTATTTTTTATATTGTGAAAGATAATGTTACGCCGAGTAAATTGATTCCCAACATGTCACGCTTCAAAATTTCGTCCGCTCGTGGAATGGCGACAAACCTTTTACCCTTAAAAATCTCCATAGGCGTCGTTTAAAAAAATTCTACAGGTTGCATGTTTTGAGTTACAGAGGAGGTCTAGGACTAGAATTATTGCTCTCGCTCTACAGATCGTGGCGATACCTCACATGTGGTTTGAACACCGCTTTCATATGCGGGCGCTACTGCAAGTGAGCTCGGCGGGACGGGGCGCATTTAAAAAAATTATTATTTTTTCTTATATATTTTACTTTTTATTTTTACACTGTTTTTAAAAAAAAAAATAAAAATGGTGTCACTTTTATTTCTATTACAAGGGATGGGGCATATTTAAATTTTCTTTTTTTTTTTTTTTTTTTTTTTTTTTTTTTTCTTATTTATTTTAACTTTTATTTTTTCACTGTTCTTTTAGGAATAAAAGTGACTTTTTTTTTTTTATTACAAGGAATGTAAAAATCCCTTGTAATAGAAAAAAGCATGACAGGTCCTCTTAAATATGAGATCTGGGGTCAAAAAGACCTCAGATCTCATAGTTATACTAAAATGCATTTAAAAAAAAAATAAAAAATTGTCATTTGAAAAAAAAATAATAAAATGTCCCTTCAAGAGCTATGGGTGGAAGTGACGATTTGACGTCGCTTCCGCCCTACAATGACTCGGAGATGGGCGGGGGGGCCATCTTCCTCTCACTCGTCTCCATGTCAGGCCAGGGACAGATCCGGATCGCCTCCGCCGTTACCGACGGCCACGGTAAGCGGTGAAGGGCACCGGAGAGCGGCGGTAGGGGGGGCCCTCTCCTGCCGCCGATAAAAGTGATCTCGCTGCGAATCTGCTTCAGAGACCACTTTTATCTGAAAGAGAACCGCCGGCTCTTGAAGAGAATACCGGGGTTATGGTAGCTAGCTGCTACCATAACAACGGTATTTCTCTTCAAAGACAGGAAGTATATAGTCGTCCTGCGGGAAGGAAGTGGTTAATTAAAATGAATTTATTATTTGTCATCTCCCTGCTTGGCCCCTTTCACATGGGCTGTCTGATCAGGTTCGCCTGTCAGTTTTTCAGGCGGACCTGATTGGACCCTTAGCGGGAATATGGTGGTCTTGTGTCCCTGCATGGCAGGAAATAAAAGCAGTCACATTCGTTCTAGTCGTCTCTGTGTAAATTTAAGATTGGTCCATTTTTATATTGAAAATAATGCTTTGTCGGTCGTTTAAAACAAAAAACCTGGCTCCTAACTTTTTTTAGCTGGCTCCTAGATTCCAAGCAAATTTGTCAAGCCCTGCTGTAGTGTTCACATAAAGTTTGTTTGAGCATAATTATCTAGATGCCATTCAGCCCACTGTCTATATAGATTTAGCGCCCCCCCATCGCATATATTCTTCCAGCGCTGCTATACCGCCAGCACAGCGCTGCTGCAGTTGCATTTTGCGGGCAGATTTAACCCTTTTTTGGCTGCTGGGGGGTTAAAACCACCCCGCTAGTGGCCCAATAGCGCCGCTAAAAATGGTGCCGCTTTACCGCTGATGCCCGGGGCTGCTCAGCCACTGTTGCTTTCCGAGTTGTGTGATAGCCCTTGTCTGCCCACAGCTTCCTGGGATATGTAACTCGTGCGTAAGGGGGGCAGGGGGTGCTTCACAATAAAAATTATGGAATGCAAAGAGCATTACTTTAATGATGGAGAGAGATACTGTATATATTGGGGGGGGGGGGAAGCTGACCTTTCGCTAATATTTTCACTTTAACAGAATAGAAAAGTGGCTGCAGTGGAAAGCCGATAGTTCAGAAATGCACGTTTTTAACGTCATGTGAAGGGATATGGTTAAATTGAACTAAACATACAATTTGGTAAAATTTTGCATGTTTAATTTGCCTGACTACTTGTATCTTAGTTGCTTATAGACTGGATTTCACTAATCCATTCCAAGTTACTTGCAAAGTATGACCTAATAGGACTATATAGGCCATGCTCAACCTTTTTCATACATGTGAATTATTTAATTGACATTTACTATTTATAAGGCCTCGTTCCCACAAGGCATGTTAATGCATAGACCCGTGTGACGGTGATTTTTGCCTACACAAGATACACAGGTGTTCATGCATCTGTGTGCAGACAGACCCATTCATGGGAGTTAGGAGATCCACAGACTCTACCGCTGGTCCCAGTATGACATCCATGCAGGTGCATGTCCCTGAATGCACATTATCTGCATTCAGGCACGCACCTGCAGGGATGTCAAATTGAGACGAGCTGCTGTGTCCCATTTGATATGAATGGGACTGCCTACAAGCAGATACAGGGAACACCTGTGTGTATCCAGTGCAGGTAAAGTCGTCCCTTGCATGGGAGTACTCATTGACATGCCATGTGTGAACAAGGTCTTACACATACAGTATGTGTAAAATTGAAAAATCCCTTGCCCTTTGAATGTTGGCTGCAGTAAGACCCCAGCATGCAGACTGTACTCCATTTTAAACTTCCAACTTAACATCAAAACCCTCAATATGCCCTGCAGAAAAGCCTGGCCATGGATAAGTGACACAAGGGTTTTTTGGCTAATAAAAGTAACAGTAGGCATCATGTGATGGCTGCAGGATAAATTAAATGTATAGCTGAACTTTTTTTAGAACTTGGTTTTGGAGAGTATGGAAGATTTAGAACCCATGTTAAGTTTCTTTTGTTGTATGTATACCCAGTAAGTAGGTAGATTTCACTTTTTTTTTTTTTTTTTTTTTTTTTTTTTTTTATTTGTGTTAGGCCCCTTTCACACTTGTGTGAATTGGAACTGCAAAGTCGCATGACAAGTCGTACTCCATGATTTCCAATGAGTACTATTCATATCTGTGGGACTTCAAAGTAGTCCCTTTACTACTTTGGTCCGACTTTGATGCGCGTTAACACAGGTATTCCCTGAGATCACAGCAAAATTGCACGACTTTGAAGTCGTGGTTGTGTAAAAGGGGCCTTAGGAACCACTTTTACCAAGGTAAAAAGTGATGGGTCTAGTTGCCAGATAAATCCGCTGCCAGATTAAGGGCAATTGAGAATATACTTGTCATCTGGGTTGATGAATCCTAGTGTTGCCTTTCTTTGCGTAGTTTGCACACAAGAAAGGGCATCTACAGTTGACTACATACAGTATGTGCAGAGAGAAAGTATTGTCCTTTGGAAGGGGAAGAACTTGTGAGTCATGGGTTTTCTGTAGCATTCAGTGACACAATCCTCTTGATAGAAGCATTAAAGCACTGAAAAGCTCAAGTGCAATTACTGAGAAATGTGTGCTTTTTTTTAGAACATTTAGGAAGTTTAGGAAGTGGGGGGTGACAAATGATCATGACAGCAGGTCCACATACAGCCAAAAGTGGTGACAAAGTTTGTCTTCTGGGACTCTAGAAATGATTGTATAAAGCCCACATATACTAGAGAAGCTGTCCATTAAAGTGAACCTGAACGCAAAACCTAATGAATTGCTATCTTATAAGAGATTTTCAAGGAATGTTAATTGTGCCAAAACAGTACCCTGAAAATGATTTACTTTTTTGGTTTTGAATTGATCCTAAAAAATAGCAATCTATTTCTTGCCATGCAAGTGTGCTTAGGCACTCCTGTTCCAAGCCCCATAGCTGCATATCTGCAGTGTGAGGGACACAGCTGCTTGTTACTGCAAAACTGGCCACACGCAGATTGCATTTTAGATGATGCCTGCTAAATTGTCAAATTAATTTTGAGGGTGGTTCTGTCACCATCACCAGGCTCAACAAAAGTTGAGTGTTTTTTTTGTTTTTTTATTTATTTTTATTGGCTTTTGTCTATGGAGATGGGCAGAAAAATTTCCCCCAAACAGCACCTGGTTGGTATTCTGATACTGATGACTGGTCCTTTTTAGGCACAGACACAACAGTTCAGGTCCTCTTTTAAGATGAGATTAACTTCCATTTGAAAGCCAGTCTGATTTTCATTAGGTTGGATATTTAGCTGTCACCTACAGTACTACCAAATGTAGATTTGCTTGGCATATGTGCGTGAGATGTTTTTTCTGTTTTTGAAAGGTCTGGACTGCAGGTACGCCAGTTAAGCACCTGGACTCTTACTACAAAGCCAGGCTGTTGTCATGGATGCAGTATGCATTTTAGTATTGAACAAACTAACAAAAATGGGTTGTCCAGTGTAAAATGACCGTAATATAAATGTTTTAAATGTACATGTGGGTATACACAAAGAATATCTCTCAGGTGCTCAGTCCGGGTAAAATACCCATTCAAAATCAATCCAAAATAACTGGTCTCAAATGGAAGCTAGGCAGCCTGCACAGGGGTCTGGGAACCCGCACTGAAACAGAAGGGAAGGGGAGAGAGGCGCCAGGCAACCAATAGTGTAACACAGTTTGAGAGAATAACATGTAAAATCAATAACTGGTTCAAGTCACAGGATGACAGTGGTGACCGTTTTTGCCTGGATGGGCTATGGGGATGATCCCACACCGGATCCTGGTGTAGTCCTTGCTGCAGCCAGTGGCTCTGAAGCAGGAGAGAGGACACTGAACACGAGCAGACGTGGGCTGGACGGCACCTGTTAAACCTCGAACAGACCAATTGGGACACGTTTCAGAGGCTAGTCACGCCACCTTCCTCAGCCAATTTTACATCTTGTTCACCCAATAAACTGTGCTATACTATTGGTTGCCTGGCACCTTTCCCCCTTCCTTTCTGCAGTTTAGCATTGTCCTGCAGAAATACACAAGGCCTTTCTTGAATAAGATGTCTGGATAAATCTTTCAATATTGATGGTGCCCTTTCCATATGCACTAATGCACCCCCATACCATTAGAGATGCAGGCATTGGAACTGAGCGCTAATGACAACCTGGAAGGTCCCTCTCTTATTTAGTCTGGAGTATGTGGCGCCCACGGTTGCCAAAATGTATGTCAAACTTCAATTCGTCTGCCCATTGAACAGTTTCCACTTTGCAGCAGACCATTTTTAAATGAGCTTTGACCCACACAAGACTGCAGCATTTGTGGATTATTTTCAGATATGGCTTTTTTGCATCATAGAGCTTTAAGCTTGCATTGTTTGGATGGCACGGAGGTAAACTTTTTTGGAAGTATTCCTGAGCCCATGCAGTGAATCACAGAATTCTGCCTGGTTTTTAATACAGTGCCATCGAAGGTTCCGAAGATCACAGGCATCAAATATTGTGATTCAGTCTCTTGCGCACAGGGATTTCTCCAGATTCACAGAATCTGGAGAAATCGTTTACTGTAGCTGATATATTTAAAGTCTTTTCAATTTTATGTTGCGTAACATTATTCTGAAATTGTTTGACCATTCTAGATGCAGCGTTTCAGACCTCTGTCCATCTTTTACTTCTGAGACCCTCTGACCCTCTAGAATGCCCTTCTTGTACCCAATCATGTTACTGGCCTATTGCCAATTAACCTAATTAGTTGTAAAATGCTCTTCCTTGTTGCTCTTGTTGGTACCACTTATTTTGCCATATTTTTGTTGCCTTGTCCCGACTTTGAGATATATTGCTGTCATAGGTTTCAAAATTGCTTTTTTTTTTTTTTCTTTTGTAAAATGGTACATTTTTCTCAGTTTAAACATTTTGATATGTTTTCTATATTCTATTGTGAATAAAATGAGTTTGAGATCAATCATCTTACTCTGATTTTACACAACATCTCAACTTTTTTGGAATTGGGGTTTTAGTTTGACTTGTGTGTCTAGTAGCTTCTTCAAGCATGTCCGCCTTGATTCTCTTTTTATTGATAGCTACAGTATGTGCTGACTAGTCTAAAACAGTCTACATGATCTGTTTCAGCTCAGTGTGCCACATCCAGAGGAATCACATAAAGTAAACCCTTTTTTAGAGTGAATACAGAGAACTTTTTGGGCAGCTAAGAGTCAAGATATATATATATATATATATATATATATATATATATATATATATATATATATATATATATATATATATATATATATATATATATATATATATATATATATATATATATATATATATATATATATATATATATATATATATATATATTGGTCTTTGCAATAAAGTTTGTAATGCAATTCCTGATCATGAAGTGGTGTCTAAACAGTGATCTCACAGTACATAAAATAAACAGCATATTACACTGGAAGACTCTGTACACACGGGCCCAAGTATCTGTTGAACTGGTCAACCTTCGGTCAGTGTGTACAGCTGTCTTAGGACCAGCTTTTGAGGAAGAAACATGTTGGCTAACCAGTGTCCAATCAGCATTTGCAGCCAATGGCTGTGCACGCTGATCAGTGTGTTCTCGTGGGGAGCAGTCCCCCCTCAAACGCAAAGGCATAGTGGTGGGGGTGGGGGGGGGGGATCGCCACAATAATCTTTCAGGTGTTTTTTTTTTGTTTTTTTTGTTTTTTTTTATTCTGTATGTGGGGTTGAATGGAGGGAAAACACATTGTTTTGTACTAGGCTTAACCCTGTAGATGACTAATGGGTACACCCATCCAGCAAAATGGCCCACTATTGCATGGAAAAAACTAAACCACATTGAATAGTTGACTAATAGGCAAGTAAGTACAGGTACAAAGTGGATGAAGTAACATGATGATCTGTGAGATCAATGTTACATGATGCATGCCTAATAGACAATCACAATAGATACGAAGTCCTAACACATTTCAATTACATGCAATCTTCCTCAGGGGGAAATGAGTGGAAATTCATATACACTATACTATGTCCATCAGTTCACTGGAAAACATTTTGCAGTGAAGCCAATATTAACAAATATAGAGATCTGGGAGGCAGCGAGAACCACCCTGCACAGGTCACCCATCATAGATCGCTCTTTGGTATGTTTGGATCACACCACTCCATCAGACGCACTTGCTGTATCTGAGCATCCATCATGTAACCTTCATCTCATAGGACATTATCATTTTATTTTCACAATGCAATCATGGTTTATTTTGATGGATGGGTGTACACGGCAGTCCTCTACAGGCTTGCCGTGTGCTAATGCAGTATATTTTGAGATCATGAACAGTCTGTCTTTGAGGCCAACACTTTATGATCAGCCATTGACCCTCGTTTAATCCTTTTTATGGTCTTTGCAATAAAGTTTGTTTTAAAAAAAAAAGTGTAATTCTTGGGCGCCAAAAAAAGCCCTCCTATTTTTTTTTTTTTTTTTTTTTTTTGTGTACTGATCATTACACGCTTGTTGTTTCTGCAGAGCCAGCAGTTTATTGCATCCATGTTTGGTGACATGTTTTCTCACAGCATTAATTCAAATCTACATTGTGGATGAATGTGAGCTGATTGCTTCTTTTCCAATGTATGTAACTCTTGTCATTGCTCATAATGGCACATATATATTGAAGTACTGGGCACCTAATTGCTGGGCAGAATTGCTGAATCTTGGATGTTCAGTTTGCAAAGGCTGCGTAATGTGTTTTCTTACATTCAAATCGAAATAGCTCTGACATCTTCTACATGTTGAACTATCGGAGCTCGCTGATCTGTATGCATCAATGCTGCCTCTATGCCAGGGCACAAAAAACATTGTTTGTTTTTTTTTTTGTTTTTTTTTTTTTGGGAGAGAGAAAGATGGCCATACTAACATACTCAATGTTGCAGCAATCCCCCCCGCTGTACTATTGAAGTCTGACAGGGGGACAAACCCCCAATTGGCTGCCAGTGCTTATCGGATGCTGGTTTTCCAGCATGCCTGTTTTACACAGAGCTGGTCCTAAGACCAGCTTCTGTAGAACAAACAGAGTGGTATATGGGCCGAGTCACAGTTCCTGCCAAGCTTTTTTTTTTTTTTTTTTTTTTTTTTTTTTTCTGCCCATGTGTACCTTGCTTATGTCCCCCCTGTGCAGGCATAGCAGCAGGATCTGGAGTCCTCTGACTTATTGGCTTGATCCAAACAAACTGCACAGCCTAAAGTCATAGGCTTTCCACACCTCCCCTCTTGGCCTTATGCTCCTCCATTTCATCACTTTATAGAACAGAGGGTGAAACCAGAGGTGCTGCTTTTTCAGTGGAGGAGGACACGGCTTTGGTAAAAAAAAAAAAAAAGCGCAGGACAGGTGCTTGCATAGGGGAGGCAGGGGAACTTCTGCTATTCCTTCATTACCCATTTCACAGCTGGAGTAGGTAGGCGACACCATTATGTTCTTTAGTTGTGGCAGATTTAGTGAAATCCATATGTGGCAGAGTATTGTCACGAGTCTTTAGGCATGTTGAACAGCTTACCTGGATGTATTTGATCAGTGTACTTGACTGTTTTGATCAATAACATGAGAATAGTGTGGATTTCTGGCCAATTCGTAACACTATTATAAAGACATGGGGGCCGCTGTTCACCTTTTGAAAATGTTATGCTGACCCTTAGACTTCAGTGCGTTGACGGGCCTGTTGTATGTATGCGGATCAGGAATTGCCAGAAGTAGCTGCTTGTTCCTGGTCTTGAATAGGACTAGCAAGCTATCTAGACAAGTGGAATTTTTAGGAGATGTTGGCAATTGCGTGTGGGTGGTTGGGGTGGTGTCTGTCCGTCTTTCCTTCCTTCCTTATTTATAACGGATTATAGAAGAGAAAAAAAATTGTACCATAGGACTTTAGGTGTCGCTTGTCCTTTTTTTAATGGAAAAGACATCCAAAACAATTTTTAGTCACATCAATGTTAAAACAAATGATATGCTTCTAAAAGGACTGACATTAAATGATTATTATAATTGGTATAATCCAACATATGCACCCATGTCTACCCTTTACCCTCCACTATGTATAATATACATTCTGTATTATTGAGCAGCATATGCTTTTTCCTTTCTATATGCTGGTAACTAGTGGTGGAATGGCAGTAGTTGTTTACATGAGTGAGAAGACCGTTGCCACTATTTGGAGGTACCAGTATGCCGTGTATGTATATAAAAATTTACTGTAATTTTATTCATGATTTAAATAAAATACAGATTACAAAAATGTTTGCGAACACCTCCCCCAGGGTAACAGCAGTCGTTTGTGTTGCATTACATACAACTCAAAAATTCTTATCCATCAAGTAGTGGAGCTGTTGTGGTTTCATGGGCTTCTTTTGGAGACCATGGAAGGGTCATCGATCTAGGGAATATAAACCAGTCACATTTTAAGAATCAAATTTTACATAGACAACCTACCAGCAACGTGACTTGTTAGACTTGGCTACATAAAACATTGTCAATAATGCGATCTCTGAATGAGCCCATATGTCTGGGACCAGGAGAAGAACTGCAGGGGATCCAAGAAAACAGGAACTCTCCCCAGGTAGTGCTGTAAATGTAATTAATATCCATCAAAAGTCACTGTAGAGGCTTTATTTCCCTCTCTAGCATTACTTCACAAGCCATTTTGAACCATACACTTAGATCAGTAACCCTTGTTCCTCTCTACTGCCTCCCCCCACTTCTCATTGGTTAGGGTTGCATATGTTCAATCCATATTATATCTGGTTATGAAGGTTGGATACCTAACTGAATATGTGTGTACTCCTCCCAAATATCCCTATAATGGATGAGATTATAGTAGTGTAGTAATTGGAAGAAAAGTTCTGCATGAAGCATCATCATTCAATTTTTGTATAGTGTGTGTACACAACTTTTGACATCCAATTCACACTTTTCAAATGAAAATTTTCAAAGGGACAAACTCAAATTTTTCTCATACGTGAACAGAACGATTAGCGTTTTTAATGCATTCTGTTTTTGTAGGACATGTGCATGATCAGAAACAATAAACAACAAAGCGCTTTTTTCCAAGAATTTTTTTTCTTTTTGTACAATTAGTACCATCCTCAGTTTCACCTGCTGTAAAACATTGAGCAACTGGACAATCATTCATCCTATTTTCTTAGTGTACTGCTGCATAAGTTTCCTTAGAAGCATTGAATGCTGGGACTCGTCGTGCACATCAAAGTACTTTGTGTACCCACCCCTCCACAGGAGCCTGGATGGGGATAGTGATGTAAGCAGAGACAATTTTGGTTGCTTTTAGCCACAGAGGTAGAATAGGCAGACTGTCTTAATTTGTGGGCAACAAAGGTGTAGCATTTCATATTTTTAATATGCTAGGCTCATTACAGTATTTTAAAGCAAATGCACAGTTGTCCTTTAACAAAGACAACCAATTACAAAACGTGTATATAGAAAGATTGCGCAAAAACTCAAACCCATCAATAAATAATCGTGCAGAAAACTTGTAATGTGAGTGAATAAGTCACTATGAATCAATTATTGTGTTGAAAAGTCCCAGCAAACACAGGATGAACTTTTAAAATATCCATAAAGGCAACTTATAATTGGTGTGTTTAAAAAGTCCCCAAACTGACACGAATTTGAAATGAAGGCAAATTCTGATGCAGCCCCTGGAAATCTGCAGTGGTGACTGGTCAATGCTTAATATCCGAACGGAGAAGTGTGCTTAAAAAAAAAAGCCAGATGGCCTCTTTTACCAGATACGATGGACCTCAAATTTATAGGGGTCAAACTCTCTCCTGATATCCACAGTATCAGCTGTGATTTTCCACCCGGTCTGCTCCAAAAAGGCATCTCTAAACCATCTCTCTCGTCTGGGACCGTGTTTAATACCTTTCCAGCCTTCCAGTCACTCTTTTTGATACGCCTCCAATAAGTTTCAAAGGGATTTAGAAGAAAGAGGAACTTCATGGTGCAGTAAACAATGGTGATTTATTCCAAAATTTTACTTAAGCACAGTGAAGAAATACAATGAAATGCACAGCTACAAGCTATCAAACTGCCAGCTGGTGTGTGGTGATGTCACAAGATTCTCTCCAACCGACGCAATTCCCTGTAACAAGCATCGACTGGGAATGGAGACTCGCATGTTATGTTTTCTGCATGATTATTGATGTTTTTGAGTTTTTGCGCAATCTTTTTTGTTTTTGTGAATTGAGTATTTAATTTTGTGAGGGCAGCATACATACTTTTTTATTTATTTTTATTTTTTTCTTCACATATGAATTGTATCTTTTACACAATATTTTTTATAATTTTAATCACATTACTAGTTTGAGTGCAGATCAATTAAATTATACAATTACAAAACATGTTTCAGTGGGTTGAGCATTCACAGGATCTGGTGTGTGGCTATGGGGAACTTCACACCAATGCTTTTCTAGTAATTTTGTCACAATGTAATATTGCTTTTATTGAGAATTAGGAAAACTATGGCTGCTGTTTTTATAGCTGAATGCTTTCGTGTCCTTTTTTATTTTTTTTATATATATATATATATATATATATATACACATACATTTTTTTTTTTTCCTTGAAACAAAACTGTAATGTGTCTCTAACAAGATGCATATCTTGTTAAACTGATGGGCTGAAGAGGATTACACAGGTTTGTCTTCTAACTGAATTGCATTGATTGTAAAGTGTCCAGCCTAAGCAGTTCTTTCCTGCTACTTGTTCGACATGTGCCTGTGGATGCTAATGCATCATTGGGAGAAAGCAACTCGTCGATAGCTGTTCGTACCTGTCCAGCATTTCTTACATATTTACCAAAACTAATCAGATTATTCACAGAACCATTTGTTGCCTGAAAGCTGCGAATTTTCATAGTACACATCAATTCCCCCAGAGAATTTTTCGTATATACTATTAAGTAGAAGGTCCCGTCAGCAGGCATTTGCTTTTCTAGATAAACTGCGTGAGCAACCCTGAATGAGTAAATACATGAGTCAGTACTGTATATACAATTGTCAGTGTGAAGAAAATGTATGACAGAAGTATTATTCCACCATACATTATTGATTACATCTGAATGATTCATGATATATTTTATGACATTTTTAGATGGCAAGCTTCTACACAGACTATTTCCATCTTTTCAGATTGAATCTGTTTTAAATCATGCTAACCTGGTATCTGTGCCTGGTTAATTACAGTAAGTATTGGTTAAGATTATTTTTATTTATTTTTTTTAAACCCGTTGTATATGTTTGTATCAAAAGATTTTGACAATTAGAGTATATAAATAATAGACCACAAATCTGGCTTTGTAGTGGGGAATAACATTTTTAAGGTGAACATACCAGATTGACAGCGCTCAGACCTATATATGTAGCTGTTTATAAAGAAGTTCCATGGGGATTAGTAAGATACCACTGTAGGTGGTATTAATCATTCAGCTGCATAGGCATAAGTCATGAGAGTCCAAAACCAATGAAATAATGGTGACAGAACCAGTCGCTCAAACAACCATAACAAGTGGCAATGATGGATCATCAACCGCTCTACATTTGGTGTAATCCAAAGAGCCAGAGGACCCCAGGTTCTCTGGCTCTTTGGATTGCACCAAACGTGGAGCTGTTGATCCAATTCCTCTGGGTATGGTTATTGGAGCAGCTGGCTTCTATCACTTTTTTTTTCATTGGTTTTAGACTCCTGATTTTTATGCCTTTTTTGAAGCGGAATAAATGATTTAATACCATCCACAGTGGCATCTTGCTATTCACTCTCCGTGGAACTGCTTTATGTGGCTATGTATATATGTCCTGTCGTGTAGGTTTGCTTTTTTTTTTTGTATCCACTACTTCAAGTGGATTTTGCAGCAGCTGGAACCATCAGGAGTCATCCCTCTCCCATATGAGTGACGTTAAGAGGTCCAGCTCTTTGTTTTTCCAGAAGTGGTGACACTATTCTCATTGAGCTTCATGAAGCATTTTAAAGGAACTGAACCGTGCACTAAAAAGCAGATGTAAAGGGCACTTGCCTGTTCTATTTCTGCAGCTGATACTTTCCCCGCACTCGTCTCCATACCAAGCCTGGGAGAGGACCCAATCCCCTCTGCTGCTACCGATTGCTCCAGAGAGCGGCGGGGGAGGCCCCTATCCCGCCGACGATGAAACTATCTTTTTCGATTTTTTTTTTTTTTTTTTTTTTTATTTTTTTTTTCTCTCCAAAAGCATTTTAATAAAATTTTGATAATCAAAATCTGATTTTAGATAAAAATCTTTAAAAAAAGTTTTAACCACCCTGATTTGCGCCTTGCCCTTTAATTTGGGGCTGGTAACCTTGTTTTCACCAGATGTAACTTCATCCATATTCAGTCAAGCCCTCCTTCAGCAATGTTTTCTTAAAACAAATGGCTCTTATAGTGCACTATGCTCCAAAGACCATTCCCCTTTTATTAACCACCTCAATACAGGGCACTTAAACCCCCTTCCTGCCGAGACCAATTTTCAACTTTCGGTGGTCTCACACTTTGAATGACAATTACTCAGTCATGCGACACTGTACCCAAATGAAATTTGAGTCCTTTTTTTCACACAAATGTAGCTTTCTTTTGGTGGTATTCAATCACTAATGGGGTTTTTATTTTGTGTGCTATAAATAAAAGACTGTAAATTTTGTGAAAAATTGCCTTTTTCTTTGTTTTTGTCATAAAATTTAGCAAATTAGTAATTTTTCTTCATACATTTTGGCCAAAATTTGTACTGCTATATATCTTTGTTAAAATTAACCCAAATTAGTGTATATTTGGTCTTTGTGAAAGTTAAGCTGGCCATACACCTATAGATTATCTGCAGATTTTCTATGGTTAGATAGAAAATGTGCAACAGATCTCTCCATGTTCGCTAAACTGTGTGGATGGAGGAATCTCCCACTTTTTCCATCTAACCATAGAAAATCTGCAGATAATCTATAGGTGTATGGCCAGCCTAATGCTGGCCATACACTATACGAAAAATCGGCCGAAAAATCATTCGTATAGACACTTCGTTCGTTTTTCGGCAAGTTAATGGGCACAAATCGATAATCGTTTGTGACGTTTTTGTGGTAAAAAACGGGAAGTTTGGTAAATTTCTGCCGAACGTACGATAAATTGCAAGGTTAATGTGTTTCCCGTCCGAACTGTCTGCACTAGGTATATGTAAAAAAACGAACAAAAAATTATTCATGTCCACTGAACAATTTATCGGTCATTATATGATGGCACGATCGTTTGCGGTCACGGTCGAACGTTCGTTTTTCGAAAATGGGTTCGGCCGATTTTCTGTATAGTGTATGGCCAGCATAAGTCTACAAACTATGGTGCCAATCACTGAAAATTGAAAACATCTGATCAGGCCTTCAGTACATCAGGTGAATCTCATTTCTTGAGGTACTAACAAGTCAGAAACGTACAAATAACCCCCAAATGACCCCTTTATTAGAAAGTAGACATTCCAGGGTATTAAGTAGCATGGTGAGTTTTTTGAGTTGTATTTTTTTTTCCCACAATTCTTTCAATTCTTTGCAAAAAAGATTTTTTTTTTTTTTTTTTTTTTTTTTTTTTTACAAAATTGTCATATTAACTGGTTATTTCTCTCACAGAGCATATGCATACAACAAATTACACCCCAAAATACATTCTGCTACTCCTGAGTATGGGGATACCACACGTGGGACTTTTACACAGCCTGGCCACATACAAAGGAACAACATTGAAGTAGCACCATTAGGCGATCTACGAGCATAAATTGCACATCTCATTTCTCAACCACCTATTACACTTTTGAAGGCCCTGGGGCACCAGGACAATGAAATTTGCCCACAAAATAACCCCATTTTGAAAAGCAAACACCCCAACGCACAATCTGAGGCATAATGAGTCTTTTGAATGGTTTTTTTTTTTTCCAGATGTTTTTGGAAAATGTGGAAAAAAAAATGCTTTTTTTAAACAAAGTTGTCCATTTATAAGATATTTTCAACACGTAGCAAAAATGACACCCCAAAATACATTCTGCTACTCCTGAGTGTGGGTATAACACGTGTGAGATTTTTACACAGCTTGTCTACAGAGGCCCAACATCCAAGTAGCACCATCAGGCGTTCTAGGCGCATACATTACATAATTTCCTGGCAACCTATCATTTTTGAAGGCCCTTCATATTTCTAATACATAGCATGTACATACCAAGAATTACAACCCAAAATTCTATTGTGCAAAGGGTAAAAGTATTACCTGTGCTTTTAGTAGTGTCCAAAGAGCACTGGTCCAGGCAGCAGTCGGGGATGTGCTTCGTGACAGCAATAGTAATTATCCAGGCAGCAGGCAGGAATATTGTCTATAGTCAGCACAAGGATATTGTCAGCACAGCCAACGCATTTGTCCATAGAAATTGTCCAGGCAGAGACAGCCAGCACAGCCATAATATTGGTCCTGGTACACTGTTACCTGCAGACACATTATTGTACCGTTCTCCAGCTCTTCATAAACCTACTGCCTCTTGCTACAGCTAATTATTTGCATAGTCCAGGTAGCAGGCAGAGGTGTGGTCCGTTCATGCGGCAGGCAAAGGCATGATGGCAGTAAGTCAGCAGCAGGCTGAGGGTTGCAATCGGGTAAGACCTGTGCAGGGGTAGAGGCTTCGACCCACCCAAATCTCTATGAAGCCTCGACTCCAGACCCTAGTCCGGAAATTATAAAACCCGGAGAAAACAAAAAAATTTGTTTTCTCCACCTGGAAAAACTATTCTGGAGCCCCTCACATATGTGAAACCCCTGTGTACTACAGTAGCAGGGCAACAGATCAGTCCAAGCGGTAGGCAAAAGCATAGTCCATAAAACAGGCCAGGGTCAGTTCACATGCAAGTGGTAGGCAGAAGCATAGTCACAAAACAGACCAGGGTCAGTTCAAGTGGAAGCAGTCCAAACGGTAGGCAGAGGCATAGTCAAAAAGCAGGCCAGGGTCGGTTCACGTGGAAGGCCGTGGCATGGTTATTTGGGGAAGCATGGAAAATGGTCAGCACAGATGATGAAAATGGGGAAAATATGGGCTAATAATTTGGGGATGTATGATAAAGTTTGAAGCATTCACCAATGCAAAGGCCAAGTTGGGAGGGACACTGGAGACAATGGAAGCTGGTATCTTTTCGAAATCATCTTCTGCTGCACATGCGACATCTTTTTTGCAGTCTTCAGCCTGCTTTCGATGGTGGAATGTTGTACGGGAAGTGGCGTTCATGAAGTTGGCTAACAGCATCAGAGCGAAGTTCTTCTGGGGGGGGGGGGGTCTTTGTTGATAGATGAGGGACGTGACTACTACTATGAATTTTAGGAAGGGGGCGGGGCTTTCTGTGGATTTTGTGTAGACTATGTAGGAATTGTAAATGGCCAAATGGATGAGATAAATTGCTACCTTCTTGTACCAGAAAATCGGGACCTCCTTATTGACAAATAGGGCTGAATCATTTGATCATTGAAATCCACCCCCCATGTAGAGATTATAATCTTGGACACATGTCGGTTTTTCAATGGGACCTAGTCTTCGCTGAACTACAACTCTAGTGTCATTGTGAATGGTGGACATCATGTGCACATTCCTGTTATCCTTCCACCTCAAGGCCAGCACTTCATTGCATCTCAGTGTTGCTCTTCCCCCTACCTTTTGCAGCTTTTTGTTTACTATGGATTGTGGGAAGCCCTTCCTATTTTTTCTTGAGGTTCCACAGGCCAGGGTTTTTTCAATATATAGGTGTCTGAAAAGGGGCAGGCTGGTATAAAAGTTGTCAAGGTATATATGATATCCTTTTTTTTCAGAAGTGGGTAAGCCAGGTCCCATACGACTTTTCCAGTTGTGCCCATGTAGGCCGGGCACTCAGGGGGCTGGAGCTGGGAATCTCTTCCTTCATATATGCGGAACGCATACAGATATCCCGTGGCTCTCACAGAGCTTGTAAAATTTTACTCTGTATTTGGCCTTTTTGCTAGGAATATATATTTTTTATTCCTAGCCGGCCTGAAAAGGGTACCAGGGACTCATCCACACATATATGCTTCTCGGGGACATAGAGTTCTGCAAATCTAGGGGAAAATACATTTATCAGTGGGTGAATCTTGTATAACTTATCGGAATTTGGATGATTGCGGGGAGGGCACTGGGTGTTGTCGTTTTAAAATGAAAGAATCTCATAATCATCTATCGGGACCTGGGCATTGCGGCAGAATACATGGGCATATGGTGGATGGGGTTGGTGGACCAATAGGCATGTCCTTTTAATTTTTTTTTTTTTTTTTTTTTTGTAAGCCCCATGTTTAGGGTGAGGCCCAAAAACAATTTGAACTCCTCCCAAGTTCAAATCTCTCCACTCAAACGGACAGGCATAAGATGATTGGGGGTTGCTGGCAATATACTGCTGGGCATACAAATTTGTCTGGTCCACAATGAATTGCAGCGAAGTGTCGGGCAAAAACAGGTGAAAGCAATCGATCTCTGTGAAATTTTGAGTGTTGGCCTGCACACCTGGCTGTGCTGTGAAAGGGGGAATAATTGATCCCGAGTTGGAAGGCAGCCATGTTGGGTTGGCAAGACCATCTGGCATGTATGTAGCTGCCCTGGCTCTTGGGGGACGCGACACTCCAGTAGTTGGGGGAGTTGAATTTCCTGTGCTGGTACTCAGGTGTGATGTGGTAGCACTGGTACTGGGCCTAGGCATTTGTACGCGGGGCCTATCGCTGGCGGCAGCACTGGTACTGGGCCTTTGTTCCTGGGGCCTATTGCTGGCGGCAACGCTGGTACTGGGCCTGGGAATATAATCCTGGTTGCTGGTGGCTGCCTGGTTTCCAGAGTGTCGTACCATTTTAGGAGGGACCCATTCTTCATCCGAATCATTACTACTCTCGATCGGTTCAAATGCCGAATTTGGGTGGCAGCGACGTTCACTGAGGTGATGGTGTGATGGGCCATGGTCACTGATGGGTGACAGGCCACGGACGGTGACTGGTGACTGTCACAGATGGTTGACAGGGCACGGTCACTGATGGGTGACGTGTGCACCGCTGATGGTCACTGATGGCAGTCTCTCATGTGACAGGTGCACTTTTTTATGGGGTGACTGTTGGGTGACAGATGACAATGGGGGGGGGGGGGCAATGGGACAGGTGTGGTGTTGGTGCAGACACTACTAAACCTAGATCTGTAACTCGCTGCTCCTGGCTCTTCTCTCCTCACACTGGAAAGGTGTGTGAGAAGAGCTGGTAACAGCTAGTGACAGCTCGGTTTACATTTTAGTGATCGGCTGTGAATGGATCACAGCCGATCATGTGGTACACAGCCCTGGCCAATGGCGGTGTACTATCGGTGACAAGCAGTGTTCCCGGGAACACGCTGCCACCGACGTGCATGCGCAGCATGCTCAAGATTGCGCGCATGCGCCGTGCAATGCGGGGAGTTACCATTCGTGATCAGCCGTGACTTCATCACGGCCGATCACGTGGTAAACAGCCATGCCCAGTGGCTGTTCACCCCTGTCGGTGACGAGCGGTGTCTCGGTGACACGCCGCCACCGGCAGTACAGGGCTGCGTGCACACGATCGCGCGCATGCCCTGTTTAAACGGGCTCACGTCATATGACGTCCGCCCACAACAAGAGCCTTACCGTCCCGCCGTCATATGACAGTGGGCGGTAGGCTAGTGGTTAAAATAACTTCTGAAATGCTCACAAGTAAAGTGCACTAAATCAAAATCAATCCTTTCCATCCATGTTGCCCCCTTAAGCAGGATAATCCGCATCAGTACACGTGAAAACAGCTCGTTTCCAACTGTGTGCGATTGACGTTACATGACTGACTTTCTCAAAGTGGAAAAAGGCCTGTGACATGCAGGGAATTCCTTTTATACCCACCATATGTTGATCAGTTGCATAGCTACCGGCGCTATCTTAGAATGCTATACAGCCAAGCTATTCACCAGAGGGCGATCGGACGACATGTTGAAGGCAGCGGCAGCCTTGAAACCAAAGATGAGGATTGTGTGTGTGTGTGTGTGTGTGTGTGTGTGTGTGTGGTTGGTTTTTGTTTTGTTTGTTTTGTTTTTTTTTGTTTTTTTTTTTTTTTTTTTTTTGCTAGACCAGTGGTCTCTACACTCTGGCCCAGGGGCTGGATGTGGCCCTTTTGCTTGCTTTTATCCAGCCCTTGAGACATTATACATTATTCCTCCCTATGAGACACTGTTTCTCCCACCGACACCAATGATGGGGTGTTATTCCTCCCACCGACACCAATGATGGGACGTGTAATTCCTCCCGACTATTCCCCCCCCCCCCCCCCAATGCCAAAGATGGGGCATAGTCTGGCACCCCTGAACTAGACAATGGTACGAGGCATAGAATAATGGCAATTAAACACTGTTTAATGTCTGAAGATGGCGTTAACTAGGCAAAGTTCCTGTACATGCAGTATGTTTTGTAGAGGGAGTGGGGTTAGTTTTTGATTTACAGTAGTTTAGCATTCGATGCAATAATCTTTTGTGACCGAACATTTTCCATTTTCAATTGCATAGTTTTCTTTCTCTTTGAAGGAATGCCTAAAATGCACTCCTCAGTTTGAGGCATGTACTATTTTAGGATCTACCTAGATTACATCCTGCCTCAAACACCTTTTGTGTAGCCCCGGCTTTATTACAGGGGTGTTCTTAACACCTTTGCCACTTGGCCTTGCTTTTCTTTCAGATTCTTGAATGGTGCTTTAGGCCGTTTTGCAAACTCTCCTGGACTCTCTTCCTCTGCTTGACACTTGTAAAATTGTGTAACACTATTAGGAGCGTCAATCATTTGGGTGTTGATGCATTTCACTGGCCAGAATTATTTATTCTGGCCAGAATTATTTATTCTGGCCGTTGTAGGGAATTAACGCTCAATCGCTAAACGCGTTTAGGCACGTCAAGTGTTTTTCTGACAAAACTCTGTTGCTCCCTGAACACACTGGCTGTGGACTTATTTTGCCTCTAAATGCCTGTCCTCTAAGCCTATGTGTGCATGCACACATACCGTAGGTGTTAACATGCAGGGTAAATGCCAGATGCCCCTAGGAGCAGCAGAAAGAGTCCAATGTGCGTGAGGCCTTCATAGATGTATGAGAACAAACAGTCGGGTGCTTTTACTTTAAGCATTTGAAGTGATTGTAATGGATCGTTTGGGTGTGGGGGGGGGGTTAAATGTCATACTTGTCTCCACTGTGCAGCTTGTTTTGCAGAGTGGCCCCGAAGATCCTCTTCTGGGTTCCCCCAGCGGCTCTCGCGGCTCCTCCCCGCATCAGATAACCCCCTAGGAGGGTTACCTTGCGGGTGCCCACGTCATTGGATTTGATTGACAGATATCCAATCAAGAGTCGGGACCCCGTGGAGTGAAGAACAGCGCATCCCCACCGAAGAGATGAAGGGGCTCAGGTAAGTAAAACTGTGGGGCTGTAACTGCCAGGTGTTTTCACCCTAATGCATAAGATGCATTAAGGTGAAAAAACACGAGGGTTTACAACACCTTTTTAATGATTAGGTTGGCATAGTAAAAAATCGTCTCGCATGTTACAGGTTTTTTCAGGTTGCATTTTAGCTGCTAGTAGACTATAGGTATTACTGAACTTGAAAAGTTGTACAGGCGGCTTGGATGGTTTATTGCTTCATATAGTAGTGCAAGCTTAATATGAAATTGAGATGTTTGGTGTAATCCCCAATCATGATGCCCATTACTAGGGGCTCACCACCAAAGCCACAGCCCTGCTTTGTAAAGATTGCAGGCAAGCATGCATAAAAAGCATTGGTAAGACCATGTATATAATTTTTGTGGAATTTGAGCAGCAGCAAAAGTAAAAGATGGTTTTCTAACTATTCCTTTGTACAAAAGTCTAGTCCTCTGCTGTTAAACAGGCCTGTAATGGCTATTGTTGGTGTCCTTTGACACCAGCTTTACCATAGCTGCATAAGTGCAGCCTAGGGTGTCGCTGCCCTATCCAATGTATAAATAAGCTAGCATATCAGGCGTGCTGTCATTCTATATACTAACTGATTTTGGACTTTTAAAGTAGTCTGCATATTGGGCTTTAGCACCCACACTATCTGCATGAGGATTTATAAGTTCTTTACAAGATGTGCAGACTCATTTGAATTCTTGTTTGGGGTCCTCTTATCTCCATGTATAGAGCAAGAAATCAGGAATATGTCATCAAAGCAGATATGTGGTCTATAGGAATAGCTGTTCTTCCCAGTTAAGACATTAGGAGGTGTAAAAACAAACCTCTAGTTCAAGAAATACCCATTCTTTCATTGATGGCATGGTTTGTGGGGTTTCTAAAGCAGTGGTTCTCAACCTCAGTCCTCAAGTACCCCCAACAGGCCATGCTTTGGGAATTTCTCTTAAAATAGCTGTCCAAAATACCAAGCCATTGACTCTGATTTAAAGCACTTGTGCAAGATAAAGGAAAGCCTGCAAGTCTGGCCTGCTGGGCCAGATTTGTATGTATATTATACACATACAGTGGTCAACAAAGATGATTAGATTTATTCCACCAATAAAGTGTTTGTTTCAAGTTCTTGTCACCACCGTGTTGTCAATCCATGGCGAGTAGGACATTTTAGCCTCTTACCCTACAATGTGGACCATTATGAATAAAATGGTCAAAGCCCTTTATTTGAATCGGGGGCTCTCTGTACTTGTCGTTCAATCATTCCAGCAGAAATCAATTGCTTTTTATTTGCAAACACATAATTCATGCTTGGAGAAGACCGCAGATTGCCCAATCCTTTTTATCCCATAGAACTATTTTGGGTTCTTTCCCACTACCTTTTTTTTTTTTTTTTCCCCCTCCCATATGCTTCCCTAGTTCGGGATCTAAGGTCACCACCACAACTGGGGTGAGTCGGTATCCCCTCTCCCAGTGCTGGGTACTACATTCACCCAGCACTACGATCCTGTGAGATGATCTGGTACCTTTTCTTCCTTCTGACATACTTCATAGCATAGTATGTTCTAAATCCATGCCTCTTTAATGCACTTCACACAAAGGAGGCACTTCCAAAATAAACATTCCAATGCCGCTAGACCTCCTAGGAGGTGATTTCAACCAGGCGGTCTCCGAATGCTGAGTTTCGGCCAACAGATATAGCGTGATGACGTCATGTATAGGCCAAATCTGATGTGTTTCATGAGGGAGGATTGGCCAATATTTGAAATTTGGGAGATTGGCCCATTTCATGAATAGGCAAACTTTTTTTTCACCCTTTTTGCACTTTATATGGAACTATCTTTATGATTTTATCGAATGCTATTTTTTTTTTCTCTTTTTATAACCACTTCAATACAGGGTACTTATAAACCTTCCTGCCCAGACCAATTTTCAGCTGTCGCACTTTGACAATTGCACAGTCATGCTACACTGTACCCAAACTAAATTTTTATTTTGTTCCCACAAATAGAGCTTTCTTTTGGTGGTATTTGATCACCTCTGGGATTTTTATTTTCTGCTAAACAAATAAAAAAAGACCGAAAATTTTGAAAAGTGTGGTTGTGTGGTTTTTTTTTTTATTTTTTTTTTTTTTTTGTTAAACTTTGTGTAAGTTTTCTCCTGCACTGATGGGCGGCATGGATGGGCTCTGATAGGTGGCACTGATGGATGCCAAACTGCCTGCCAATCAGTGATGCCCATTGTGGGCACTGGCATCCCTGGTGGTCTAGGGTGGCATACTTGGTGGTGGGTATCCCTGCTGGTCCAGTGTTGGCATCCTCGGGGGGGGGGGGCTGCGCTGATAATCGATCAGCACAGACCCCCCTGTCAGAGGAGCAGCGATCGTCTCTCCTCTACTCGCGTCTGACAAATGCGAGTGAGGAAAAGCCGATCACCGTCTGTTCCTGTTTACATCATAATCAGCCGTGATTAGACACTGCTGATAACGTGGTAAAGAGTCTCCATCAGACTCTTTACCTAGATCGGAGTTGCGGTGTGTCATATTGACACACCGCAACAACGATCGCCGCGATGCGCGCCCCCATATCCTGAAGATGCTATATCAGGATATCGAAACAACTTTGCCGCCGTCATTTTGCTATATGGCGGGCGGCAAGTGGTTAATATGTTGTATTTCTTTAATATATTGGATTTATTGTTTTTGCAACCATTTTTTAGTGCCACGCTATTTTTTATATTTGCTTCGGAAATGTAGTGCTCACTGCATTCTTTTGCATTGCACCAAAATGCAGTGTGCCTTGATGCAGTGCATGTGTTTGGATGACTGGGTATGCCCTACTTGCCCATTCAGTCAGTTGTCTTCTGTACAACCAGTCTCCTGGGTTTTTCTGGAATGATCTGTGTCTTCCTGTCAGAATACAATAGAACAGTGGGAGTGTTTTTTTTTTTATCCCCCCCCCCCCCCCATTCACATCAAATGTGTGAATAGGGCAATTGGGTTCTTTGTTTATTTTTCCAACCCGCTGCTGCCACATCTAATTTTTTTTTGCATTCATCTTCCTCCTTCAGTCATTGGATGTTTCAGTTTGTGCACATGCACTCTGGAGTTGGAAAAGGTTGGCACTCAGCTCCATTGTATGCACCTTAGGTAAGGAGTTCTTTGGTACTGGAGACTTACTTAGCCCATACCAAACAACCCCACCTCCTAGCAATTTAACATTTTTACCTAAGTTTTGGTTTAAATGTGCAAAAACGATTAACCCAAGATTTATTGGTGTTTGACACTTGTATTTTATAGGTTGCCTTTACAGTGAGGGAAAGTATTTGATCCCCTGCTGATTTTGTACATTTGCCCATTGCCAAATGATCAGTCTATAATTTTAATGGTAGGTTTATTTTAACAGTGAGAGACAGAATAACAAAAATATCCAGAAAAAGCATTTAAAGTTTTTAAATGCTTTGCATTTTAATGAGTGAAATACGTACTTGATCCCCTATTAGCAAGATTTCTGGCTCAAAGGTGTCTTCTATACAGGAACGAGCTGAGATTAGGAGCACTCTCAACTACTTGCCGACCAGCCACCGCAGTTATACTGCGGCAGAGCAGCTCTATTGTGCGAATCACTATACCGGTACATCGCTTTGTTTACCAGATATAGCGGGCTCCACAGAGAGGCAGAACGGGGATCTGCCTTTTGTGAACCAAGCAGATCCCCGTTCTGTTAGGGGACTACAGTGTAATCGTCTGTTTCTAGTGATTAGGAACAGCGATCTCTCTGTACTCCCAGTCAGTCCACTCCCCCCACAGTTAGAAATGCCTCTCTAGGACACGCTTAACCCCTTGATCGCCCCCTAGTTTTATCCCCTCTTCCCTGCCAGTGTCATTTATACAAGTAATCGGTGCATTTTTATAGCATTTATCGCTGTATAAATGGTACTGGTCCCGAAAACCGTGTCAAGAGTCTGATGTTGCAGTCCCGCTAAAAATTGCTAGTGTATAAAACAATAAATAAAAAAAAATATGCCATAAATCCCCCCCCATTTTGTAAATGCTATAACTTTTGCGCAAACCAATCAATATACGCTTACTTTTATTGCGTGTGTTTTTTTTTCAAAATTGGCATTTTTTTGTTTTATAGTGCGGAGGTGATCAAATACCACCGAAAAGCTCTATTTGTGGGAAAGACATCCATTTTGGTTGAGTACAACGTCTGCATGACCGCAATTGTCAGTTAAAGCGACACTGTGCCTTGTCACAAAACAATGCCTGGTCATTAAGGGGGTAAATCCTTCTGGGGCTGAAGTGGTTAAAGGGAGTGCTGCTAATCTTAGCTTGTTACCTACAGTGCCTTGCAAAAGTATTCGGCCCCCTTGAACTTTTCAACCTTTTGCCACATTTCAGGCTTCAAACCTAAAGATATAAAATTTTTATTTTTTGTGAAGAATCACCAACAAGTGGGACACAATTGTGAAGTGGAACGAAATCTATTGGATTGTTGAAACTTTTTTAACTAATAAAAAAAATGAAAAGTGGGGCGTGCAAAATTATTCGGCCCCCTTGCGTTAATACTTTGTAGAGCCACCTTTTTCTGCGATTACAGCTGCAAGTCACTTGGGGTATGTCTCTATCAGTTTTGCACATCGAGAGACTGAAAATCTTGCCCATTCTTCCTTGCAAAACAGCTCAAGCTCAGTGAGGTTGGATGGAGAGCGTTTGTGAACAGCAGTTTTCAGCTCTTTCCACAGATTCTCTATTGGATTCAGGTCTGGACTTTGACTTGGCCATTGTAACACCTGGATACGTTTATTTGTGAACCATTCCTTTGTAGATTTTGCTGTATGTTTGGGATCATTGTCTTGTTGGAAGATAAATCTCCGTCCCAGTTTCAGGTCTTTTGCAGACTCCAACATGTTTTCATCCAGAATGGTCCTGTATTTGGCTGCATCCATCTTCCCCTCAATTTTAACCATCTTCCCTGTCCCTGCTGAAGAAAAGCAGGCCCAAACCATGATGCTGCCACCACCATGTTTGACAGTGGGGATGATGTGTTGAGGGTGATGATCTGTGTTGCTTTTACGCCAAACATATTGTTTTGCATTGTGGCCAAAAAGTTTGATTTTGGTTTCATCGGACCAGAGCACCTTCTTCCACATGTTTGGTGTGTCTCCCAGGTGGCTTGTGGCAAACTTTAGACGAGACTTTTTATGGATATCTTTGAGAAATGGCTTTCTTCTTGCCACTCTTCCATAAAGGCCAGATTTGTGCAGTGTACGACTGATTGTTGTCCTATGGACAGACTCTCCCACCTCAGCTGTAGTTCTCTGCAGTTCATCCAGAGTGATCATGGGCCTCTTGGCTGCATCTCTGATCAGTCTTCTCCTTGTCTGAGCTGAAAGTTTAGAGGGACAGCCAGGTCTTGGTAGATTTGCAGTGGTCTGATACTCCTTCCATTTCAAAATGATCGCTTGCACAGTGCTCCTTGGGATGTTTAAAGCTTGGGAAATCTTTTTGTATTCAAATCCGGCTTTAAACTTCTCCACAACAGTATTACGGACCTGCCTGGTGTGTTCCTTGGTCTTCATGATGCTCTCTGCGCTTTCAACAGAACCCTGAGACTATCACAGAGCAGGTGCATTTATACAGAGACTTGATTACACACAGGTGGATTCTATTTATCACCATCAGTCATTTAGGACAACATTGGATCATTCAGAGATCCTCGCTGAACTTCTGGAGTGAGTTTTCTGCACTGAAAGTAAAGGGGCCGAATAATTTTGCACGCACCACTTTTCAGTTTTTTAATTGCTAAAAAAGTTTAAAATATCCAATAGATTTCGTTCCACTTCACAATTGTGTCCCACTTGTTGGTGATTCTTCACAAAAAATAAAAATGTTATATCTTTATGTTTGAAGCCTGAAATGTGGCAAAAGGTTGAAAAGTTCAAGGGGGCCGAATACTTTTGCAAGGCACTGTATATAAAAGACACCTGTCCACAAAAGCAATCAATTTAGATTCCAGTCTCTCCACCATGGCCAAGACAATGAGTTGTCCAAGGATATCAGGGACAAGATTGTAGACGGTGACAACAGTTTGTGCAATTATTCGCAAATGGAAGAAGAAACCCAAAATAACTATTCTCCCTCAGTCTGGGACTACATGCAAGATCTCATCTTGTGGAGTTTTAATGATCAGAACCATGAGGAATCGGCCCAGAACTACACGAGAGAATCTTACCAATGCTCTCAAGGCAATTGGGACCATAGTCGCCAAGAAAACAATTGGTAACTTACTACGCCACAAAGGACTGAAATTCTACAGCGCCCGCAAAGTCCCACCTGCTCAAGAAATCACATGTACTGGCCCGTCTGTAGTTTGCTAATGAACATCTGAATGATCCAGAGGAGAACTGGGTGAAAGTGTTGTGGTCACATGAGACCAAAATCAAGCTCTTTGGCATCAACTCAAATCGCTGTGTTTGGAGGAGGAATGCTGCCTATGACCCCAAGAACATCAGCCCCACTGTCACACATGGAGGTGGAAACATTATGCTTTGGGGGTGTTTTTGTGCTAATGGGACAGAACAACTTCACTGCATCAAAGGGGCGATAGACGGGGCCATGTATCGTCAAATCTTGGGAGAGACCCTCCTTCCCTCAGCCAGGGCATTGAAAATGGGTCATGGATGGGTATTCCAGGATGACCGTGACCCAAAACCACGGCTCAGGCAACAAAGGAGTGGCTCAAGAAGAGGCACATTAAGGTCCTGGCGTGGCCTAGCCAGTCTCCAGACCTTAACCCATTAAAAAATATGTGGAGGGAGCTGAAAGTTTGAGTTACAAAATGTCAGCCTCGAAACCTTTAATGATTTGGAGAGGATCTGCAAAGAGGAGTGGGACAAAATCCCTCCTGAAATGTGCAAACCTGGTGGCCAACTACAAGAAACGTCTGACCTCTGTGATTATTAAAAAAGGGGGAACATCCAAAAGGGTGAAAGACATGGACTTTGTAGGCACCAATCATAAAATTAAATACAAATTTTATTTATATAAAGAAATACATAGAGAGCAACATACATAGACATTTTTAAAATCGCAATACATTGCAAGAAAGGTAATGGGCGCTACTATAACAATACATGGAAATAGATCGGGGGGGGGGGGGGGGTAACCCCTACAGATGAGGAGGAGGTCACACCCCTCTATTTCTACTAAAAAGGCCCTCAAACTGATATAGTTCAGTATAGCTCTACATGTTTCGCAATTTGAATGCTTCTTCAGGAGCTTGTTTGAGTTACCTATAATAGGGGAAAAAAATATAGAAAAGAAGACCTACACCAAAACAGAAAATAACATGTTAATGTCGTTTTTTTACCAACAAGAAAACCTTTACAAATAATGCGTGCCCACGAATCAACATGCATATGGTGACAAACAATCTGACCTCTGATTGCCAACAAGGGTTTTGCCACCAAGTACTAAGTCACGTTTTGTAAAGGGGTCAAATACTTATTTCACTCATTAACCACTTGCTTACAGGGCACTTAACCCCCCCCCCCCCCTCCTATCCAGACCAATTTTCAGCTTTCAGCGCTGACGCACTTTGACAATTGCGCGGTCATACAACACTGTACCCAAATGAAATGTTTATCATTTTTTCAGCACAAATAGAGCTTTCTTTTGGTGGTATTTGATCATCTCTGCGGTTTTTACTTTTTGTTAAAAAAATGTTAAACTGCATTTAAAAAAAAAAATGTTATATTTTTTTATATTTTGTTATAAAAAATTTAAAACGGGTAATTTTTCTCCTTCATTGATGTACGCTGATGAGGCGGCAGTGATGGGCACTGATGGGTGGCAGTGATGGGCAGCACTGGCAGGTGGCACTGGCACTACAGGTGGGCATTGATAGGTGGCACTTGTTGGCATTGATAGGTGGCACTGTGGGCACTGTTAGGTGGCACTTTTATTGGGCACTGATGAGGCAGATGTGCCTCTTCCACTTCGGGACCGATGTCCCTGACATGTGAGCCGGTGATCGGCTTTTTTTTTCTACTCGCGCTGTCGGCGTAAGTAAAAAAAAAAAAAACGATAACTGATGTTTTGCTTACATCATGTGATCAGCTGTCATTGGCTGACAGCTGATCACATGGTAAGGGGCCAGGATCGGCTCCTTACACGGATCAGTGATCAGCCGAGTCTCAGTGACTCGGTGATCACAGCGTGCCCCCTGCAGGGCGCGCGCAGGGAGCGTGCACAGGGGGAGGCCGTCATATGAATGCAGGTCCGCGCTGTGGCCGTCATTTGGCCATAGCGCGGATGTCTAGTGGTTAAAATGCAAATCAATTTATAACTTTTTTAAATGTGTTTTTCTGGAGATTCCTTTTTGTTCTGTCTCACTATTTAAAATAAACCTATCAGTAAAATCTGACATCCCTTTTTTTTTTTTTTTTTTTTTTTTTTTTTTTTGTCAGTGGTTAAAGGTACAAAATCAGCAGGGATCAAATACTTTTATATGAATATCTTTTTGCAGATAACCATGTGCAACTCCTGTATAGCTGTTCAGGTTTCTTTCATAGAAATGTGATCATGGTGTGTGCTGGGTAAATATACATGGGTCTATCGGTGCGGAAGAATTTGTATGGGTGGTGCTATTCTGTGCAATGCATAGAATCTAAGTGTTTGTATTACTAAACTGGCTTCTCAAGGAAAAGGTGCTTGCATATTACCCATTTCCTTGTGACCTTATCACAGCCACATTCCTGAAGTGCTGTGAATTCTGCAAATCTAAGTGAAGAAAAAACATTTGGTTGCAGTGACCTAAAACTTTGAAGTGGATTGTCACATAATCCTATTTTTGTGGTAGCAGTCATGGAACAGAAAAATTGCCTATAACTCCCCTCCCCCACCCATACAATGTTGTATATCATCCATACTTGTGCAAGAGTCCCACGTGCATCAGTCCCATCCCTTGCTTTGTCCTGTGACCCGCTGTCAGCTGATGTCAGAGCCTGGATCGGCACCTGGCTCAGCCTCTTAATGAACTGCTGAGAGCCTGAGCCGGCTGCTCCTGCCCCTTCAACAGCTCAGCGCTTCAGTGAGCGCAAAATGGGGGCAGCAAAGCGGAGTCACTGGCTTTCTGCTCAGGGAGCTCTGGGGGCACCCAAACAGGCGCGCTCCTGAACTGCGGCTCCGTGTCCATTCACACACGGAGCCGTGGCTCAACCCTGCCCCCTCTGTCTCCTGATTGGCTCATGTAGTGTTTCCATATTTTTGTCCAACCCCTGTATGTTTTAATATAGGGAAATCTTATAGAAGTACCTGCTCACAGAAGGTGCACTACATGTGACCATTCAGCATGTGTACTTGCGCCTGTTTCCTGAGATGAGGATGTAGATTGTCCCACTGGGACAGATGCTGGGATCCAGACTGTTGCAGGGCTTTTTTTTTTTTTTTCCTATTCTGTTTGGACACTAGGGTCAATGACTCCTATTTTATACATAAATAGGATGACCCATGCAGGCTGCGCCTTAGGAAAAAATGGCCCCTTGTATTTTAACAAGTTCTAAAAAATTCCATTAATAGTTGTTTTGCAGTGGTTCTAAAGCCCTAAGGTTTTTGACTTTAATGCAGAGGAACGCCCCCCCCCCCCCCCTTCTCATCCTTAAGCCTGTTTTCAATCTCCAGCTGTGTGCATCAGAGCAGCGTCTTGCTCCCCCTGCTGTCTATCAAATTCTGTGACGAGGGGGTGGGCCCAAGCTCCACTCCGTCTATAAAGGCTGACAGGGTGACATCAAGCCCCCACAAGTGTCCCCATAGAAAGCCACTTTCTATGGTGGGCACTCACCGAAGATGAGCTAGGAGGACCGGCGGGGGACCCTAGAAGATCAAGGCTGCTCTATGCAGAACTATTGCACAGAGCAGGTAAGTATAACATGTTATCTTAAAAAAAAAAAGCAAGCTTTAGAGTTCCTAACCTTTTAAAGTGATTGTATTTGGGAGATCTCCCCACTGGACCACCAAGTTTTTACCATTCGCGCAGCATATCTGTCCCAAGAGAGGCCTGGGACTGACTGAATCCAGTTCGTAACTTAGCATAACTGTGTTGTGTATGTGAATAGGGGCATGTAACAAAGTAGGTGCTATCAATTTTGGCTGTAAAAGTGAAAATCTACTTTAGCCACTTGACCTAAAGATTACTTGACTAGGCCACTTTTTGCAATATGGCACTGTTACTTTAACTGACAATTGCACGGTCATGCAACGCTGTACCTAAAATGTTGTCTTTTTTTCCCCTCTACAAATGGAGCTTTCATTTGATGGTATGTGATCGCTTATTTTTAATCTTTTTAAAACATTTTTTTTTTTTTTTTAAATCTGTTAACTTTCTGCTATTAAACGTATCCAGTTAAAACACATTTCTTCATAAATTTAGGCCAATATGTATTCTGCTACATGTTTTGGTAAAAAAAACCCCCAATAAGCGCATATTGGTTTATGTGGACGTTATAGCGCCTACAAACTATGGTATAGGTTTATGGATTTTTTTTTTTTTTTTATATACTAGTAATGGTGGCAATTAGTGACTTCTAGTGGGACTGCAATATTGCAGTGGACAATCTGACACTGACACTTTGCGGCAACCAGTGTCACTAATACAGTGATCAGTGCTAAAAAATATGCACTGTCACTGTACTAATGACACTGGCTGGTAAGAGATTAAACATCTAGGGCGATCAGAGTGTTAACTGTGCCTAGCCAGTGTTTGTACTATATTTGCTTTTACTAGGGGAAGTGATGGATTCTAGTCCCTGCTTAACAGGAACACAGAATCCATCCCTTGCCCCCTGTCATAAGTGATCTGCCTTGTTTACATAGGCAGATCCCTGTTCTGTGGTACTTACCAATGTTTGGTGGCATCTGCAGATCTGCTTCTGCTGTGATTAAACACAGAAGTGGCCCGCCGGTGGCGCGTGCCCCCTGCAGCACGAAACGCAGAATCACGTGTGTTTTATGTGATCCTGGACATAGCTGTAACCCTGTAGCAGTAAAATTGCTATAGGGCAGTCAGCAAGTGGTTAAAAGTATAGCTAAAAGAAAAACTTGAGTGAATGGGGCTTAGAACATCTGTCAGTTTTTTATTTGGGTCTGCAGCCCTGTTAGGGAAGTTCTGATTACTGATATCACTGAAAGTTAAGGGAAAATCCCCAAATTTTGGGTTGTCCCAGAACAATAATGGAGGGGAAATCTCTTTCCAATGGGGGACACTAGTTCTGGAGACAACCATAGATGCCCTCACTTTAAAGGGATTTGTTCTCCTGTCCTGTTTTGGCTATGGGACCAGAAGTGAAGGAAAGTCTTCCCAATGCAAAACATTGTGGGGATGGCTATAGCCGGCTGCACTGATCATTGTATTCTGATGGTTGGAAAGGCTCCCTGCCACCGGACTACAATAGCCTAACAGGCGTGATTCTCCCATCCACCTCAAATGTGTGGAT
This sequence comes from Lithobates septentrionalis, assembly GCA_037952835.1. NCBI lineage: Eukaryota > Metazoa > Chordata > Amphibia > Anura > Ranidae > Lithobates > Lithobates septentrionalis. The sequence continues at coordinate 14,709,064 of JBBDGP010000333.1, read as the reverse complement.
AGGGGAATCCGATCAACCCGCTGCTTAAAGAATGTATGGGTTGCCTTACTCTGTTAACATGTAGTGTTGGTGTGTGGGTTTTTTTTTTTTTTTTTTCCCTTTCGTCCACTTTCAAAGATACAAAATTAATGAAGCTCTCTAACCATTAATTTACCTAGCATCAGCCTCTTGCAGTCCTTGTACAGGCTTGGAGTATGAGCCCTTGCACACTGGGGCGGTTTGCAGGCGCTATTGCGCTAATAATAGCGCCTGCAAACCGCCCCGAAAGTGCCGCTCCTTGCATTCCAGTGTGCAAGCCCCGAGGGCTTGCACACTGGAGCGATGCGCTGGCAGGACGGTAAAAAAAGTCCTGCTAGCAGCATCTTCGGAGCGGTGAAGGAGCGGAGTGTATACCGCTCCTTTACCGCTCCTGCCCATTGAAATCAATGGGACAGCGCGGCTATACCGCCGGCAATGCGCCTCTGCAGAGGCGCTTTGCGGTGGTATTTAACCCCTTCTCGGCCGCTAGCGGGGGGTAAAACCGCCCCGCTAGCGGCCGCATACCGGCGGTAAAACGCCGCTAATAATAGCGGCGTTTTACCGCCGACGCCGCCCCCGCCCCAGTGTGCAAGGGCTCTTAGGGAAAGAAGCAGCGCAAGATGCAAATCGGTTGGACTGCCAGTAACACTCGTTTTTGTGTTTATTAAGTCAGTTTATTAAGTGTAGCTGCTGACTTTTAATAAACACACGCGCCTGTGCCACGATCCAGCTATGTGGTCACACAAACACTCAGTGCTCTACCTCTTTGCGCCTGTATTACAAGTGTGGGCACCTGGCTGTGACAGCTTGTGGCTTCACTGCCGGGTGTGCACTGCTCATGCGTGAGTCGCACTACGCATACGTGAATTTGCCCTGTGCCTACTCAATGGTCGGACAATCTTCTGGGACCTGTGACGTGTCCCAGAACATTGCAGGGAGGCAGGGTGAGAGGAAAACTAGCTGATTCGAGCGGACATGGGAGCAGGTAGCTGTCGAAATGAAGAACCCGCTCCCTTCCCATAAAAGAAAATGAAATGCTAAATGTGGCATAGGAGGGGAGGAGGAATGCTTACTTTTTTTTTTGGCTGGAGCTCTGCCTTTAAAGAAGTGTGCTGGTGAGAGATGAGCATCACTTTGTTGCTTCTTTTTACACTGTCCAGTCCCAGGATGGGTGCAGTTCCAGGTGGACCTTCTCAGAGAAGTGGGTTAAAAATTGGTGGACTGACGACATACAGTGGCAGAAAAATATCTGAATTGAAAATAAATATTTCATCAAAAGCGCCATCTTTTGATGGGTTGTTCAGTTTTAACATTTTGACTGTTTTTTGAAAAAAAAAAAAAAGTGAGTCACTTGTAGAAGATTTTTGGCAAAAAATGTTGAGCTTTACTGGGTATCCCTCTCTCATTGGAGAAAGCTTGGATTATGCATGCACCTTTTTTCTACATAAGAATTTTGTTTAACATCTTACATTTCTGGGATTTTTCCCATGATACTGAAAATACAAAAGCAAATCTATGCAAGTTTTTTTATTTTTTTATTTATTTATTTTTTTTTGTGTACTCGATGTGCATCGGCAAGCCCTGTACTTTCAGATCAGAGTTGAAGTGACCCTAGGCATACATGCATGTTATGTATTGTATTTCCAAGCAGTCCGGCAGTTTTTCCAACCCAGATAAATGTTGTGACTACGGTTATTCATAAACCTTTAGGCACCTGACCCGTGGCTTTGTTTGCTGATTGACTGATGCTGCCGGCTCTTAAAAAAAATGCCCTCGTGTCTTTGAAGCTTTAACCACTCACCCCTGTCATGCAGTCATTTTTGTTTTGCTCATGGCGTGAAAATCCCAAAATTGTTTTCATATAAATCTCCATTGTTAATGTATTCTGGCGTAGGCTATGTTCTGCTAGCAATTTTTTCTTCCATTATTGATGCAAATTGGCAGTGTTTTCTGCACAGAGAAATATTTTGTTTGGTGTCAGCAAAAAACCCAGAGGTTAAACTGGCAGTGGTTTAAAAATAGCAAACTTGGAAGCTGGCTGAAACCCACAATCTATATCATGGAAAAAAAGAACGTAAATGAAGCTGTTTGGCATGGATGCTTAAGGTTTAACTCTATGAAAAGAAGAATAAATGTATATTAATCCATAATATGGATCTTTGGTGCCAAACCTGTGGCCCAGGGGGCCGCATGGTAACTTTTGGCACTTATTGTTCTGCCCTTTGAGCCCCTAAAGACAACAGCATGTTTTTCCATATCTATTTTACTTATGTGCTTGCTCAGACAAGTCAAGGAAAATTATTCTTAGACTGGGTTCTAGTAATTTTAAGTGCCTTGATTTTTTGACACTGTTGGGCTTAGTTCACACTGGCATTAAAAGGGGTTGTAAAGGTAATAGTTTTCTTTCACCTTAATGCATTCTATGCATTAAGGTGAAAAAACATCCGACAATACTGGCCCCCACGTTTTTACTTGCCTGACCCCTCGAAAGTCCCACGCTTGCCCCCGACATCATCCTCTTCGCCGCTCTGCCAGGCCATTGATTGGTTACGGTGGATGGATTGAAAGCAGCGCAGCCATTGGCTCGCGCTGCTGTCAATCACATCCAATGACGCGGGGGGCGGGGCCGAGCGATACAGTAAGCGGTTATGGCCGCCAGCTGTGTCACGGAAGCGCGCCTGCAAGCACTAGACACCATGCGAGGGAGCTCGCATGAAGGTGTTGAGTCCTTGCGGGGGGAGCCGAGACAGCCGCTGAGGGACCCCAGAAGACCAGGTTCGGGGCCACTCTGTGCAAAACGAGCTGCACAGTGGAGGTAAGTATAACATGTTTGTTTTTTTATTTTTTTTTTTTTAAATGACAATCTTTAGTGATCCTTTAAGAGCAGGCAGTTGAAAGATGTTTGACAGGCATTAAAAACGCCCCTCAAACGCCTATGCACAAGATATAATGGACACAAGCGTTAGCATTGCGTTGCTTCAAAATTGAAGCCTCATGTCGAGTCAGGAGGCATTTGAAGCCTTTCAACGCCTCCCATTCAAGTCTATGGTAATGCTCCGCAAACGCTCTGGCAGGTGTTTTCGGCGCGGTATTGGTGCTGTTGTGGTGCGTTTAAAATTGGTCACATTCCATTGTGGAGCAGTTTTAACACTCAAACGCTACGAAACCGCGCATAGGGTGTTTAATGCTTGTAAAAACGCGCCATTCTGAAGCTCATTGATGCCCATACTAACGTCATACAAACGCTATAGGAGCGTTTGAATGTTAGTAATTTAGTCAAGTGTGAACAAGCCCTAATACTTATGACTTTGTTATCCATCTTCCTTCCCTTTTTTTCCCCACTATATTCTTTTAAAATGGTACATAGCATTTTAAGGGTACTGTACAAGGCACAAATTTTGGCGGCATTGATTTGCGAAGCGACAGTTATTGCTCTTGCAACATTATATAAGGTACGTTTTTGTCAAGTCTGTGAGTCACATGTTTGTTTTTGTAACCTTTGATCCTCTCCTGCCAAATGTCTGCAGTTCACCACAAGCTCTTGTAGGATGCACATAGACTTGGTCTCCAGACCTGCATCAAGAGATGGTCATAGTAACTTGTTAATATCCACACTGGAGGTCCCCAGTATTAAAAAGTTGATTGCCACTGATCTGAAGTCGTCTTCCTTTTTTTTTTTTTTTTTTTTTTTTTTCCCTGTTTGGTACAAAAAGAATTCTACAAGGAGTTCGTACAATGTATTACATATAGCAAATATAATCGTTCTGCTCAATGAACTTTAAATTAAATTCAAACAATTATTAATTTTTTTTTTTTAACTCAACCAGTATTGTTGGTGTCGGTGTTCCACATACACTAAAGACCATGTATACTATACATTTGCATATTGACAGTATACAATCCAGGGGATGAGTTGCACAGGTATAAAATATATGTTTGGTAGAATTACGAGATGCAAGTTGTAGAGGAGTTCAGCCATCTATCCCAAATTTTATTATATTTGGCTGGGCACCCTCTATTTGTATAAACCACTTTTTTTATATGGCAGTGTGTTATTTTATCTCTTCAATCCAGGCTGATAGTGTAGGGCAGTGGTTCTCAACCTGGGGGTCGGGACCCCTTCGGGTCAAATGATGATTTGCCATGGGTCACTGAATCCTGGGCTGTCCCTGAAGCCCGCACCGCTCTCCCAGCCTTATTGCGGCCGCCCAGCAGGACTGTCCCTGGAGCCCGCAGCCGCCCATTCAGTTCACGACATGGCTGGGGGGCAGAGACTAGAGGTCAGCTGACTGGTGAGGAATGTGAAGTGGGGAGGGGCTGGAGGAGACCCCATCTCCTTATTTCGGCATAGGTGTCACTGCTACAAGACATTACAAAGCCAGAGACACAGTGAGTAACACTAGCTGTGATTTTATAGTTTCCATTAAAAGTCCTCACTACAGTTCTCAGATCAGCAGATGACCTTGATCAAGAGCACCTAAGTTGGCTGATCAGAACTCGCCCCAGCATTACCACTCATCCCAACTCCCTGCCACCAAGGAGTAAGTGAAGGAATAAAAATAGAGAATACATGGAAGGGAGAGGAAAGGAGAAGGAGGAACAAAGAAAAAAGAGAAAGCATAAGAGCAAGAAAGATGGCTAGAGAGGCATGGGGGAAAAAAAAACAAGAAATTAGGATGGCGAGGGATAAAAGGGGAAAAAGGAGAACAAAGAGAAACAGTGGTACATCCTAAAACGTACCAGAAGGGTTTTAATATTGTACGAGTGGAAGGGACTGAGGGAGTGCTAAATGTCCGTGGGTAGGGGGCGCAAATTACTTTTCTTGGGTGCTGACAACCCACGCTACGAAAATAATTTTACTGTTAGGGGTCCCCAACAACTTGGGAAGTTTTATCAAGGGGTCACGGCACTAGGTGGTTGAGAACCACTGGTGTAGGGGCTGTCGCCTGAATCCAGTTACGAGCCACCTTTTTCCTTGCTATGAACAGTGTTTCATGTAGGAAGTGACTTGTGAATTTATTTCATCTTTCGGGAACAGGCCCAATGGGCATTGTTTGGGGCCCAGGGACACTGCCGAACCCATTTGATCATGTAAAAACTGGACTATTTGAGACCAGTAACCCTGGATTCGAGGGCACTGCCAAATTATGTGGTCAAAGGTGCCAATTGTAATTGGACATCTAGGGCACCTGTCGCTGTGAGATAAACAAAATTTGACCAGTTGTTGTGGGGTTAGGTATGCTCTGTGGGTAATGTAAATATGTATAAGCCTGTCAGATAGTTTAGGAGATATCAGTTTAGGAGTCTCTAGTATTTCACCCCAATCCTCCTCTTCTATTTTGCCTGTCCTATCTGTCCATTTCTGTTTAACAGAGTAAGCTAGTTTGGTTGTAGAAGAGTTATGAGCTGACGTGGTTCTTCGCAAAGAATTAGCCCTCATGCACACAGGCTGTTAAAAAAAAGTTATGAAAACGCCAGTATCTTTGCAGTGATTTTTTTTTAACTTTTTTCAGCTTTTTTCAACGTTTTTGCAATGGCGTATTTTAGCGTTTTTGAGCGTTTTTCCACGTTGGCGTTTTTGAGCGTTTTTTTTTTTTTTCAATTTTTTTTTTTTTTTTTTCAATGGATCAAAAACGCTAAAAACGTTGGTGAATGACGTTTTTGAGCGTTTTTGAGCGTAAGAGCGTTTTTACAGCTGAAAAACGTCTTTCAGAACCCACTGGTCCTGGGTTTTTTTTTTACAGCTTAAAAACTCCTAAGCCACGTGCAGCTCAAAAACGCCTAGGTGGGCATGAAGCCATAGACTAACAGACAGGCCTTTTTAAGCTGCAAAAAAAGCTCAAAAAAGCAGCTGTAAAAACGTCCGTGTGCATGAGGACTTACTGTGAGTATGTCCAGGGAGGATATATCGGGATGTGTGGCCATGAATTGAGTGTGGAGAGCATGGCGCACCTGAAAGAAGCGGAATAGCATATGATTTGGAAGATTAAATTCTATTTTTAGCTGATCAAAAGTTTTTATTTCTCCATTATGGAGTAAGTGGGACAGTAGATATATTCCCCGGGTTATCCAAATTGAACGGTCAGGTACCTGGAACAGCCCTGGGAGGAGTTTGTTGTACCAAAGGAGTGTTGTCATAAAACAACAGGTAATCTAACCTGGAGGTCACCAGGTCCCAAATCCTCTTATGCTGAAATGACAGTTTGAAGCTATGAGGAGATATCATCGAGCCCTTTAGTCCTCTCAGTATGTGACACAAGGGGTGTTGGAAGCATGAGTCCGTTGATTCTGATACTAGTGCCAAATACCTATGTCTATCTGACTTATCTATGTGATAGAAATGCGATAGTTGTGCGGCCAGATGGTATGTCCCAATATCTGGGACAGCAAGGCCCCCCAGTGTCGCCGCACATTGTATTGTCTTCCATGAGAGTTTGCGCCTACCTGATCCCCATATAAAAGATTGTAGGAGTGTGTCCATAATGTATTTAAGGGGAATATATATTGGAGAATGCTATAGTACATATAGGATTTTTGGTAAAAGTATCATTTTAACTAGGCCTATCCGACCCATCATACCCACCGGTAATCTTGCCCTAATTTTGTATCTTCGATTTAATGAATGGGATTAGGGGTTCCACATTTGAGGGATGACGTCTGTCAGTGACCTGGAGATCTGTATAACCAAATGTTTAGGAGAGCTCACTCTTACTAGAGGTAAGCTAGCCTGTTCTCTCGGAGGGAATACATCAATGGGAAGGATTTGGGACTTTTCCCAGTTCATTTTGAGCCCAGAGAACCTGCCAAAGTTCTCAATAACCTGTAGAGCTGTTTGAAGGGAGGGACCCAAGTGAGAGTTATATGTCATCGGCATAAAGCCCTACCTTTTCCTCCACTATGCCTGAGGCTAGACCGTGGACGTTCGGATGGTCTCTAAGCTCCACTGCCAGCACATATAGTAGGGTTGAGATGGGGCTTCCCCTGCGAAAGTGGGATAGCAGCAGAGGTCCATCCATTGGCCACAACTCTAAAAAAAAAAAAAAAAAAAAAAAAAAAGTGGTCTAAAGGTAATCCGCCCGCCCTTATAATACCATCACTACGCTTGTGGAAGATTCAAACCTGAATACCTGAAGCAGCCACTTAGTGCAAACAAATGTATGGACAAAAATTTGATTCACAGTGTATCGACGGCCCCCAAACAGTGAAACAAATAGTGGCGCTAAACTAAAAAAAAAAAAAAAAAAAAAAAAAAAAAATTATTTCAAAGTGAACAGCCAAAAAGTGTGAATATGTGAACAAGGTCCATAATAGGATATCAAAAAATATGTAAAGTGCTCTAATAGTGTAATACCGTGCTAAAATTTAATGAAATACAAAAAGACTCTTCCACCATTGCACCCACATAAAATAAAATCACAGCAACATTCTACAGCAAGAAAACTCCAAGCGGTATAACCAGTGTGTTGCGGACCCAAGGTGTACAATGATCGGTGACGACCTCACCCGTTCCTTGGAGCTGATCCTTCTTTTCCTGGTGTGGCGTACCACATCACAGCGTGTCGCGTCACACGTAGATGATTGCCGTACAGCCACGCCCCGACTTGTTCCATCACAAGGACTTAATCATGACAACTGTAACATCTATTGTTAGGAATGTAAATCCATCAGTATTACAATCGTGTATATATACAGAGTTTTGAAGCAGTACTTTTTCACCCGACGCGTTTCTGAGTCAATTGAACTCCTTCCTCAGGGGTAGTGTACACTTCAAATGGTTATTTAAACACTGTATTGGCTGATTTGACATTCCATAAAATTTGCGATTAAAAACAGTGACAGTCTGTCCGCCCAGTATGCTCTTGATTACAATATGAGCAAACATCTATGTGTTGGAGATGATGTAAACAGGTAGAAGTAGGTTTTTTTTACTCCTGAAGGTGGATCAAAAGTTGATATTCATAGGTGTATCTATTGATCAATGACATGAGTGAATCGGATCACGTAGCTGTTCAGGCCGGTAACATCCCGCAGCGTGTGGAGGAACTGTGAAGGATGTTACCGGCCTGAACAGCTACTTGATCCGATTCACTCTCTCATGTCATCTATCAATAGATACACCTATGAACATCAACTTTTGAGCCACCTTCAGGATTTGCCTCTCGGCCTCAGTGGAGCCTCAAGCGTTTAGTTTACGCCCATATTTCTTGGGCTTTTCTTTTTGAAGAGAACAACATATATATATATATACTCTTGGTGAAGTAAAAAAAACTACTTCTACCTGTTTACATCATCTCCAACACATAGATGTTTGTTCATATTGGAATCAAGAGCATACTGGGCAGACAGACTTTGTCACTGTCACTGCTTTTAATCGCAAATTTTATGGAATGTCAAATCAGCCAATACAGTGTTTAATAACCATTTAAAGCGTACACTACCCCTGAGGAAGGAGTTTAATTGACTCCGAAACGAGTCAAGTGAAAAAGTACTGCTTCAAAACTCTGTATATACACGATTGTAATACTGATGGATTTACATTTTTAACAATAGATGTTACAGTTGTCATATTTTATGTTAATTCAATAAATTATATTTCTACCAAGTATACCTCTTTTATGATTGCTACATGTGCCTGAAAAGTCCACCACTAGGGGGACCCCCTTTGCTGTTATGTATAAATAATTTTGGATGTGGCACAAATTCACAGTCAGATGCTGATCTACAATATACAGTATACCCGTGTATTTAGCCGTGAAAGAAAATCCCTCACTAAGAATGGTGGAGTTAAAGGGTGGGGGAATATACCAGGCAAGTAGCAATATGGGGTTTCCTGCTATTGTGGCATACAACAGCACATCTGCCCTGGGGATCTAACACCACAGATTGTATCAAAGGGTACTGACTTGGCCACCAGCACCGAGACACCCCTGGAAAATGAGGTATGAGTGGCGTGGTAAGCCTAGCCAATCCATGGGCGCCACAGCGCCCGCTTCATGTGTCCCTGTACATGGGTCTCCACTAGCACAATCACATCTGCCCTCTGATTTTTGAGGAAGGAAAACACTACAGTGCATTTCAGTTTATCACCCAGGCCACGGACATTCCATGTCATACACTTTAACCTGGCCATAAACACAGTATGGTGTAATGGTCGAGCCGGGTAGGCTCAAACGTGTTTATCTTGCATTGATGTTGTAGTGCACCTGTGCAAGTATATCTATTATGCAATACACCTTTAGACATCAGCACACCAATGGTCATATTCATGCTAATAATATGTGCAATAGACACCAAAAACTGTAGTAACAAAACCTTAACCCTCCCAGCTCTACACATCCCAACTTGTGCGATCATGAATCCCAAACACAGTAGCAAACTTGCAATAGCATCTTATGGAACGCCAGCTTGGTGACCATTCATAGGAAGACACCTGCTGGGGCAGCTTGCTTAGAAACATGGGTAACACGATCATTTGAGGGGGGCACTACCCCCAACAATCTTCTAGGAGCAGGGTGGCGGAAATCCTCTGGAAAATCGCTGCAGGCAGTGAGACACCGGGGGTGCACCTGTCGTGTGCTGCAGTAGAGCTAGAAAGATCAACCGCAGGGTAGCTCTGAGTCCGCCAGAGGCGTTAAGGCAAAGTAGAGTCCGACAGTGTAGAGGGGTGACAATAAGATTCGGGCAGGGATAAGTTCAATGTTATGGAAGGTCGCACTAACAGGGGAACATTAAATGTTACCAAAAGAGTAAAGTCTAAAATATGAGTGCGATTCCTCCCAGAAATGTCAATAGCCCAGTCAGTGTTCAAAGCAAAGTGACAGTTTAAGGAGAGAGACTTCCTCATGTTACTCACGGATTATGCAGGGTTTAACTGATCCAACCAGTCGCTGGCAGCCCCTAGTTCCTCAAAAAAAATGAACCCTGTCTTCTCCAACAACCCGGAGGCGAGCAGGGAACAGCATGGCGTACTTGAGGTGACGAACTCTCAGGTGTCGCTTGATGTCAGTAAACTGGCTGCGCTGTCGTTGTACCTCTGCAGAGAAGTCAGGGAAAGCCATAATCTGGTGATTATGCAGGGGTATGTTGCCTTTCTCTCGACAGGCGGAGGATGGCATCACGATCCTTATAGTTAAGGAATTTAGCAATGAAGACTCAAGGGGGTGCACCCTGGGGTGGCTTCTTTGCAGGCATCCGGTGTGCGCGCTCCACCAAAAATGATTGTGAGAAGGCCTCCCGCCCATAGGCAGTAATCAATAGTTCTTCTAAAAAGGTAGCTGGGTTATCTCCTGTGCCTCCAGGAAGCCCTATGAATCGCAGATTCCTTTGCATGCGATTCTTGAGGTCGTCTTGCTTCTGTTGTAGCTGTGCAATGAGGCGATTTGCCTGTTCCTGTAGTGGAGGAATGGCGTCTTCTACCCGACCCAGGCACTGTTCTGACTCCCCAACTCTGTCTCTCAACTGCTGCATATCTTGCCTGAGTAAAGAAATATCTATCTTTACCTCCTCAATCCTGGTAGTGAAGGGATGTTTGGAACACAGCAATAGCCTCCAGGATCTCACTTTTGTCAGCAGCGCGCTCTGCAGATGAGGAGCCGCCATCTTGGGCCTGTGTCTGTCCGTCCTGATAGCGGAATTGAGCAAGTTTGCTAGATGTTTCAGCAGTTCTGCGCGGTGGAGACATCGTTCCGCAGTGTACTGGGACTTTGGTGGTAAGGTGCCGGTCCGATGGCTCTATTTACTGAGGTCAGGATCAGAGAATATCACCGCTGGCGGAGCTCAGCTTAGGCACGTCTCACCGCATGCCCCCAATCTGAAGTATTCTTATACTGATGGTATTCTGTAGTACGGAGTGATCTAGAGACCACCAACTGTGGTTGGTATCACGAAATGGCAAAGTGTGTGTGTTTTTTTTTATTTACTTATTTATTTTTTGCCCACTACCTACATTTGTTCTGTTCAGATGTACTGTGTCAAAGGAAAAAGTGTGCAGTCTCTTTAAATATCCCCAAAATCACAAGTGTTCCTGCTAAATAAATTTTATATATTCGTAACAAAAATGAGCAACCATAAGGTATTTCGCACCCTGTGCATGATAAAGATGTGCAAAACACAATATTGTGAAAATTGATTTTTTTTTTTTTTTCATAAACTGCTCCTAAATATCAAGTCCATCCAAGAGATTTTGAAAGTGCTCGGTGCTTTGTATATAAAGTGCTTCGCAGACAGTTGGGCTTCTTACCAGACAAATCTCAAGAGATCACTTGTGCTTTGTTTTACAAGAGAGCTGACGCTCTGCCTATTGGATCTCCAAAGCGGCTATGAGACCCTGTCGACAAGATTTGGCATTAATGTCCCCACCTTGAAAATATGCCTCCGCCACTACTCCACCAGCATGCTCCAGTAGGAATGTGTATATCAAATATACAAAAGTCTCCTAATGCTATACTGTTAAAATGTGATTTAATAAAAAGTACTTGCACTTACAATAATGAAAAGATTGAAAGCAGTAATTCAAAACCACAACATGGCCTGCATGACCATCCAATGCACCCGTGTGTGGTGACGTCACAGTTCTGGCTCCGACTGATGCACTTCTCCACAATAGACATCCTCTGGGATTGAAGGCTAGTCTGGAACTCTGTCATTTTGTTTAATGAATTTCACTGCTAGTCTTATTGTAGCTTTCCAGACCCTGCATTTCCCAATGGCTTGACTTTTTTTTTTTTTTCCTTTTTAAGGATTCTTCTGGCACTTTCAAAGATTGTAAACCTGGCTTAGGACTGTATAGCAGCCACTTTTGGAGAGCTCCAGGAGCCCTTAAACCTCAGGCATTCTGTTACACACATTTAAACTTTTGCCACCACCTTTCCTGATGGCAATAAATCCACCTATTACAGTACATTTAGTAGAATCATGGGGTAGGAAGGGGCTGGCAAGGGTCAAATTATCTTAATGTATGTGACATAGCGCTGCAATTTTCAGAATAGACCCTTTGCAGCAGAGCAAACGTGTAGTCATTTTTTCCTATTTATTTTTATTTTTTTATTTTTTATGCAGTACTGAAAATGACCTAAAATTTATTCCTGTGGCTCTTGCTTACTTGCTGCCATTACTCCTTCTTTTCTGATACTTTTCTGTCCCATACACTGTAGGTACCAGGCTAATTTTATGTTACCTATTGTATTATTTTTTTTTCTGTTTTCTTTACTGCGCAAATTGAGTGAAGCTGTAATTGTTTGCTGTGAGAATTCACACTTGGCATGAATTGTGTTGACAAAGAAAGCACCTTTCCTGTTAATTACAAACAGATGGACCACAAAGCTTAATCTGCTTTATGTTCTACTTGTGAGCTTATGTGGTGAGGACTGTATCAGTCTTTTTTGATCTGTTAGTACCACACCGAGTGGTTTCATTTGCTGTCTTGGTCTCCTCATCGCCATTAGAGAATGGTCAGATGTGCCAGCACAATTTGACTACCCTCAGGGTTTCAGATAATCGGAATGCTCTGTAAACTCGTAGGGTTATCTCTGCTGACCAGGCAAATTTGTCAATGGATGGCACCTCAGGTTTGCAGTGCAGACAGCTGGAGGTGTTGCTTATCTTTGAAGAATATTGATCAGGACAGGTTTTCCAAACTACCTGATCACTCTTCTCCCTGGAGTTCTTGGTTAGATTTGATGATCTCATGGCTGCTGCTTAAAGGGAATGTGCAGTGTTTTTAACCAGTGAAAAATGTTTTTTAAAGATATGTTTAGTCTATTTGAGAAGCATCGGAAAGTCAAATTTAGCTATGAAGGGTTGTGTGCCTCTAAAAGGCTGGTCTAAATTGTGCATCATTATGCCACTACTGAGGTTACTGTCTATGGAGAAGGTAACTTCTTGTTGAAAAGTCCTGCAATACAAAAAAAAACCTGCAAGATAAACAATTGTGCTGGTAGCCTTCTTTGTTAAATTTAATTTCTGGAACTGAATACAACGCTCAACTCTTTGGCAGAGAAGGATTTAAAATGTGTAAGTTCTGGGCAGTTTAGGCATTAGAGCTCAGTGGATTGCCTTGCATGTGTACAACACCTGGATGAATCCTGATCAAGTTAGGCCCCTTTCACACGAGGCGGACTCCGTTTCTACGGAGCCCGCCTCGGTCTGCCGGCTCAGCGGGAGATCTGTCCGTTGATCTCCACTGAGCCGGCGGATGACAGGTCCCTCTCTGCTCACTGAGCGGGGAGGGGTTTGTCAGGCGCTGCTGCCGCCTATGGAGGGATCGGATGAAAACGGACAGCATGTCCGTTTTCATCAGATCTCATCCGATCCGCCAGTGACGGACCTGGACTTAGAGCCATCCGTCTGCTTTTAGCGGATCGGACTGGGTCAGATGTCAGCAGACATGTCTCCGCTGACATCCGGCGCTCCATAGACTAACATGGAGCGTCCGTTCAGGTCCGCCGTCAAAACTGACAGGCGGACCTGAACGGTCCGATCGTGTGAAAGGGGCCTAGAGATGTATGAAAAACTCCCCCTTGATAAGGACTTATTGGAGGTAGTTAAAGTGAGCAGGCAGTGTTGGACTTTCTTTTTAGCCAATATGCAGTGCAAAATGTCCTTGAATCTCCTTGTATTTAAAGTGTATATCTAAGGGCAATTATTTCTTCGAGTCTTGGATAGAGGGGAGAGGGATTAGAACACCTGTCGGCTTTTTATTTTTTTTTGTTTTTATATATTTTTTTTTTTTTTGCCATCTGTGTCCCCATTAGGGAGAGTTGGTCTGTTTTGTCCATTTTAACCATGATCCTTTTTGAAGGTAAAAAAAAAAAAAATTCCCATACTTTGGGGTGTCCCCAGAAAAGTAGTAGAGGGGAAATCTTCCAATGGGGACATTTAGTTTTGGTGATCTGCGGGTTCCCCAAGAGATTACCTTAATTTGTAGAGATGCCCTCCCACTTTCTGTTTGGCTATGGGACAGTAAGTGAAGGTAAATCTCCCCAATGGGGCAAAGATTGCTTTATTCAAAATGTGTGTGTGTGTGTGTGTGTGTGTGTGTGGGGGGGGGGGGGTCCTATAGTTCTACTTTAAATATTCACTTGATCTTCTTTTTCTACAATAATTGGAAACCAAAGATCAAGTCAAAAACTAACCTTGACCACTTTGAAGACCTGCCGGGTAATCATGGCATTTGTTTAGAAGTTTGTTTTTTTTCTTGAGAGAGGTTATTTGGATTATATTCTTTACAGGGCTTTGCTGGAGTTCTTCCTCTGTTACTGAATACATTGAGGTCAGCATTGTTTGGAATCTAAATTTAACGATTCCTGGCTCATACTGATAGTGACTGCTTCTATTACTACTTTTTTCCTTATTGACAATTTTGACATAGTGCTTTTTGGTATTTTTTTTTAAACAATGGCAGGAATAAAGCTTGCTGCAGCCTTTGCTATCCTAGTTAGGGAAGTATATTAACAAAAAATCCACTTCACTTCAGTGACCGATATGCAGTGTGAGTAGCTTTTTGTTCTCCAAAAGGGTAGCATAATGCACCAACAATGTGTGGTTCTAATGACAGCCTTTATATCAGGCTGTCATTATTTACTAAAGTTGTATGCCCTGTACCATGTACCTCCATGAAGCCTGACAAAAAAACTCCCAGGACGATGCCAAGAGAGGCCCAGCTACTACTGTTCACCTCCTTCCCAGGAGTAGGGATGTACAATTTCTGGAAATTTTTAAGCTGTGGGAAAACCGTGTTTTGGACAAAAAAAAATTATTGGTTATAGTACAGGCGTCCATACCAATAATTTTTTTTTTCTTCTAATTATATAATCGTATTCTAAAACAAGTTCAGCTTTAAAAAGTGTTTGTTTTTTGTGTGTGTGTGTATATGTATGTATGTGTGTGTGTATATGTATGTATATGTATGTATGTGTATATGTGTATATATATATATATAATATATATATATATATATATATATATATATATATATATATATATATACACATATATAATGTGTGTGTATGTATATATTTCTGTGCAGTAGTTGTCTTTCTTGGGTTTATACTAATTGAATGAATTTGGCATGCAAACCATTGTGGCAGCTAGGATGTGGAAACTTGGTATAGCCCACACCTTTATTGTATACATGTGCATAGAGAATAAAAGATGTCGCATCTTGTGCCCTCTGCCGAATGAAAGCTCCACAAATTGATCTGGACAGCTGCCATATTGGATGGTAACACAAAATTGAAGTTATTATGGGCAATTCAAACCTAATGATTTAGGGTATTCTAGCTACTCCCTGAACAATTGTTCAAGCAGCTATTTACTGACTTGCTTTGGTAATCCTTCGGTTTTCATGAGACTCTTCGGTTATAGTGCAGAAATCAAAGTCTGTTTCATGTAGTATTTCTGTTGGATGCTAATATACACTAATGTGAACCTGTCACTCCTGTGGGTTTTTTTTTTTTTTTTTTTTTAAACCCTTAATGCAGCGCTTGTGATACTTATTGATTTGTCAGCAAATGACGAGCAGATTTTGTCGTACAGACTGGGTTTTGATGCTGTGAAGGAGGATTTAGCTGATGTGTCTGACTGTTCTAATGACATTACGAACCAGAGGGTTTCTCTGCATGTCACAGTAAATTAGTGCTTTTAGTTGTTGGTGATGTTAAGATTGGTTGTGTGCTTGGGTCGTGATGGAGCAGTAACGTAGGGCTTGTTCTGCTCTATTAGAGTGGTATGGCAAATGGAGAGTGTGTATCCCTGTGGGGGGATGTTGGGCAGCTGCAATATCTAGGACTAAAGAATCACCCACAAGCAGTTGATCAGATTCTAAGAGTTATTTTTAGTACAGCACATTCAATTAGACATTAATTTGATTGGCTGTAGTGGATTACCTGACCTTTTTAGATTTCCAACATGTCCTTGGCTGTTCTTTTAAAGGCGTATCAAACAAAAAATGGTATGAACAGATCGCATTAAACATTTACCAGTAGTGTAAAGTCAACATCTGCCAAAGTAAATTTGTGTGGAATATCTGAATTTTCTCTATGTACCCTGGAGTCTCTGAAATGACTTTAGAAGCCAAATGGTTGCTGAAACAATTATTTCATTGCAGCAGCATTTGTAAACTTTTTTTAGACTGCGATACTTAAGAGTGACAATTATCTAAACAATCTGAGTACCCTTATATAAACTATAGGTAACCCTCACCTCGAAAAACAATCCATTCTGTTTAAAATAGAAATGAAGGGCAAAGTGTGTGTGTGTGTGTGTCTTTAAAAAGTGAGCACATAACAATCTCCGCTACATGGGGACTAAGCCGACCATAAATCAAATATGGATGGTTCAGCAGGGACTGGCTGAGATTTGATCCATGTATGGGAAGGCTGATTGTACGGAATTTGATCAGATTTCAGTACAAACTATCCTGTCAGGATTTTTGGCACGCGATTACTGCCAGCAGCTATAGTCACTAGCAGTAATCATTATGTTCTACCAGCAGGAATCCCCGTCCCCAAAGCCGTCAGGACATATCATCAACTTGTGTTGGTTGGGGAATCTTTTTTTTTTTTTTTTTTTTTTTTTTTTTTTTTTAGTATTACACTGATCATCCAGAAAATAAATGCTGTAGGGACACAATGTAATCTCTAGCATGTATTGACCAGTCGCAGCTATTACCTGGTACCCAGCCACTCAAATCAACTGCCTATTTATTGCCATTCATACATGGAAGTGAGCATCAATGGCCCTTCATTTAGACGTACTGTGGCATGGAAGAGGTTAATCTTTTATTGAAAATGTTCTTCAAATTTTATTTGTGCTGATGTACCATGAGCTGTAGGTGTAATCCAGGGGTCGGCAACCTGCAGGCCACACCCGGCCCACCACCGATAAATGTCCGGCTTGTCGGTGCATGTGATGAATTCACGTGCACCTGGCCTGTGGACATTTTAAGTAAGAGCGGAGCAGGCAGCTGAATGAGAACACGGGAGAGACCCACAGCATTGCTAATAAGACAGCGGGAGCTTCCGGAGTTAACTTTCCAGGTGATTGGTTGCTAGGTGGTCCTAGCAACCAATCACCAGCTTGTTAATATGAAAAATTTACTCTGGAAGCTCCTGTTATCTTATCAGAGCTGCTGTCTCTCCCGTGTTCTCATTCAGCTCCCTGCTCCACTCTGCTGTCTCCCTCTCTGGGGCAAGATGGGGGGGGGGGGGGCGCTGTGTAATATGGAGAAGGGGGGGCTGTGTAATGCAAAGGGGTCCAGATTATTATTTTCATTTATTAGCAGGTGAATGTGGCGCCTCCATGCATTTACATACGTTGACTCCAGCCCTTAAGTGCTGACCCCTGGTGTAATTATTTCTAGCAAAGACCCGGAAAACACTTTCGAGAGTTCGAGAATACATTTCCTAATACTCCAGAAGATCACTATTAGATGTGATGGCCATGAAGCTGCCCATCAATACCACTTATGAGTTTGTTAAAACATTGTACGTTTGAGTTCTAGTTAAAGGGAAAGTCCATGGTTTCCTGAGTTTTGTAATGTGCGAAGTGTCCATATGAGCATTGCAGAGGGAATCTATGAACTGCTTCAGAGAAATTGGGAGCTGCCATTTCTGTTCCCATTTTTAGCAAGGATCAATATTGCTGCAAATGGCATATACAATAGGATAGTTCTATACTGTTTTGGGAATCTATCTGTAGTTCTAAAGTGGGGAAAATTTAATTCTTTGATCCCCTGCAGATTTTGTTTGACCACTTACAAAGAAATGAAGGGTCTAGAATTGTTATCATAGGTGTATTTTAAATGATAGAGACAGAGTATCAACCAAAAATCCAGAAAAAAACACTTGATATAAATTGAGTTTCAGTTCAGTAACTAAAATAGGTATTTGATCCCCTACCAACCAACAATAATTCTGGCTCCCCCAGACTGGCTACAGTATGTGCTCATGTGGTACACAGATTATTCTTGTCAATTTTAAGAAGGTGCTCCTAATGACAACTCCTTATGTGTATAAGACACCTGTCCACAAAATCTTTCATCCATTCAAACCTCAATCATGGGCAAGAGCAATGAGCTTTCAAAGGACATCAGACAAGATTGTAGATCTGCACAAGGTTGGAATGCGCTACAAGACCATTGGCAGGAAGCTTGGTGAGAAGGAGACAACTGTTGCAGTGATTATTCGCAAATGGATGAAATACAAAATAACTGCCTCGGTCTGGAGCTCCATGCAATGTTTCACCTCAAGGGGTAAGGATGATCATGAGAAAAGTGAGGGATCAGCCCAGAACTACACGGGAGGTGCTTGTGAATGATCTCAAGGCAGTTGGCACCACAGTCGCCAAACCATTGGTAACCCCATACGATGCCATGGATTGAAATCCTGCAGTGCCTGCAAGGTCCCCCTCATGAAGGCACATGTACAGGCCTGTCTGAAGTTTGCCAATTGTCTAAATGATTCGGACAAGGATTGGGAGAAAGTGCTCTGGTCAGATGAGACCAAAATTGACTCAAATCGCCATGTTTGGAGGAATAAAAATGACTAAGAACACAGTCAAGCACAGAGGTGGTAACACTATGCTTTGGGGCTTTTTCTCTGCTATAGGTACAGGCTGACTTTGCTGCAATTGAGGGGCCAATGGACATGGCCATGTGTTGTAAAATCTTGGATGAGAACCTTCTTCCCTCAGCCAGAACACTGCAGATGGGTCTTTCAGCATGACAATGCCCCAAAACATACTGCCAAGGCAACAAAGGAGTGGCTCAAGAAGAAGCACATTAAGGTCATGGAGTGCCCTAGCCAGTTTCCACACCTTAATCCTATAGAAAATTGTATAGAGGGAGCTGAAACTTCAAATTGCCAAGTGACCGCCAAGAAACCTTAAAGTGGATGTAAACCCTCACATATATACCCAGTGAAGTGAACAGCCCCAGATGATACACAGGGATGAAACAAATCTTCCTACATATGTTTTTTACATGCATATCTGCGGTTTTCAGCTTTATATACTGCTTAGAAAGTTCAGATCGTGTTAGATTTTCTCTTCCTGTTCAACGCTGCAGTGAAGTCTGGACATACAGCCAAGCCGATTTGGAGGAAAGGCACACACACCCCCTCTCCTCGTAGGTAGAGACTTTCAGAGCTGATGGATGAATAGTTCAGGTCTCTGCTAATCAATTTATAGCATCCTCCCCAACACAAAACTCTGGCTGTATTTATCATATGTGACGGAGAACTTGTCAGGAGTTATCAGGCTGATAACAGAAGAACGGTGGAGGAGACAACTACAGGACATGGTGCTTTGCAGAGAGATAACAAAACACTGCATATATGTGCCCAGCTTAAATTTCATGAATTGGATTTACATCCACTTTAACCACTTCGCTACCCGGGCATAGTCATATGACGTCCACAGATGGGATCTCCCATCCTGGGTGGACGTCATATAATGGCCTGGGCTTCCTGGCCGCCTAGGGGGCGCACACGCCGCGTTGCTCAGGACCCGGTGCGTGCGCCCGGCGACCGCGATGTCCGCCGGGCACCTGCGATTGCCCGTTGGCCGGACCGTGGATCTGTGTGTGTAAACACACAGATCCACGTCCTGTCAGTTGAGAGGAGACCGATCTGTGTTCCCAGTACAGCAGAACACTGATCGGTCTCCTCCCCTTGAACGTCCCCGCCCCCTACAGTTAGAATCATTCCCTAGGAAACATATTTAACCCCTTGTGTCCCCCTAGTGGTTAACCCCTTCAATGCCTGTCACATTTATACAGTAATCAATGCAATTTTATAGCATTGATCGCTGTATAAATGTGAATGGTCCCAAAAATGTGTCAAAAGTGTCCGATGTGTCCGCCATAATGTCGCAGTCACGAAAAAAAATCGCGATCGCCGCTATTACTAGTAAAAAAAAAAAAATATTTTTTTAAAAATGCCGTAAATCTATCCCGTATTTTGTAGACGCTATAACTTTTGCGCAAACCAATCAATATACGCTTATTGTGATTTTTTTTTTTTTTTTTTTAACCAAAAATATGTAGAAGTATACGTATCGGCCGAAGCTGAGGAAAATTTTGTGTTTTTTTTTTTTTTTTTTTTGTTTTTTTTTCAAAATTGTCACTCTTCTTTTGTTTATAGCGCAAAAAATAAAAACCGCAGAGGTGATCAAATACCACCAAAAGAAAGCTCTATTTGTGGGGAAAAAAGGACATCAATTTTTTTTGGGTACAACGTCGCACGACTGCGCAATTGTCTAAAGTGCGACAGCGCTGAAAACTAAAAATTGGCCTGGGAAGGAAGGGTGAAAATGCCCGGTATTGAACCGGTTAAGGATTTAGAGAAGATCTGTAAAGAGTGGACCAAAATCCCTCCTGAGATGTGTGCAAACCTGGTAACAAACTACAAGAAACGTCTTACCTCTGTGCTTGCCAACAAGGGTTTCTCCGCCAAGTATGAAGTCATGTTTTGCTTCTTGGATCTAAATACTTTTTTACTACTGAGTAACCCCCCAAGGAAGAATTGTACAAAAAATGGTTAAACCCACAAGTACTTTTTTTTTTTTTTTTTTACACCACTACTATTCCTTTTTATACTGGCTTTTGGGATTTACAAATGCAGCAACTTATAAATTGGGTGGAAGGTTTAGCACTGGGAAATATCTATATCTATGCAAGTTTTTTTATTTCGGAAAGCAGACTGACAGGAACACCAGTTGTTTCAAACAAAGGAAGCAATATGTAGAACACGATATGTTCCCCCTGTTCCATGTACTTGTATGAAAACATATCAGCAATCTGAAATGTGGACCTCTGCTACCTCAGAGGAAGCGCCTGTACAGCTTCAAAGTGCTCACTTGGAGGATAATTTGATTGTCTTGGATATTCAGAGCCGCATGCAGTCACTGATGGTAACACAGTTGCATCACTATGTCCAAAGCAGCAATAATATAACCTTGTCTGTCTGGGCCAATCCCACAAGCCATGTTGCTGGTTTGCATAAAAGAAAAAATACAGCTGGCACTGCAGTGCTGAGCCATTTCTAATGCTTTTAGTGGGGAACAAGTTGCCTGTTTAAAGTATATGTTTTGGCTTTTAGAGATGAGTAGGTTGCTAGATTCTCCATAAATGTGGCTATTTCTGCATCATGGTGTTGAAATGTAACATCCTCCATTGTGAGTGAAAATGTTAAGACTGGTATTTCAAAGCTCTTTACACTTTTAAGTGCTTTTACATTTGCATCCAGACCTGCCTGATAATGTCAACATAAAAACGTGCTGTCAGACTTCTGCACCATGCTTTCTGCTACAATTATGGGCCATCCACTTCTAGAAACAATCTTCAAAATGAGAGAATCTTAAGAGTACCTGATGAATACTAAAACTGGTCAAGATCTGTTCTGTATTGGGCAGAATATTGTAAGAACCTTTGAAGGCTGGAACAAAATAAAACTTTAAGGCATTTTTACAGGTTAAATGTAGTATTCTAAATAACTGTATTCTTTCTGATTTTATAGCAGGAGGTGAGTTGAGATGCAATATAGCTTCTTATTTTTCTGGACAATAGAAATTGATCCGGCAGTGACCCCACCTCATGCAGAATACTTGTGGAAAATCTCAATTTGCATTTGTGATAACTGCAAACCCATGCAAACTTTGAGCATGCGTCATTTTCCTCCATTACTTTCTGGTTTTAAAGTGACTGTAAAGTCTCATGGGTTTTGTGGTGTGTATGTATGTCATACTGCAGTAGTTATGCACAGTGCAGCCCAGATCTTCCTCTTCGGTGCTCCTGACCCCTCCCTCCTGTTGAGTGCCCCCAAAGCAAGCAGCTTGCTATGGGGGCAGCCGGCCGAACCACAGCTCCATGTATCCATTTAGACACAGAGCCCCAGTGCTCTCTCTCCGACTTTGACAGTGTCAGGAGCCAATAGCACCGCTGCGGTGTCTCGGCCAATAAGGTGGGAGAGCAACACCCCCCCCCCCCCCCCCATGACCCCATTTTAGAAAGTAGACACCCCAAGGAAATTGCTGAGAGGCATGTTGAGCACACTGAATATTTTTATTTTTGTCACGGGTGATTTGAAAAATTACACAAAGTTGTCACTAAATGATATATTGCTCACATGTGCCATGGTTATATGTGGAATTGCACCCCAAGATACATTCTGCTTCTCCTGAGTATCTGGATACCACATGTGTGAGACTTTTTGGGAGCCTAGCTGCGTACAGGACCCCGAAAACCAAGCACCGCCTTCAGGTTTTCTAAGGGTGTAAATTTTTGATTTCACTCCTCAGAACCCATCACAGATTCAAAGGCCGTAAAATTCCAAGATGGCACCCCCCCCCCCCCAATGACCCCATTTTGGAAAGTAGACACCCCAAGCTATTTGCTGAGAGGCATGTTGAGTATTTTGCAGATCATGCTTTTTGTCACAAAGTTTTGAAAATTGGAAAAAAAAAAGTTTTTCTTTTCTTTCTTTTCAAAAATAAATGAGATCTGCAAAATACTCACCATGTCTCTTAGCAAATACCTTGGGTGTCTACTTTCCAAAATGGGGTCATTTGGGTGGTTTTGTGCTATTTGGACTTTTCAGGGCCTCTGTAACTGTGATAGGCAGTAAGGAGTAAAATCACCATTTAACGCCCTTAGAAAGCCTGAAGGCGGTGATTTTTGATTTTCGGGGTCCTGTGCACGGCTAGGTTCCCAAAAAGTCTCACACATGAGGTATTCCAGTACTCAGGAGAAGCAGCAGAAAGTATTTTTGAGTGTAATTCCACATTTAACCATGCCATGTTTGAACAATATGTCATTTAGTGACAACTTCCATGGACTCAACATGCCTATCAACAAATAGCTTGGGGTGTCTGCTTTAAAATGACCCCAAATGACCCCTTTTGGAAAGTAAAGGCCCTACAGATTAAAATGGTGGGTGTTGCAAATTTTTTTTTATTTTTCATATGCAATTTTTTTGGAAAAAAACACACTTTTTATTTCAAGTGCACTAAAACACACTATATTGCCCAATGTTTGCTGAAATAAAGATGATCTTATGGCGAGTACATGGGTACCAAACACAACATGATTTATAATTGCGCACAAATGTGGAGCCGCGACAAACTACATACATTTTTAAAAGTTTTTACAGGTTACCATTTTAGATTTACAGAGATCTACTGCTAAAATTACTGACCTTCGCGGTAAAACCGCACATGCATGGTGCAATTGCTGTTTACATATGACATCAGGATGACGTTTGCCTTTGCGCGTGAGCACGGGGGGGACAGGGGTTTTTTTAATTTTTTTTTTAACTTTCTTTTATTTTATTTTTATTTTGTTATTTTATTAATTCAGGGAATGTAAATATCCCCTATGATAGCAATAGGTAGCCATTCTGGTTTCTGATCAGCTCTATGGTCAGCTGGCGGAACCACCAGCTGCATTCTCTGGTTCTGTTGGGACAGGAGAGAAAACCATGGAAGACTAGGGGGGTTGGAACGTTCCCTCCCACTGCTTGTAAAAGCAGTCTAGAGGCTAATTGGCCGCTAGGATTTCTTTTACATGAAAGCGGACTTTTTTGGTGATACCCCTATAGAGATTGCCCCTTCCTTCCTGACCTGCAGATACAGGACAATAACAATATTTTCTTTTTCCCTGTTTCAATAGGACAGGTGTGAGGGAAAAAAAAAATCTAACTTACAAGTTCTAGATGGTATTAGAAGACTGATGTGAATGATAACCCCCTCACTGTATCCAAAACATAAAATTGTGGCTTGACTTGCCTTTTAATATATACAGTGCCTTGAAAGTATTCATAACCATTGACATTTTAACATTTTGTCATGTTCCAACCAAAAAAGTAAATGTATTTTATTGGGATGTTATGGTATGGGCCAACACAAAGTGGCACATAAATGTGAACTGGAAGGAAAATGATAAATGGTTTTCAAAATGTTTTACAAATGTCTGAAAAGCATGGTGTGCATTTGTATTCAGCCCCCGAGTCAATACTTTGTAGAACCACCTTTCACTGCAAATACAGCTGCAAGTCTTTTTAGGGATGTCTCTACCAGCCTTGCACATCTAGAGTGAAATTTTTTTTGCGCATTCTTCTTTGCAAAATAGCTCAAGCTCTGTCAGATTGGATGGAAAGCATCTGTGAACAGCAATTTGTCTTGCCACAGATTCTCAATTTGGATTTGGGTTTGGACTTTGGCCCATTCTAACACATGAATATGCTTTGATCTAAAGCATGGATCTAAATCATCGTAGCTCTGGCTGTATGTTTAGGGTTGTTGTCCTGCTGGAAGGCGAACCTCTGGCCCAGTCTCAAGTCTTTTGTAGACTCTAATGCCCTGTACACACGACCGGAATAAACTCCGACGGTTTCTCTGACGGAATTCCGCTCAAGCGGTCTGGCCTACACATGGTCACACCAAAGTCAGACCGTCCAGAAGGTGGTGACCTACGACGGGACTAGAAAAAGGGAGTGCAATAGCCAGTAGCCAATAGCTTCCGTCTCGTACTTGCTTCAGAGCATGTGTCGTTTTTGGTCCATCGGAACAGTATACAGACGAGTGGGTTTCCCGATAGGAATTGCTTCTGTCGGAAATATTTAGAACATGTTCCATTTCTAGGTCGGTCAGAATTTTCGAAAAAAAAAAAAGTCTGAGGCATACATGCGATCGGAATAGACGATGAAAAGCTTCTGTCGGACATTCCGCTCGTGTGTACGCGGTATAAGGCTGGCCATACATAGTCCCATTTCAAAAGAATGTTATTTGCGTTTTGTGATCCGATGGTGCCACCATTGATTTTGAAACCAACCAAGCCTTCAATTTTACCTATCCATGTTGCTACAGAAAATGATTTTCCTGGCTGGGAATCCTTTTCTTTCCGGGAATTTTCTTTTCTTGCATATGCGCATTGCCTTTACGATTTTACATTTCTCTCACAATTCCCCATCATTGATTAGAAAATTAATTTTTCAAAAAATTTCCAACTTGCCTGATTACTCAAATTACATGGCCGCGCGAAAAGTGGCTATTGCTGCAGCCCACTAATGGTGGGAAATGCGAACGAAAATTCTTTTGACATTCGACCCATGTATGGCCTGCCTAACGGGCTTTCTTCAAAGATTGCCCTGTATTTGGCTCCATCCATCTTCCAATCAACTCTGACCAGCTTCCCTGTCCCTGCTGAAGAAAAGCATCCCCACGACATGATGATGCCACCACCATGTTTCACGGTGGGGATGGTGTGTTCAGGGTGATGCCATGTTAGTTTTCCACTACACACAGCATTTTGCTTTTAGGCCAAAAAGTTCAATTTTGGTCTCATCTGACCAGAGCACCTTCTTCCAGTTCTTCTTGCAAACAGGAGTTCTTATGGCTTTCTTTCAACAAAGTCTTTCTTCTTGCCACTCTTCCATAAAGGCCAGATTTGTGGAGTGCACAACTAATAGTTGTCTTGTGACATAGGCGTGCGCAACCTATTGCATTAGAGTGTGCACCCCAAAGCTCACACACACACGCTACATACACACACTCAGTGCGTGAAAATGTAATGTCACTGCTTGTGAGCTGTCAGAACTCAGAGCTGATGTCGGGGGTGGGTGGGACCAAACAGCTAGCCTATCAAACACAAGCTAATGGATTAGGGGCTGGGCAGGCTGCTCTGTGTGTGTGGCTCCGCCCTTTCTATCAGCTATCAAACACCAGCCAAAGGAATGGGAGCTGGGCGGGCTGATCTGTGTATATGGCTCCGCCCCCTTTCTTAAGCAGCCCAATCATTGGCTGGTGTTTAATAGCTGATAGAAAGGGGGCGCAGCCACATACACGGAGCCCTGCCCTCGACATCAGCGTGTTTGATAGGCTAGCTGTTTGGTCCCGCCCACCCCGACATCAGTCTCCAGTTTTGACAGCTCCTATCTGCAAGCAGTGACGTTACATTACAGTTTAAAGCACTAAGCGGCTCTTTCATGCCTCCCTGACTGCTCAGTGGGAAACTGTCTCACAGGCAGCTCCCTACAGTCTCTTGCAGCATCTTACAGCAGATCTCCGGACACACATTAGGGTGTGCCCAGGCACACCCCGTGAGCACGCCTATGTCTTGTGGACAGATTCTCCCAACCTCAGCTGTGGATCTCTGCAGCTCCTCCAGAGTTACCATGGGCCTCTTGGCTGCTTCTCTGAATGCTCTCCTTGCCCAGCATGTCAGTTTAGGTGGATGGCCATGTCTTGGTAGGTTTGCAGTTGTGCCATACTATTTCCATTTTTGGATGATGGATTGAACGGTGCTCCGTGATGTTCAAAGCTTGGGATATATTTTTTTTTTTATAACCTAACCCTGCTCTAAACTTCTCTACAACTTTATACCTGACCTGGCCTGTTCGTTGGCCTTCATAATGCTGTTTGTTCACTAAGGTTCTCTAACAAACCTCTGAGGGCTTCACAGAACAGCTATGTTTATACTGAGATTAAATTACACACAGGTGGACTCTATGTACTAATTGGGTGACTTCTGAAGGTAATTGGTTATTCTTTTAGTTGGGGGTATCAGAGTAATAGGGGCGCATGCCACGCTTTTCAGATATTTTATTTTGGAAAAAATTTGGAAAACCATTTATCATTTTCCTTACACTTCACAATTATGTGTCACTTTGTGTTGGGCTATCACATAAAATACATTTACGTTTTTGGTTGTAACATGACAAAATGTAGAAAATTTCAGGGGGTGTGAATACTTTTTCAAGGCACTGTTGTCTTCGTGTTCTTTCCTGCAACCTTGTAGTGTGTTTCTTTATGGTGTGCATTAAAGAGTTTATCATGTTCAACATATTTCTGAGCCATAAACTACAGTGAATTGTTTCAATTATTTCTGTTGACAAATGAGGCCAAAAGCTTTTGGGTGAGAATAAATCATTTTTCAGCCTGCCAGTGGATTTTCCTCCTACAAATTGGTTAGATTAAGCTCATCCAGGCTCTGCGTGATTCCAGAGATTCATTGAAATTACGTCAACATATTTTACTATAATTTTTTTTTTTTTTTCTAAAGAACCGCAATTGCAGATTGTGCATTCTGAGCTTTTCAGACTGCACACTTTAGCAGCTAGTACTCTGGCACTTCAAATATAAGTGGATAATGAAAGGGGATTATTAGAAAGCCTTTAGATTTATTTATTTTTCTTCATGTGGATGTGCTGTATATTTGCCTTTTCTAAACAGATATCTTTATTAGTGGATTGTGTCATGCAGAGGATCCAAGTGCTTTTTGTAATAGTGATACGTCTCTGCAGCACTTTGTTGTCTTTCGTAAATGTTTTCTTGTGTGACATGCACGGCCATTAAAGTACATTGCCGTTTTTTTGTTTTTTTTTTTGCACTATTCTCTAAAGGAAAATTTTGGAGCTCATGTAAATCCAAACCTAAGCTTTCAGTTTGCTTTCGCACCTGGGTTATGCTGGGTACACCCTAGAAGTTGGTGTGTGTGTGTGCCCCAGGGGGCTGTGAAAAAAAAAAAAAAAAAAAAACTCGGATCCCCGTACTAGCACAAGTGATCTTAGTGCAGTGCTCTCCCCCACTGAGCTATTGTATTCTGACAAGGGGAGCCCCCCACCAGAACATGCTGATTTTCCATTATGCCCATTCAACATAGGCCAGTTGTGAGGCCGGCTTCTGTCGGACAGGGAGCAGTACACAGACCAAAAGTTGGCCGGTTTCTGCCAAGCCATCTGTTTTTCCGTCCATGTGTACCCAGCCTTACGGTGCCCATACACTAGATGAAAAATCATTTGTTTGTTTTTCATCCAGATAATGAGCACAAATCTAAAATTGGTTGTGATGTTTTTACGCTAACAAAAATCGAAGTAAGTTTTTGGAAAACTTCTGTAGAACAAACTATAAATTTGAGGTTAATGCGTTTCTCATCAGTTAATGTAACTGTTGGTACTGCGCGTATGTGCCCAGAAACCGATTTTATTCCTGTCAATTGAACGATTTATCGTTCAAAATATGGTCATTACATAATGGCACTATTTACTCACAGCGCTGTGTTCGTTTTTTGAAAATGCGTTTGAATGATATTTCAACTGGTGTATGGCTGGCAGAAGGTTTTTTTATTTTTTTTTTTATTTTTATTTTTTTTCCCCCTTTTTTTTTTTTTTTTTTTTTTTTTTTTATACCATTACGTTATCTCTTTCTGTCCTATATGCACACCCAGCTAATTGATTGCTCCTTACTTTGACCTGCGTGCAGAGTCTCCTGCTACTATCTTAGTTTCTGATGTCCTCGGGAGCCAGCTGTTTTTTCAGGTTTTTGCAGCCAACCCCCATTGATGTGCTTGCCAGTTCCCCATCCCCCCCCCCCCCCCCCCCTGCTGCAGGTCCATCCTCCCCCAGCCCTGTCTGAACTAAACCCACAACAGTAAAATCAGTCTGTAAATGCAGTAAAACATAATTGTTATGCTCAATGTGCAACCTAAGGGGGTTAATCTTCTGCATTGTGTAAAAAGGCTGTTTGATCCTGTCTTCTCTGATCCTCCCCTTCCACAGTCCCCAAACCATCTGCTGGTAGAACAGAGCTTTGGGGGTGCTCTGCACATGCTCAGTTTGGTGTATATTGCTGGATTTTTATTTTTTTTTTTTTTTTTTTTGGGAGGGTGCATGTGGTCAGCACAGGGCGATTTTTGGCACAGTCCAGACAGTCGGGGGTCATGCAGCCTCATAGGACTGTCAGAGGAGAATGAAAACTCCTTCTACAAGATTTAACCAGTGCTTGGCTAGATACTGATAAACCACAAGACTGCTATATACTGCTGAGAAAAGGTACTTAGCCGTTTTATATTTACTAAAATTGCATTTCTGTGTATTGTGGGAGACCAGATATCGTGAATGCAGGGTCCTGGGTTTAGTAACACTTTAAGTCTCCTGGCATCTTGAGATTCTACTCTTGAAGTACATATCCCAGGAGGCTGCTGGAGCAGGATACATGTTCCCAGGTGAGAATGGAGGTGCGGACAGGCAAATGCTTTTTGGGAGTAAAGGTCTTCTTTTAATATAGAAAATATATGCAGCTTTCATTTACAAAAAATATCTGCTCATTTGGCTGTGAAGGTCCTTGTTTCGGCAATACGTTTCTACAGGATAACACTGTCTTTCATTTGTGCACTTGGCACAAGGGCATTAGAGGAAGGGCTACTAGTGACCTTTTTAATACGCAAGCATGGTACTCTGTTGTCGCAGTCAGGAAACTCGCCATAAGAAATGCCATGCAGGAGTCGCATCTATAAAATGCAATGACCTGGTAATCACTGCAACCCATCCAATGACCTTTTTTTGTGAATTTTGAATATTGAAGTAAGGTATGATGAATCCACTAGTATGGGAAAAGAGAAAAGTGAGCTAGTATGGGAACTGGAGAGACAAATATAAGAAAACAGTCCAGTGGCTTTTTGAAATGACGCTTCGCGTTCACATTGATCAAGCATCAGGATGTTTTATCTCCACCAGGAGTCTGATCTGTTGTAGCTTGTCAATAGGATGTGAAGCATCAATGCGTTGAAAAGTTTGCAATGTGTGTGGTATTGAACAAATGATCTTAGCATCCATGTGTTTTTGCATTGTACTGCGGTTATTTAATTTCTGGAATTCAGCAGTCATTGCAAAACCCCAGGATTTGGCATCTGTGTACATGGTCCTCATACCGTGAAAATTACAGTGCATAAACGCATGTCACATTTCTATCATTGTGATGAATACCATTTGTGGGTTGATGAAAACCCCCTTTGAATTTCAGATAAAAACCATTTTGGGATTAAAAAGCCTATGGATGTGTTTTTGACCTTTCTCCTATGATAATACAGGTAACACGTTTCTCTATCTTTCAGAGTAATGTTACTAAGTTTAGAAACAAATATTGACCTAGGGTTTTCTCGACATTTCTGCATGGCTGAACAAACCTTCTCAAGTCTACATGGCTCATAAGCAATGCAGTAAGCTTTTAAAACAGTCTCCTTCCTGATGAGTGAGCATATGTTAATGTTAAGAAAAAAAACAAGTGGCACTTTACGGCTACATTGGTGTTTGCTTTTATCTAGCTGTATTTTTCATGTTCGCAGTGAAGAGATTGAATGTGTGTGTTGCCAGTTTTATTTTTTTCAGTACAAATGTTTTGGTGCAAATAAAAAAAAAAAAAAAAACAAAAAAAAAAAAACACATACCTTTTATACAATTAGTGTCTGCTATCCTCTTATCTAAAATTTGTAAATGCATGCACCACTCAAGGTGTGTGTGTGTTTTTTTTAAATATACAGGAATACAGAGATTCTGATAGGAGACAACACACAAATGTTAGCACTTGGATATAATAACGAATGCTTTAAGGTAAAGAAGATTAAATGAAATGAAGTGGAAGTCAGGGCAATTTTTCTGTTGTATCTGTTGCAATCCTTACTCTTGATCATTGTATCCCACCTTTTACTGCATTATTAGGAATGAAATCTTGGGATAACAACTATCGGTTGTAATGATGCAGCTGCATAAAAATTTGGATTTCATATCACTCTCTAGGGTTGGTTATCTGTCCCTTGCCGCAAGTAATCACTGGATGTGCGGATACATGAGAACAGTGAGGACAGAACTCTGCCTCCTGTCATGTTGTCATTGCCATGTACAGGCTCAGCAGCCGCAGCTATTTCCACACACCTTTTGATTTCTGCTGTAGGAATCCGCTGACTTAATCAGACGTGATAATGAAGAGTTTTTCTTAGTTTTTGTTATAAAATGTTAAGTACGTTTTCGTCATCGCTGATGCGGGCTCTGGTAGGCATCACTGGTGTGCATTGCTGATGGGGCTCATCACTCCCCCGTCAGAGCCACTTATTGACTCTCCCCTATTCACACTGTCAGCGTGAATAGAGAAATGTCGATAACTGGCACTTCCTAGTTACACTATGATCAACTGTGATTGGACACAGCTGTTCACATGGTAAAGAGCCTATGTCATGGGCTCTTTACCGTGATCTAAGATGCGGTGTCGAAGCGTCAGAATGTCCAGTCAGAATGGGGGAGCCACTGCCCGGCTGTCATTCTGCTATAGGTCAGGTGGGAAGATGTTAGACACGGGGGGGGGGGGGGGTTGACGATTTACTAAAACTGGTGCGCACAGAATCTGGTGTAGCTGTGCATAGTAACCAATTAGCTTCTAGGTTTTAGCCCTGGTCCATACTGAATGCGGCTTTAAAATTGAAGCTGCATATCAGTGCAGCTTAACGTGTGACTTGGCTGACATCTGTGCCGCTCAATGCACAGATGTCTATGCAAGTTGCACCTGAAATTGCGAGGAATTACTTTTTTCAAATTGGTGCGGCACTGCAAAGTTGGTGGCACACCAGTTTAAACTAGTTGTGCTCCGAATAAAAATTTTGGTGCCAAAACCCAAAAATGACAGTTTTTAAAAAATATTTATATTTTTATGGTTGAATATATACGGGGAAAGGGTGGGAGAGCAGTGGTAAACAAGTACCACAATGCACACGATACATTGCATATACGTTTACTTTTGAGAGAAACCGTACTCAAAATTATTGTCCGTATCTGTAACGGCGTGAACCACATGCAGATAAACCGAGAAACAATCAAGGAAGCAGAGAGGGGGGGGGGGGGGGAGGAAGAAAGGAGGTGAGGTGGTGAGGAAAGGACATAAACAGTGTTCAGGGTTTAATTATATCACATAGCATCATAGTCTCAAGCATTCAAAGATAATTATCATTATCTTAAGCACGACCATGTCTAGGCATCGGCCACTGGGGAAAATCTGGTCCTACATACCCAAAACCAAGAGAATGACTCTTCATGAAGACATTCTATTCAGTAGTTTATCTGAGGAAGCATAATGAAGCAAAATGTATCAGTTTGAGGTTTTTGTCCCAAGTGTCTCTTTCCTGTAACTCCTCCATGAGCATGGTGTCATTGATGATGTCTATCCACTTATGAAGGGGGTGTTAACATCTGATTTCCAGAACTGTGTTATTAGTTGGCATGCGGCTGACATAAGGAATCTAAGGAGGTTCTTTTTTTTTTTTTTTTTATGCGATTTTAGGTTGACCAGGTAGGATGGATAAAAGGGGCCACCTTAGGGGAGGGGCTGAGAGAATCCTCATACATGTCGTTGTAAACCTCAAAAATCCGCTTCCAGAAAGGACAAACTCGATTGCACTCCCACCAAGCATGGAGATGGGTTCCTTTTTCCTCTGACAGTGCCAGCAGACGTCAGTAGTGTTTGGGAAGATTCTGTTGACAGTGACTGGATCTCTAAACCACCTAGAGAACAGTTTATAATTCTTCTCCTGGAGATGGAAGACTTGTGCGTAAATTTAAATGAGGTTTGTCATTCTCCTGGAGAGATTTCTATCTCCGGGTCTCTAGACCATTTCCGTGTATAATTGGGTAAAACCTTATGTGTATGAGATGCTTTATTTCTGAGATATAGTGTCCCACATTACACTGGGTTTTGATGTGCTGTTCCTGTTTTCGTCCTTTGTCCGGGAGCTGCGCTTTGGGGTGCTGGCACCTGCCCCCTCTCCCATTTGTGCATCAGGGGATGCGGGGGATTGGTTGGGCCTGCCTCTACTGCAAATTGGCATTGCACTTCCACGCCATGCATGCGATGTCCCCATAGGGCTTCCTGGCGCTGGCGTGTCTGAATTTTTCCATCTGGTGTCACCATATGGAGGAGGGCGTCTCCAGCCTCCATGGGCAGCAGCTGCTGCTCGGGCGTAGACTCCTCTTGGTTCACCTGTGTGATGTTGGGAGGGGTCCGTGGGTGTGTGCTGAGTGTATTAAACATCCTCATTCTATGCTAGCCAGTCCTCATGGCAGCACCTCCCTGTGCACACTATATGGCACTTACTTTTTTACATCCTAAACATGTAATTACATGGTTTTTCTTTCCGGTTTATGCTCACTTTTGTTATCTATACCCGTCTCCTGGTCGTGTTTTTTTTTTTTTTTTTTTCCCTTCTTTATTTTTTTCTTTTTTCCTTTTCATTTACACACACAGTGGGGGCGGAAAGTATTCAGACCCCCTTAAATTTTTCATTCTTTGTTATATTGCAGCCATTTGCTAAAATCATTTAAATTCATTTTTTTCCTCATTAATGTACACAGCACCAAAAACACAGAATTAACATTTTTGCAGATTTATTAAAAAAGAAAAACTGAAATATAACATGGTCCTAAGTATTCAGACCCTTTGCTGTGACACTCATATATTTAACTCGGGTGCTGTCCATTTCTTCTGATCATCCTTGAGATGGTTCTACACCTTCATTTGAGTCCAGCTGTGTTGGGATAACGGGCAACCCTGTCTGGTTCCATTACTGATCCCGAAAGTCTCCGAATGTTCCCCGTTAGCTGCAACTTTCGCCGAGATTAGAGTGAAGGGACATTATTTTAGCTAAGAGTTTAGGGCCTAGCCCTATCTGTTGCAGGGAGGATTGGAGAAACGGCCAGCTGACCCCATCGAAGGCCTTTTCAGCGTCACAGGCCAGCAGGCAGGTGGGGATGTGTTTACGCTGGGCGTAGCGGATTAGGTGAAGTGTTTTTAGTGGTGTTATCCCTGGCTTCTTGACCTGGGATAAAATCCACTTGATCGCTATGTACCAGGGTAGGGAGTAGGGGGGCAAGACGATTTGCGATAATTTTTGAAAATTTAAGGTTGACATTCAGTAGAGATGGGCCTATAGTTGCCACAACTTGTGTGGTCCCATCCCTGTCCACGTGTGCGTTTCATCTGCTTCTTCAAATGCTCGTGCCATGATCAGGGCCAGCAAGGAGGCAAATGTTTTATAGAACCAGGGTGTATACACATCTGGACTTGGACTTTTGCCATTTTTAAGACCTTTGATAACACCTAGGAAATCCAAAGTAGTGATCGGTTGTTCATGGTTCTCTATAGCACTGGTGGGGATCATAGGCAAGACGGTATCCTGTATATATTGTGACATACTTGAGTGATCTAGGTTGCAGGGTGCACCCATATTTGGGGGAGGGGGCATATTATATATTTATATATAATTGTTTTTAACTTTTTAATTAATATCTTCAATTTAAATTAATATGAATTTATTGTTGGCCATTATTGGCACATCTAGTGCAAGAAAAACTCAAGAAAAATGCATTTTCTTACCATCTCTTGTATAATGTCCAGTCTCTAACCATCTCTTGTATCATGTCAGCAATCTTACTTAAACACACTGCTAAGTAGTATTAGCAAAATTTCCATTTGGTGCACCTCTAGAAGACATGATACAGGAGATGGTCAGACTGCAGACATGATACAAGAGATGCAGCCGTGCCAGTGGCTGTGGGATGCAGCCGTGCCAGTGGCTGTGGGATGCAGCCGTGCCAGTGGCTGTGGGATGCAGCCGTGCCAGTGGCTGTGGGATGCAGCCGTGCCAGTGGCTGTGGGATGCAGCCGTGCCAGTGGCTGTGGGATGCAGCCGTGCCAGTGGGATGCAGCCGTGCCAGTGGGATGCAGCCTTGCCAGTGGGATGCAGCCGTGCCAGTGGGATGCAGCCGTGCCAGTGGGATGCAGCCGTGCCTGTGGGATGCAGCCGTGCCTGTGGGATGCAGCCGTGCCAGTGGCTGTGGGATGCAGCCAGAATCCTGCTCTCGTGCGCACCCAAGAACATCCGTGACCGCCGGGTCCAAAGGACCCGGCGCAGCACGGATCGTGGTAAATGGCCGCTGATCGCGGCAGTTTACCATGTGATCACTCCGTCAAAATTTGACGGAGCGATCACATGCAAATAAACCCGCGTCATGTCATGACGCCGGTTCATTCTCCCCTCTGTGTACCGATCGGTGTAGAGGGGGGGAGATCGGATGGCAGTAGCGCTGTGGGCTGGATGTGTAGTGCCCTCAGCGCTGCTCAGTGACAAATACAGTCACATCCATGGATCCATCATTCATGCTCAGCCATCCCTCCATACTCTAATGCTCTGCACTACCCCGCAATACTCTGCACTACCCCGCAATACTCTGCACTACCCCGCAATACTCTGCACTACCCCGCCATGTGCAGCCATACTCGGCTGTACTCGGCCTCTGTATGTGGTCAGGCTGTGGAAGTCTCACACATGTGGTATCGCCATACTTGGGAGGAGTAGGAGAATCTATTTTGGGGTGTCATTTTTGCTATGTACATGCTTTGTGTTAGAAATATTGTATAAATGGACAACTGTGTTAAAAAAAAGTGTTTTAACCACGTCCTGCCCGCCGTCATATGACATCCTTGAATTTGTGCGAGGATATCTGAATGATGCCTGCAGCTACAGGCATCATTCAGATATCCGCTTTTTCAGCCGGTGATTCCCTACACCATAAGAACGATCATAGCGGCTGCTCCACTGTTTGATTGTTCTTATGGGAGGCGAGAGGGGACGTTCCCCCCCCCCCCCCCCCCCTTCCCGCCGCCCTCCGGTGCTTCTACCGACTCACCGCTACAATCAAAGCCAGGATCCTTTTTTTTTTTTCAGGCTTCCCAGCCTAGAGGTGAGATGTGGGGTCTTATTGACCCCATATCTCACTGTAAAGAGGACCTGTCATGCCATATTCCTATTACAAGGGATGTTTACATTCCTTGTAATAGGTATAAAAGTGATTAAAATTTTTATTTTTTTTTTGGAAAAGTGTCAAACATAGTAAAATGAACAATAAAAAGAAAATTTTTTTTTTTTAAAGTGCACCTGTCCGTGTGCTCGCATGCAGAAGCAAATGCACACGTAAGTCCCGCCCACATATGAAAATGGTGTTCAAACCACACATGTGAGGTATCGGTACGAATGT
The DNA here is from genome assembly GCA_037952835.1 of Lithobates septentrionalis. Classification (NCBI taxonomy): domain Eukaryota; kingdom Metazoa; phylum Chordata; class Amphibia; order Anura; family Ranidae; genus Lithobates; species Lithobates septentrionalis. Next base: position 14,673,203 of record JBBDGP010000333.1, on the reverse strand, counting down.
TAGCGAATTGCGAGAGCAATAATTTTGGCCCTAGACCTCCCCTGTAACTCAAAACATGTAACCAGTAAAAAATTTTAAAGCGTTGCCTATGGGGATTCTTAAGTAGCCAACTTTGGCGCCATTCCACGAGTGCGTGCAATTTTTAAGGGTGACATGTTTGGTATCTATTTACTCCGCGTAACTTTCTTTCACATTATGCAAAACATTGGGCTAACTTTACTTTACTGTTTTGTGCTTTTAAAAAAAAAAAAAAAAAAAACTTTTTTTTTTTTTTATTTCCAAAAAAAAAGCATTCAAAAAATTGCTGCGCAAATACCGTGCGAGATAAAAACTTGCAACAACCGCCATTGTATTCTCTAGGGTCTTTGCTATAAAAAAATATATAATGTTTTGGGGTTCTATGTAATTTTCTAGCAAATAAATGATGATATTTACATGTAGGAAAGAAATGTCAGAATTGGCCTGGTTGCTCCACAACGCCTGGAGGTGCTCCCCTGCATGTTGGGCCTCTGTATGTGGCCATGCTGTGTAAAAGTCTCACATATGTGGTATCACCATACTTAGGAGTAATAGCAGAATGTGTTTTGGGGTGTGATTTTGTGGTATGCATATGCGGTATGTGAGAAATAACCTGCTAATATGACAATTTTGTGAAAAAAAAAAAGGAAAAAAACTTGATTTTTGCAAAGAATTGTGGGAAAAAATGACAACTTCAAAAAACTCACCATGCATCTTTCTAAATACCTTGGAATGTCTTCTTTCCAAAAAGTGGTCATTTGGGGGGTATTTGTACTTTTCTGGCATGTTGGGGTCTCAAGAATATAGATGGGCCATCAGTAATTCAGGTGTGATCAATTTTCAGATATTGGCACCATAGCTTTTGGACTCTAAATTTCACAAAGGCCAAATAATATATACTACCAATTTTTTACCAAAGATATGTAGCAGTATAAATTGTGACCAAAATTTACGAAGAAAAATTACTAATTTGATAAATTTTATAACAGAAAAAAAGAATTTCATTTTTTTTACAGAATTTTTAGTCTTTTTTTTTTTTCTTTTATAGCGCAAAAAATAAACCCACCAGTGATTTAATACCACCAAAAGAAAGCTCTCTTTTGTGTGAAAAAAAGGACAAAAATTTCATATGGGTACAGTGTTGCATGACTGAGTAATTGTCATTCAAAATGTGAGCGCACCGAAAGCTGAAAAATTGGTCTGGTTAGGAAGGGAGTTTAAGTGCCCAGTTGTCAAGTGGTTAAGCAGCCAGGGGCGTCTGAAACGTTTTGTGTGCATGAGCCTTAAGTGTAGACTTAAAACCAAAATTTATTAAACTCAAAATGTATTAAATTATACTGTAGATTCATTATGTGAGTGACCGGTTTGTGAGTTTAATAAATTTGGGTTTTAAGTCCTACACTTATAGGCACTTTCCTTTTTTTTATTTTGTTTTTCTATTAGTGTTTTGCCTCATGCTCCAGGGATCGGCCAGCCCAAGTGGAAAGACTTATAGGACTTTATATACCTTTTTTTCTATTGGACTTTAATATCCTACTGTTACAATTTTAATAACCTTTTTTATGATTATGGTGGGCTGATCTCTTTTGCGCCTAATTTTTATCTGTCAAATTCACAATAGTTGGTACCCGATCCTGGCACAAAGGGAAAGCATATTCTAGATTTACGTACTGGCTCCACCTGCTTGGTGCAAGCAGGTGTTCCGTGCCTACACCTAGCCCATGTCCCATGAGCCTCTGTAGTTTCAGGGCTGGCTATGGGAGTCATTTGTAGAATTTCTGGAAGTTGATGTGGGTGTTTCTGGGCCTTTATGTGGGTGGTGAAATGAGTATTGGCATTCTGCTTTCACCAATCGCACTCTATTCCTCTCTGCATTGAACAGAGTATTTTACAGGAAGCGTAACCTTACAAACCATCTCTTGGACAAGAAATGTGCTATTCTAGCCATACATCATTTTCACAGTCTGAAAGACTACAGAGGGGTGTGTTTTTTAGGCTGGAGCTGCAGCAGGAGGTGTCTATGGAAGAAACAGTCTACATCACACTATACAGAGTGTCACATGGTACAAAGCCACAACTAAATGCAGACTATTAGGGGATCTACGGACAATTCTAATGAAGTTAGTTTAGCTTTAAGAACTTATGTTGGATCCTTTTCCAATAAAAGGCACCGCAGCACACCAATGAAACCCATGCTCATACCACAATTTGTGTGAATGGACCTTCATTGTCACCAGATGGCTACATTGGTCTATGACCATATCCACCTACAGCATTTTATATAGCATATTTTTAATTTAAATGGCTACACCAAATAAAATTAAAAGTTCACTTGTAGTATTGACTCCTGTGGGTGTAATAGGACATATGAGACTACCTTCTACTTAGCTGTAGAACATTAATTTTATTTTGAGAGGCATGTGTGTCTAACTATGTATTTGCTGCGTGTTGAGTTTATTTTTCATCACACACTTGTACATAATTAATCAGGGTGGAAGTGACAGTTTGCTTGCAACACCCCCCCCCCCCCCTCAGAGGAGGCGTGTAGGTAGTAGCATACAGCTGTTGAAAAACTGTTCTTCAGCACTTGAAAATGGGTCTGTTGGGACCCATTCAAAGCACCCCCAGTGCTAGAAGGACTTTTATAAATCTAAAATTCTATTCTACGGATAACGGGGAATGTGAAACTGCCCCCATCCCATGGATGATGTATTTCTCAGATTACATAACCGCATGTAAGATGTCATATGCTAGTTAAAAATTGCAAAATGCCCAAGACCCTGTTGCCTTGGTTTTCTTTACTAGGAGTGAATTTAGTTGAATGCATTAAGTAGATACCTTAAAGCACAATAAACACAAATAGAGCATTAATAATGTATTTTTCTAGGGTTCTAAAAGTTAGCACTGCTGCCTATTACAAACCACTTAATTAGCATTTGTTCCTCATTTTAAAAAGAGCTAATGTTAAATTCTTGGAGCTGAAAAGTGTAATCAAAGTTCATTTACTTTACTCAGGACTTTTGGAATGTTTTTTTATAGAGCTTTCTGATTATGAGTTTATTACATATAACGCGTTAAGGCTATTGCCAGAGCATTTTTTCTGTGGACCTTAAACATCTTCAGCCCCAGAAGGATTTGCCCCCTTCCTGACCAAGCCATTTTTTTGCGATACGGCACTGCGACGCTTTAACTGACAATTGCACGGTCGTGCGACTTTGTACTCAAACAAAATTTGTCCCCCCCCCCTCCACAAATAGAGCTTTCGTTTAGTGGTATTTGATCACCTCCCACGGTTTTTATTTTTTGCGCTACAAACAAAAAAGAGTAACAATTTTGAAAGAAACACAATATTTTGTATTAAAATTTTTCTTTTGGATGTTCTAGCAAAATAAGTACAAATTCATCAGTTTAGGCCTATATGTATTCTTCTACAAATTTTTATTAAAAAAAATCGCAATAAGCTTATAGTGATTGATTTGCGCAAAAGTTATAGCATCTACAAAATAGGGGATTGATTTGTTGTGTTTTTTTTTTTTTTTTTTACCGGGACTGACATTGCGGCGGACAGATCATACACTTTTGTGGGACCATTGACATTCATACAGCAATCACAGCTATAAATGGCCACTGATTTACTGTATAAATGTTACTGGTAGGGAAGGGGTTAACATTAGGTGATCAAGGGGTTATATGTGTTCTAACTGGGGGTGGGAGTGACTAGAGAAGGAGACATATTGCTGTTCCTACTTGGTAGGAACACACAATCTGTCTCCTCTCCCCTGACAGAACCGAACACACACATCCCCGTTCTTGTTCTGTCACAAGCGAGCGCCTGGCGGACATCGTGCCCACAGGGGACGCACATTTGCTCCGGGGACACACTGTGTGCGTGCCTGCAATAGCATCTTAAAGCGCTGACGTATACCTACAGCGATTTGCGCAGCCGTGCCAACCTGCTGCAGTATAACTGCAGCGGCTGGTCGGTTAGCGGTTAATGTAGTACAGCGTCATTGACCATATGCTTGAAGTACAATCCAACCAAACCCAAAAACTTCATAATCTTTGCTTTAGTAAGCAGGAGTTTCATAGGGAGGGGTAAAAAAAAAATATACAATCCATCTCAAAAAAAATTTGAATGTCATCAAAAAGTTGATTTTATTTCAGTAATTCAATTCAAAAAGTGAAACTCCTATATTATATAGGTTCATTACACAGTGATATATTTTAAGCATTTTTTTCTTTTAATTTTTATGATTATGGCTTACAGCTGGTGAAAATCCAAAATTACGTATCTCTACAAATTTGGATATTGTGAAAGTTCAATTTGGTATACTCATGGGGGGGTTATTTACTAAAGGAAAATCCACTTTGCACTGCAAGTGCACATGAAGGTGCACTTGGACATAAAGTCGCTGTAGATCCAAGGGGGACATGCCATCAAAATAAACAGCATTTTAGCTTGCACGTGATTGGATGATAAAATCAGCAGAGCTTCCACTCATTTCAGATCTACCCCTTTAAATTGAGAGCGACTGCACTTCCAAGTGCACTTGCAGTGCAAAGTGGAATTGCCTTTCATAAATAACCCCCATGGTGTCGCACTCTTATCCAGCTAATTAACTCAAAACACCTGTAAAGGTTTCCTGAGCCTTCAACTGGTCTGTCTGGTTCAGTAGGTTACACAGTCATGCGGGAGGCTGCTGACTTGACAGTTGTCCAGAAGACAGTCATTGACACCCTCCACAAGGAGGGCAAGTCACAAAAGGTTATTGCTAAAGAAGCTGGCTGTTCAGAGTGCTTTCTCCAAGCATATTAATGGAACATTGAGTGGAAGGAAAAAGTGGTAGAAAAAGGTGCACAGGCAAAAAGGATAACTGCATCCTTGAGAGGATTTTTGAAGCAAAGGCCATTCAAGAATTTGGGGGAGATTCACAAGGAGTGAACTACAGCTGGTGTCAGTGCTTCAAGAGCCACCACACAGACGTATCCAGGACATGGGCTACAACTGTTGCATTCCTTGTGTCAAGCTACTCCTGAACCAGAGACCACGTCAGAAGCATCTTACCTGGGCTAAGGAGAAAAAGTACTGGACTGTTGGTCCACTGTGCTTTATCAAGTCCAAAGTCGGCGCAGCCCTCTACCAGGAAATTCTAGAGCACTTCATGCTTCCCTCTGACCAGCTTTATGGAGATGCTGACTTCGTTTTCCAGCAGGACTTGGCACCTGCCCACACTGCTAAAAGTACCAATTTCCGGTTTAACGATCATGGTATCGCTGTGCTTGATTGGCCAGCAAACTCGCCTGACCCGAACCCCATAGAGAATCTGGAGTATTGTCAAGAGGAAGATGACACCAGACCGAACAATGCAGACGAGCTGAAGGCTATCAAAGCAACCTGGGCTTCATAACACCTCAACAGTGCCACAGGCTGATCGCCTCCATGCCACGCTGCATTGATGCCGTAATTCATGCAAAAGGAGCCCCGACCAAGTATTGAGTGCACACTATACTGTACATGGACATATTTTTCAGTAAGACAACATTTCTGTATTATACTTTTTATTTTTTATTTTTTTGGTCTTATGTAATCCAATTTTCTGAGATACTGAATTTTGGGTTTTCACCAGCTGTAAGCCATAATCAAAGTGTAAAGAAAAAATATGCTTGAAATATATCACTGTGTGTAATGAATCTCCGTCCCCACTGTAAAGTATTCAGACCCCCTTAAATTTTTCACTCTGTTATATTGCAGCTATTTGCTAAAATCATTTAAGTTCATTTTTTTTTTCCTCATTAATGTACACACAGCACCCCATATTGACAGAAAAACACAGAATTGTTGACATTTTTGCAGATTTATTAACCGCTTCAGCCCCGGAAGATTTTACCCCCTTCCTGAGCGTTTTTTGCGATTCGGCACTGCGTCGATTTAACTGACAATTGCGCGGTCGTGCGACGTGGCTTCCAAACAAAATTGATGTCCTTTTTTTTTCCCCACAAATGGAGCTTTCTTTTGGTGGTATTTGATCGCCTCTGCGATTTTTATTTTTTATTTTTTGCGCTATAAACAAAATAAGAGCAACAATTTTGAAGAAAACGCATTATTTTTTACATTATGCATTTGGCATTTTTATTAATAATTTTTTTTTTTTTTTACTAGTAATGGCGGCGATCAGTGATTTTTATTGTGACTGCGACAATATGGCAGATATTTTGGACATTTTTGACACATTTTTGGGACCATTGTCATTTATACAGCGATCAGTGCGATTAAAAATGCACCGATTCCTGTGTAAATGACACTGGCAGTGAAGGGGTTAACCACTAGGAGGCTGGGAAGGGTTAAGTGTGTCCTAGGGGAGTGATTACTAACTGTAGGAGGCTGGGCTGTGTGTGTGACGTCACTGATCTCTGCTCCGATGACGGGGAGCAGAGATCCAGTGACACTTGTCACTAGGCAGAACGGGGAGATGCTGTTTACATCAGCATCTCTCCATGAAGCGATCGTGGGTATCCCCGCGGCGATCGAGTCCGCGGGACCCGCATCCCGACTCACGGAGCTCTCGGCCGGCGTGCACGCAATGGCACGGCGGGGAATTCAAATGGACGTACAGGTACGCCCATTTGCCCAGCCGTGCCATTCTGCCGACGTACATCGGCGTGCGCCAGTCGGGAACCGGTTAAAAAAGAAACTGAAATATCACGTGGTCTTAAGTAATCAGACCCTTTGCTGTGACACTCATATATTTAACTCAGGTGCTGTCCACTTCTTCTGATCATCCTTGAGATGGTTCTACACCTTCATTTGAGTCCAGCTGTGTTTGATTATACTGATTGGACTTTATTAGGAAAGCCACACACCTGTCTATATAAGACCTTACAGCTCACAGTGCATGTCAGAGCAAATAAGAATCATGGGGTCAAAGGAACTTCCTGAAGAGCTCAGACAGAATTTTTGCAAGATCTGGCCATGGTTACAAAAAAAATTCTGCTGCACTTAAGGTTCCTAAGAGCACAGTGGCCTCCATAATCCTTAAATGGAAAGTTTGGGACGACAGAACCCTTCCTAGAGCTGGCCGTCCGGCCAAACAGCTATCGGGGGAGAAGAGCCTTGGTGAGAGAGGTAAAGCAGAACCCAAAGATCACTGTGGCTGAGCTCCAGAGATGCAGTCGGGAGATGAGAGAAAGTTGTAGAAAGTCAACCATCACTGCAGTCCTCCACCAGTCGGGGCTTTATGGCAGAGTGGTCCGACGGAAGCCTCTCCTCAGTGCAAGACACATGAGAGCCCACATGGAGTTTGCTAAAAAAACACCTGAAGGACTCCAAGATGGTGAGAAATAACATTCTCTGGTCTGAGACCAAGATAGAACTTTTTGGCCTTAATTCTAAGCGGTATATGTGGAGAAAACAGGCACTGCTCATCACCTGTCCAATACAGTCCCAACAGTGAAGAATGGTGTTGGCAGCATCATGCTGTGGGGGTGCTTTTAAGCTGCAGGGACAGGACGACTGGTTGCAATCGAGGGAAAGATGAATGCGGCCAAGTATAGGGATACCCTGGACGAAAAACTTCTCCAGAGTGCTCAGGACCTCAGACTGGGCTGAAGGCTTACCTTCCAACAAGACAATGACCCTAAGCACACTGCTAAAATAACGAAGGAGTGGCTTCACAACAACTCCGTGACTGTTCTTGAATGGCCCAGCCAGAGCCCTGACTTAAACCCAATTGAGCATCTCTGGAGAGACCTAAAAATGGCTGTTCACCAACGTTTACCATCCAACCTGACAGAACTGGAGAGGATCTTCAAGAAGGAATGGCAGAGGATTCCCAAATCCAGGTGTGAAAAACTTGTTGCATCTTTCCCAAAAAGACTCCTGGCTGTATTAGATCAAAGGGTGCTTCTACTAAATACTGAGCAAAGGGTCTGAATACTTAGGACCATGTGCTATTTCAGTTTTTCTTTTTTAATAAATCTGCAAAAATGTCAACAGTTCTGTGTTTTTCTGTCAATATAGGGTGCTGTGTGTACATTAATGAGGAAAAAAATGACGTAAATGATTTTAGCAAATGGCTGCAATATAACAGAGTGAAAAATTTAAGGGGGTCTTCATTCAGGAAAGTCCATTCACTTCAATCTATTTGATCTATTTGTTGTAAGCAAATGTTGTTTGACCGATATTCAGCGTGTCATTGAATATACTGATGAGAGGTTTTGTACAAATGTTTGATTTATTACTTTGGACATCACTTGCTGGGGCTTTCTGAAAGCAATAGTGTCTTGTGTTGACCAAAACAGATCAGATTTTTTGTTTCTATTTAACAATGCATTTACTAGGGTATCTTAAGTATTGTACAGGACCATACACATTTTGCCTCCTAGGGTTCCATGGAACCTTCGAGTTCCTTTAGCAGTGGCTAGGGATTCCTTGAACTGTGGCTCACTGACATCCTTTTATGGTGAATGCATAGTTCCAGGTCCAATGCAATTTGTCAGAGCCAGCAGCATGACTGCAAGGGTGTCATTTTGGCCACCCTGTGGCATTCTTGCCACCACCAATTTAAAGGGCATTTTCTCAATGATCACCTAATGGGCTAATCTTACCAGGCTATCCCCGAGACCTGGAAACTATTTCAAGGGTTCCTTTGGGGTAAAAACATTGAGAGGTTGGTCTAGGCCCAGTGGGGGAGAGAGGTGTAACCATGGTTAGAATACCTTCCCAACAATGGATACTGAATGCACAGGTGTGAACGTAAATCCAAAATGTTATAAGATTCTCTGCCTTTTCAGTGCACATTACTTTCCTTTACAAATCTGGATAAAGGCCAGAGATGTATAGCCCTGGGCAAAAGTTTTGAGAATAACACAAATTCATTTTCATAGTCTGTAAAAACATACAACATTCTGGAGTATATGCAAATCACCATCATAAAAACTGAGTCCGCAAAGTCACTCTTTACCATGAAAATGGACTTGATCCCCCAAAACATTTCCACTGCATTTCAGCCCTGCTACAAAAGGACCAGCTGACATGTCGGTGATTCTCTAGTTAACACTGGTGTCCGTGTTGGCGAGGACAAGGCTGGAAATCACTAATGCTGATTGAGTTAGAATAACAGACTGGAAGCTTTTAAAAGGAGGATGGTGCTTGAAATCATTGTTCTTCGTCTGTTAACCATGGTTACCTTCAAGGAAACACATGCAGTCATAATTTCTTTGCACAAAAGGATTCACAGGCAAGGATATTGCTGCAGCTACTAAGACTGCACCTAAACCAACCATTTATCAGATCATCAAGAATTTCAAGGGGAGAGGTTCAATTGTTGTGAAGGCTTCAGGGCGCCCAAGAAAGTTTAGCAAGCGCCAAGACTGTCCTTCAGTTAATTCAGCTGCAGGATCAGGGTACCACCAGTGCAGAGCTTGCTCAGGAATTGTAGGTGTGAGTGCATCTGCACACACATTGAGGCAAAGACTTTTGGAGGATGGCCAGGTGTCAAGGGCAGCAAAGAAGCCACTTCTCTCCAGAAGAAACACCAGGAATAGACTGATTCTGAAAAAAAGGTACAAGGATTGGACTGCTGAGGACTTGGAGTAAAGTAGCTTTCTCTGAATCCCCTTTCCGATTGTTTGGGGCATCTGGAAATAACCTTGTCCAGAAAAGAAAAGGTGAGCTCTGCCCTCAGTCCTGTCATGCCAACAGTCAAGCATCCTGAGACTATTCATGTGTGGGGTTGCTTCTCATCCCAAGGGAGTGGGCTCACTCGCAATTTTGTCTAAGAACACAGCCATGAACAAAATAATGAACAATTCTTTTTCCAGAATGATGCAGCACCTTGCCATAAGGCAAAAGTGATGACTAAGTGGCTTGTGGAACAAAACATTGACATTTTGGGTCCATGGCCAGGAAACTCCCCAGACCTTAATCCGATTAAGAACTTGTGGTCAATCCTCAAGAGGAGGGTGAGCAAAAAAGCCCCCACAAACTCCAAGCATTGATTTATACAAGAATGGGCTGCCATCAGTCAGGATGTGGCCCAGAAGTTGATTGACAACATGCCAGGGCGAATTGCAGAGGTCTTGGAAAAAAAGTCTTTTGTCTTTTATCTTTTATGTAAATGCTAATTAAGAATTTTAGGTATATGTAAAAATCAGGTTGAAAATATGTATATTCACTAAGCAATTATTAAAGCTGTGTGATGTGTTTTTTTTAAATATCCCATCTTATTCACAAAGCTGTATTTCAGGATGATGGTGAGTTCTACTGTGGTGGCTGAAATTTGCGGCAGTTGCAACTCCAGTGGTGATGTGTCAGTCATCGCGGTTTTACCTTTCTATTTGGGCAAGAGGCAGCTGTCTAGATCTTGCACTATTTCAGGAAGAATTCTGCATCAAGAGGTGTAGTTTAGCCTCCATAGTATAAGGAAAAAATTGTAAAGGTGTAAAGGCTATATATTTAATAGTGATTACTACTATTTGGAAATATAGGCTGCTAATGGTTTGTTGCAAATTTTCCTGGCCCTATCCTCCCTTCCTAAGCCTCCCAATTAGTCAGTGAATCTAACCATCATAAACGCAACCAGTAGGAATGCTCAAAGGTTTAGTGGGATCAAAGCTAATAGTAATTTACAATAAATATTTCACCAAATGTAGCTTCTACTTATTCACTCTTTTATTAGACTTATGCC
>JBBDGP010000333.1:14480000-14660000 GCA_037952835.1 Lithobates septentrionalis | reverse complement strand
GCTAGTCGAGGGATAGTCTTACATTCCTCCAAGAATGTAAAGGCCATCCAGTAGAACCAAAATCCCCATCACTCAGTCCTTGTGTTTTTTTTGGTTTTTTTTTTAAATCCATACAGCGCAGCTTCAGTCACATGCCCACATAAAAAAAAAATAATTCAAGCAGTGTCCCCTTCATTTGTTTGGTCCTGTATAAAGACCATGTTACCTTTTTGTATGAACTATCCTGCTGGCCTACTTGTTCCTTCTCTGCTGTGATGCCTGTAATGCTGCTTTGCTTCCACAGCAACTGGACCGGCACTGGGACACTAACAGTTTTTTGATCCTTTTTGGATTATGTTTTTCATAAATAAAAGCTGATCATAGTAAGTATCTAGTGGTGAATGGTTTGTCTCAATTGCTAGATCTTCAGGACAGCTAGCAAAGACCCTAAGGAAAACTAATGCAGCAACTAATACTTGCACTAGCTATACTTTTTTATGTAATGAATACATAAGGCCCCGTGCACACTGGACATTTAGCCCTGCTGCATGGGGATCTTGTGTTTTTTGGGCGGACGGCACAGGTGCCCAATCCAGTTCCACTGCCAGCAGCCTCTCAAACACTGAGAGGCTGGTGGTTGGATAGCACACCTAGTGGTTAGAACATGTAGGGCAGCATGCTTTCAGGGGCAAATGCCCCAAATGCAGACTTCTTGTGTTTCATGCATCCTTACCCGGGCACATACTACCCTGTCGAAGTCCCGTTGGGTGCACCATCCAGGCGCAGTAATTATTAGGATTCTTATAGTTTGGCAGGCTGCTTGCAACAGGGCCCGACAGGGCACCTGTGCCCTCAGCCCATGGCTAATTGCCAGAACCCCATGCATCAGGACTGAATGCCTAGTGTGCATAGGGCTGAACAGCTTTGTTTTCTTATTTTTTTTTTTTTTTCCCTTTGTATCTGCTTGGAGTTCAAAGTCAACCTTTTTACTGACTTCAGTTCCACAGCATAACCTTTAGTGCCATTGCTGTATGTGCAGTTACATTTAGTTAACTGACACCATGTTTCATGTGGTTGCACGCTTTGCATGTGCTTTTATTTGCTTTATCAAACACATTTTTTTCTCCACCCATCTGAAGAAAATTCTCATATTGTGATAAGACTTTAGGAAGGGTGGAGTGAGTGCTGTATACAGATAAATATGGGTCTAATATTTGATTAGATAAGGTTGAGTGTATGTAGGAATTAGGATCTGCTTACATGAGAAATGGCACAGTCAAACTGCAGCATAATATTTATATAACTTGAGATGACTTTTTGTAAGCATTTCATTGAAGAAAACAGCAATGGGGGAAATGTCATTTTAGAAGCTTTCCTACTACTACCATACTGACTTTTTGGTTCTCTATATTCTAGATTTTTTGTCTTGTCAAATTTTTATTTATTTATTTTTTTACTTGACATTAATAAGTATACCAAGAGCACATAGGAATCAATTGTGCCGTGTTCTCACTGCAACACTACCTTCAGATGAATTGCAGTGCGTTCCAGAAGAAGTGTGACATTTTTGGTACAGCATACCTGAAGTCGCTCCATTTTTCACACCACAACTTTTCACAGGAAAGAATAGGAATACCACTTTAGCATTTCAGTAACATGTATAGATCCAAAGACATGCTGGTAGGTTATTTGGTTCCTGTCTAAATTAGCCCTAGTATGTGTATGTATGAATGCAAGTTTAGGGACCTTTAGATTGTATGCTCCTTGAAGGCAGGGACTGATGTGAATGTGTAATATGTAAATTGATTGCGCTACAGAAGTACCTGTAATAAAAATATATGTAAGAAACAAAAGCAAGATGACTCTGCCTTGCATAGTCACAACGTATACAACAAATACTAGCCCATACACTAAAGGATCCTAAAGGAAACTTATTTTGAGAAATGAGAAAGCTGTTGAATTTCAGAAAATGCTAGTTGCCTGGCTTCTAAGTACCATGTATGCTCGAGTATAGGCCGACCCGAATATAAGCCGAGGCACCTAATTTTACCACAAAAAACTGGGAAAATGTATTGACTCGAGTATAAGCCTAGGGTGGGAAATGCAGCAGCTACTGGGTAAACTGTGCCCATCTGCAGCCTCATTGTGCCCACCTGTATCAGTGCCCATCTGCAGCCGTACCTTTTGATAACTAAAACAGCAAGTGTCTCCCGCTGTGTCATGCAGTCTGTTCGGCTGTCCATTGTAACAAAGCCCCGCCGCCTCCTCGTCCCTGATGGCTGGAACACTGATGGTTTCCCAGCATTGTATCAGTGTTCCGTCTATCACGGACGAGAAGGAGGTGGGGCTTTGTTACAATGGACGGTCGCACAGACTGCATGACACAGCGGTCGATGCCCGCGGTTTTAGTAATCACAGGTATAGCTGCCGATGGGCAACCTCGCTAGAGTATAAGCCGAGAAAAGGGGAGGGGGGTTTCGGCCTAGAAAATGTGCTGAAAAACTCGGCTTATACTCCAGTATATATGATATGTAGATCGGGAAGTTTAGTGTGAATTTAGAATTTGATGTGCATACTGGGTCTCTCTCAGTACGTACTGAGGCAGTAGACCGCACAATAGCCAGACAACGTGCATTTTCAGAAAAAGCCTAAAAGCTCAGCCCTGGATTCAGATAACTAAAGATTCAATCTGCATGGAGTTGGGTTTCTCAGTGTTTCCATGGGTTTCCTTCAGAATTTGTCTTCCTCCCACTACCCTCTCTGTGGGTTAACTAGTGTATTCAATCCTTGGGCTGGAGTATTTTTTTAAAGTACCCATAATCTGTCAAAAGGAATTGTATTTTCTATCTTTTTATCAAAAAAAAGAAATGGCTGAGGACCCCATTACAATTGGAAACAATAAAAAATCTAAATGCAGTGTATAGGCCTGAGCATGATAAAACGGTCTAGTCTCCCCAATAGCCTGTGACTGCCACTCTGCTCTCTCCTTCGTGCATGCTTCTTGATGACAGGGCACTGAAGCACAGCTGATTTGGCTCCTTGTGCTGCTTCACCCTCTGCTGAGGGTCTGAGCTTTGCTGTACAGAGGCTTGCATGAGTTTGATACCAGCTCAAAATCCCAGTACCGTATGTACTCAAGTAGAAGTCGATCTGAATATAAGCCGAGGCACCTAATTTTACCACAAAACTGGGAAAATGTATTGACTCGAGTATAAGCCTAGGGTGAGAAATGTGCAGCTACTGTAAGTGGAAAAAGAGGGTCAACAATGCCCGTTTGCATGCCTCACTGTGCCCATTTGCAGCCATAGGTCCCCCAAACTTCATACTTGGTAGTTAGGGGTTCCTAGATGCCCCCTAATTGCAGCCAAAACTTGGGGTCTCTGGACCCAAAGGGTCCCGAAATTACATTGCTGCAGATGGACACAGTTGACCAACTTTGGGGCCTTGTATCTCGGGGCCACTTGGTGCTAGGAACCCCAAATTTGGTGTGCAAACCCAGTGGAACTAGCACTACAACATATTCAATACGGATCCCCCTGATGAAGACACATGACCCTGTGTAGAACACACGTAGGGGAAGGGCCAGGACAGCGCACGGGGCCTTTCACTCCACTGAGATGCGATGCACAGCTTATCCCTCCTGACAGGCAAACTTTGGAGACTGTTATCAGATTGGTGCACTCACGCACCTTGCAAATGTGAGTACCCTAATGTAGGGAGCTTTTATCCTAATAAAAATTTATAAACGATATCACACTATCCAGTTTTTCTTTTCCTTCCTAACTGTGGAGTTGCTGCTGAAAACTGTATCTGGATTCCATCACTAAGCCGTGGTATGGCTCATAAGCGTGTTTAGACTCGGTCTCACAGCTGAGTTGCACGCTCTGAGGCGAGCGGCTGTCCCTGGGGGGTCACTGGATGGCACTTGAGCATGGAATTCTGAGCACTAAGAATAATGCACGCACGTTGAATTTTTTATGAACTGTTTTTATGGATTTTATGTGCATTTCTTTCATATATTGGACTTTAATAATCACGTACCACATCTTGGATTTCATATTCACACTCATTGTGTGGCACTTGGAACTTTGTGGTATTTGCAATTATCACTGATATATTTATATATTTATTTTTTTTTACACGGTAAATTTCAGACTATATAAATGATTTTTTTCATCCATTATATATACAGGTTCAGTAATCTCTACTCTTATTCTAATGGTATACATCTAGTATATTATTTACACATTGCACTTTAAAATCACTTGTTTTATTTATATATATATATATATATATATATATATATATATATATATATATATATATATATATATATATATATATATATATATATATATATATATATATATATATATATATAGTGCCTTGCTGTGGCTGGATAAGCCGCTTATGCGGTATTTTCAGTATACCTCATATGCATTAATAATCTCCAGATTGATATTTTCACCTTAGCGCAGCGTATCTTTTGTATACATTGTATTGCACGGTATATGAAACGTGTTCTGCGCGGCAGCTAGGTGATTTCCACATTTGAGGCAATATACCATTGTGGCTCGCAAAATCCCCCTTTATCTAGTTTGGATATGTTGTAGTGCTAGTTCCACTGGGTCTGCACACCAAATTTGGTGATCCTAGCACCAAGTGGTCCCGAGATACGGGGCCCTTAAGTCAGTTCGGAAAATGTCATTCTTTGCACCAGAAAAGTGCTTGACTCGAGTATAAGCAGAGGGGGGCACTTTCAGCACATAAAAATGTGGTGAAAAACTCGGCTTATACTCGAGTATATACGGTATTTGTACTACTGGTACCTGTATGAAAAATGTTTTGGGCTCCATGCACACTGGCTTAAAAAAAAAACGCTGCTCCTAGAGGAGTTTAGCATTTTTTCCTGTAGCAGCAACTGATGTTCTCTTATGTGTCCATGCACATTAAGTAGTCTAGAGGTGTTTTTAAGCTCAGCTTTTAGAGGCAGAAAAACCATTTCTGTCTTGCTTTTTTTTTTTTCTGGTAGCAAAATCCTTAACGCTAGTACAAAAGGTCAAAATTGGCCTTTTTTTTTTTCCTGCTAAGATCACTGGTGTTTTAAGCTAGTGTCTATGGAGCGTAAAGTGTTTGTTAACCCAAATTAAAAAAAAAAAGACAGATCCTGGTCCCTTAAAGCAGATTATACAGCACAGTGCTTGTGCTGTGTAATCTGCCCCCTCTAAACTGTAAAAAACCTGTCTGTTCCTGCCACTAACTGTATCCCCCTCACTGCGCTGACCACGATAACCAGGGCTTATGAGCGCTGACCACCATGGTCAGTTTGTCCCTCCATCATCCACCACCCTACTCTCAGATCTCCTCTCTCCCTCTCACCCCCTCCTCCCTGCCTGTCGGTTCTGTGTTCTGTCTGTCTCCGCAAGTGATAAATGCTCACTGCCAGCCTCTCTATTATAGCCTGGTATAGCTCACTGTATTTGTTTTTTTTATAAAAACGAGGATTGTTAAATACCTGTTTAGCGCGATCTTCAGGCCGGTCATGTGACTCTCGGCCGGTTTCTGGGGCTATTGCAGGAGGGGCCGAGCGGCCATGTGACATCCCCAGCTGACGTTGGAGGGAGATCTCGGCCCCTCCTGCAGAAGCCTCGGGTCTGTACAGCGGCCGCGAGTCATGTGACTGACCTGAAGATGGCTCTAAACAGATATTTACATGCCTAGTTTTTATAAAAGACTAATACAATGTGCCATGCCTTGCTCTAATAGGGGCTGGCATAGACTTAAATGAATGGTTTAACAAATACTTTAAATGGTGTAGTGTTCCCTTACTGGCTTAGAATGCTGTCAAATCTACCTTTCTAGCAAGAAGGGAGCAATTTCTTGCTCTCCCGGGGAGCAATTCTAAAGAAACCGCTTTTAGTACGTTGGCAAAACTGTTGAGTGACCTCAACCCTTCGGCTACAAATTGTGTTTGTATTCAAATTGTCAACCTCTTCAAGTGACCTTTTAGATGGAGATGGTACTTTGCATATGTTTTCAGTAGTGCTGAAGCTGCGGTCTGTAATGGTGCAGATTAGTCTGACACTCTGCGACATCTGCCACCACTTTGCCTTAAAGTGGAACTAAACCCACCAATTTTATTCGTTTCACAAAACTGTTACATTTAAGGCATGCATTAGTGCAGCGGTCTCCAAACTGTGGTCCTTTGCCTGCCTTTTTATCCGGCCCTTGACGAACTATTCCTCCAACTGACACCATAGATGGGGAATGAATTCACAAACTGAGGCACTATTCTCCCTCCCATCACTGATGCCAATGATGTAATTTTCTTAATCCCAATGGCCACAGTCCAGCCCCCCTAAAGTTTGAAGGACAGTAAACTGGCCCTTTGTGTCAAGTTTGGAGGCCCTTGCACTAGTGTGCTTATGTTAGCTGTCAAGGCTATAAAATAGCTGGTATCATAAATGATCACATGTGCAGCACCATAGCAACTTCAGATCAGAGGATAAGATGGTGGCTGTTAAGGATGGGAGGGTTTGGTCCTGTATTGTATGAATTATGTGCCTTTTTTTCCCCCCTGGAGCTAGCTGTTACAGAGAAATTGCAAAGTTGCTAGAACTCTCTGCGAAAGAGGCACCATTGTGCCAACAGAATACCTTTCGGAATACAGTAAATTTAGCTGTGTATTGTGTTCTGCACCTACTGCATTATACTGTGGAGAGCAAAGACATTGAGAGGGTGCTTTTGTCAAATGCCCGAGAAGGATCATTTACTAGAATTGCAGAGGCTGTCAAAATTGTACTGATGGAAATCACCCTTAGATAACTGGCTTTCTTTTTAATGGTATACTAATGCTTTATTACAATTGAACAACCAAACTGAATAGTTTCTACCTGTAGTTTAAGGCCTTTGTTTTTGTCTTCTGTTTTTTGAATCCTCTGTGTAACAAAAGACCTGAACACAGTAATTTTTTCTTCTAGTAATGAAGACATTTAAAAGATCAATTTACTAAAACCTGGTGTTTTATTTTTCAAAATGTCGCTGTGATAGTCAGCATGTGTGGCACCTCGTGTAATTATCTTGCTTCTTTTAACAGTCTCCTTAATCTACATACATGTTTAAATGTGTTAGTCAGAATTTGCAGAGTTCCATGTAATTATGTTTCATGTTTAAGTGGGAAAAGGCCTCCATTTTTGCAGTAACTGCCTGCATGCATATTTCTTTTTTTTCTTGAGAATTCCATCCACCAAGACTATGTTTTACATAATTTGCACACTCTTGAGCATTGTGTTGAACAAGATGCAAGAAAAACACAGATTCTTCTAACCAGCTTTATTAGCCAGGATCACTGCTGTCCATTCTAGCTAGAGCCATCAACATTGCAGTGTGAATGATGTGTTAAGTTGGGGACTGTTTTATGTCCCGGCCTAGTCGGACAGATTTCTTCCTCTAAATGTTAAATGGGGAGATGTATGGCCATTATCCATAGCGCCAGGTTTCACCAGCACTTCATCTGCAACTTGTCTAATTTAACGCCATCCTTCAGCTACTCTTTGAGAAGAGGATGGATCTGTTAGGACACAGATTTTCAGAATCAAACCATTGAGATTGACATTCCTAGCAGTTTCTGCAGATACATTGGGCAATGACTGCTCTAAATTGGAATGGTACATAATGCATTTTTAATTTTTTTTTTTTTTTGCAGGAATCTCTTTAAAGTTGACATGAGTTGCTTTTAAGATGGTTAGCTCCAGCATGTTGCTGTTGCATATAGGCTATTCCACATGTTTGCTGTCTGACAGCCATCTGACATTGGCCCCCAATACAGTTTAAGGCTGGCCATACACTATTCAATTTTCCTGTTCAACTTTCCTTTAGATTTACCAAAACTATATAATATGAGGTGAAACCTAAACCCTTTCAATGTGTATGCAATCAGGCAGACCCTTGCACTACATAGTTGAAGGTAAATCTAAAGAAAATTGAATAAGAAAATTGTATGGTGTATGGCCAACTTTAGCGAAAGCAAAAAACTCTTCCTTAAGGGGTGTGGTCATGTGGAGTGGTCCTTTTTCATTGCTAATATTTGGTATTAAAGCTTCATTGCGGCTCTCTCCACACCTTAGCCAATGAGGAGGAATACAAGGCTTGGGGACCTATGTCCACTCTCCGCTCCCTTCTGCCACCCCCCCCTTTTTTTTTTCCCCTCTCTGGGACAGTTAGGATGGGGTGCTTGGTCCCCTCATAAAAAATTTGAGCATGTGGATCTGCATTTCAATCATGTCGTTTATGAAACAACCGCTTGGTTGCTGCTAAATTTATCCTTTTACTATCTACTCCACAAAAGTGAGGATTCGATTAGTATGTGGACTGCATGTTTAGAAAATGTTTAAGTGCTATTGTACATATTTCTTAGTCTATTTATAGCATTTATATTCTATTCTGCTTTTGGAGAATTTTCATACAGATTCTTTGAATGTGTTTTAGACACATGAAACACTCCTGTGCCGCTACTTTGGCAACCATGGTCTATCTCGGGAGTCTCTAAACTTCCTAAGCAAAGGGCCAGTTTACTGTCCTTCAGTCTTTACAAGGGCTGGACTGTGGCCAGTGGGAGTAGAAAATGAACCCCGCATCAGTGCTTCATATTTGGCTTTAACAGAAGGAATAGTGCCCCATTGTTTATCAATGAGAATAGTGCACCATTGATGGTGTCAATAGGGGCAATGGTGCTCCATCATTGGTGTCAGTTGGTGGAGTAGTGCCCCAAGAGCCGGGTAAAGCAAGCAAAGAGCCATATCCAGCCCCCAGGCCACAGTTTGGAGACCACTGTTTCATCCAAAAGATTGTCCCTCTGTAATATGTTTCATATATATATATTAAAAATATTTTTTTTCAAAATTGTCCCTTTTTTTATTTATTTATTTTTTTATAGCGCAAAAAATAAACTGCAGAGGTGATCAAATGCCACCAAAAGAAAGCTCTATTTGTGGGGAAAAAAATATTTAATTTTGTTTGGGTACAGCAGCGCACGACTGTGCAGTTGTCAGTTAAAGCGACTCAGTGTTGTATCGAAAAAAAACATTGAGCAGCCAAATCTTCCTGGGCTGAAGTGGTTAAAGTTCAGACACCCTAGAGAATAAAATGGCGGTCGTTGTCACACTGTATTTGCGCAGCGGTCTTACAAGCTCAATCTTCTTTTTTTTTTTTTTTTTTTTTTTTTTAATAGAAAAATAACAACCCAATTTTTTTTTTTTTTTTTTATATTGTGAAAAATGTTACGCCGAGTAAATTGATACCCAACATGTCATGCTTCACAATTGTGCCCGCTCATGGAATGGTGACAAACTTTGGGACACCTAAAAAATCTCCATTGACGACGTTTAATAATTTCTACAGGTTGCCAGTTTTGAGTTAGAGGAGGTCTCGTGCTATCAATCGTGGCGATACCTCACATGTGTGGTTTGAACACCGTTTGAGACTATTGTATGCGTTTGCTTCTGTGCACGAGCTCAGCGGGATGGGTCGTTAAAATTTTTTTTCTTATTTTGCTTTTTATTTTTAGACTGTCCTTTTAAAAAAATAAAATAAATTTGGATCACTTTTATTCCTATTACACGGAATATAAACATCCCTTGTATTAGAAAAAAAGCATGACAGGACCTCTCTAATGTTAGATCTGGGGTCAAAAAGACCTCAGATCTCACATTTACACTTAAATGCAATAAAAAATGAATGTGTTTTTACATACCCTGGCAGAATTTGATTTCTTGGCCATTTTTCAGAGAATATGAATAACAAACTTTTCACTCATGGTTAGTGTTTGAATGAAGCCATTTATTATCAATCAACCGTTTACTCTTTTTAAATCATAACGACAACAGAAACTACCCAAACGGCCCTGATCAAAAGTTTACATACCCCAGTTCTTAATACAGCGTATGGCCCCCTTTAACATCAATGACAGCTTAAAGTCTTTTGTGGTATTTGTGGTTGAGGCTCTTTTATCTTCTCAGATGGTAAAGCTGCCCGTTCCTCTTGGCAAAAAGCCTCCAGTTCCTGTAAATCCTTGGGCTGTCTTGCATGAACTACATGTTGGGGATCTCCCCAGAGTGGCTTAAAATTGAGGTAAGGAGACAGATAGCCACTCCAGAACCTTCACTTTATTCTGCTGTAGCCAATATAAGGTTAGAATGTCCACATACGTCCTGCGCATGCCTATGCCCATGCGCATTTTCCTGGCTGATGAATGCAAATGTTCCTCCAGTATTTTTTGATAACATACTGCATTCATCTTGCCAACAATTTTGACCAAATTTCCTGTGCTTTTGGAGCTCACACATCCCCAAAACATCAGCGATCCACCTCCTGTACCTTTCATCATAGGCCTTGTTGACTCCTCTCCAAATGTAACGTTTATGGTTGTGGCGAAAAAGCTCAATTTTGGTCTCGTCACTCCAATTGACTTTGTGCCAGAAGGTTTGAGGCTTGTCTCTGTGCTGCTTGGCATATTGAAAGTAGGATACTTTTGCGACATTTGCGAAGTAATGGCTTTCTTCTGGTGCATCTTGATCTTCTGGTGCATCAAGATCTTGTGCATCTTGAAACAGACACACCACATGTTTTCAGAGTCCTGTATTTCACCTGAAGTTACTTGTGGGTTTTTCTTTGCATCCCGAACAATTTTCATGGCAGTTGTGGCTGGAATTTTAGTTGGTCTACCTGACCGTGGTTTGGTTTCAACAGAACCCCTCATTTTCCACTTCTTGATTAGTTTGAACACTGCTGATTGACATTCTCAATTCCTTTGATATCTTTTTATCTCTTTTCCTGTTTTATACACTTCAACTACCTTTTCCCGCAGATCCTTTGACAATTGTTTTGCTTTCCCCATGACTCAGAATCCAGAAACGTCAGTGCAGCACTGGATGAAAGATGTAAGGGTCTGTCAGGAGTCTAGCAACACATTGACCTTTTATACACACAATAATTACAAGCAAACGGATCACAGGGGAGGATGGTTACTTTTATTAGCAATTCAAACCCCTTTGTGTCAACTTGTGTGCATGTTATCAGGGCAACATCACCAAGGTATGTAAACTTTTGATCAGGGTCATTTGGGTAGTTTGTCCTCCTTATGATTTAAAAAGAGTAATTGATAATGGCTTCCTACAGCCAAACGCTAACCATGAGTGAAAGATGTTTTTGTTATCATTCATAGTCTCTGAAAAAAATGGCCTAGAATTCAGCCAGGGTATGTAAACTTATATGTGTGTGTGTGTGTGTGTGTGTAAATCCCTGTTCTCTCAGGGGAGAGTAGACAGATCGTGTGTTCATACTAAGTATGAACACCGATCTCCCCCATCCCATCCCCCCTACAGTTCGAACACACCTAGGGAACACAGTTAACCCCTTCCCTGCCAGTGACATTTTATACAGTAATCGGTGCATTTTTATAGCACTGATCGCTGTACAATTGCCAATGGTGTCCAATTTGTCCGCCGCAATATCGCAGTCCCGATAAAAATCACAGATCCCTGCCATTACTAGTAACAAAAATAAAATAATAAAAATGCCATAAATCTATCCCCTATTTTGTAGACGCTATAACTTTTGCGCAAACCAATCAATATACGCTTATTGCGATTTTTAAGCAAAAATATGTAGAAGAATACATATCGGCCTAAAGTGAGGAAGAAAAAATTTTTTTTTTCTTTAAAAAAAAAAAAATTGGATATTTATTTTAGCAAAAAGTAAAAAAAAGTGTATGTATGTGTATGTATGTGTGTGTGTATATATATATATATATATATTTTTTTTTTTTTTTTAAATTGTTGGCCTTTTTTTTTTTTTTTTTTTATTTTTATTTTTTTTATAGCGCAAAAAATAAAAACTGCAGAGGTGATCAAATACCACCAAAAGAAAGCTCTATTTGTGGGAAAAAAAAAAAAAAACTTCAATTTTTGTTTGGGTACAGCGGCGCACGACCGTGCAGTTGTCAGTTAAAGCGACGCAGTGTCGTATCGAAAAAAATCATTGAGCAGCCAAATCTTCCTGGGCTGAAGTGGTTAAAGTTCAGAAAACATTAAAGCCCCTTCTCATACCGCTCCTACTGTGTCACTCTCAATGTACAGTAAATCAAAACCTCTAATGCCTCAACGCTCATTCTAGCTGCTCTCCTCCTACCCCTCGAGTGTAGCTTTTGACTGGAGGAGGAGAGCGGTCATGTGATCGTCACTGAAGCGGCTGAGGAGAGCAGTCATCTGACCGGGTCCACGATTGAGGTATTTAATTAGAAGATTTGATTTACAATGAGTGACACAGGAGGAGTGGTATATTAGAAGGGGCTGACAGTGAAGTTTTCTCAACATTAGAGTATGCTGGCAATGCTATCCCGGGAGACTGGGGGTCTGCTGGGAGTGCAGGGGGGTGGGCGTCTTTATAATAAGTGGTGTGTACTGTGAAGGGAAAGGGGTCCGTGTGCTGTGCAGGAGACTGTGGAAAGTTTCCCCCCCCCCCCCCCCCCCCCCCCCCCCCCCCTTTTCCTGAAATTCCCCTCTTAAATTTAGGGTGCGTGTTATACGTCGATAAATACGGTTAGTTGCCCCTTTTTAGATGTGATGGGTTTTTTTTACACTGAAAGCTTAGATTTGGGTAATGGAGATGATCCTTTTTTAGGCCAACCTTAAATTGCACCATATAAACAATTTGCACTTCT
Organism: Lithobates septentrionalis; assembly: GCA_037952835.1. Classification (NCBI taxonomy): domain Eukaryota; kingdom Metazoa; phylum Chordata; class Amphibia; order Anura; family Ranidae; genus Lithobates; species Lithobates septentrionalis. The sequence goes on along the minus strand of JBBDGP010000333.1, from coordinate 14,647,303 downwards.
CAGCTGATTAAGTGGATCCAGAAGTGTTGGTATTTTGCGTGGACCTGGGTGTATCCTCAAGTTTCTTTGCATTGCTGAAAAAGGCAGACCATTTTTTTTTAAAACAGTGCCTCCATATCTTTTGAAATGTTTGAACAGTGGTATGGATATGCCATGTTTTCATATGAGACATACTGAAAATCTGATGTGTTCTCGGGGGGGTTTTCTAGTCATCTATTTTTACCACTGCCCAATTCCAGTTATTACTTTTGTAGTTTCAGCTCTATGCTTAGTACAAAAGGTTGTGTTTGCGCTCTTGTTTCCTTACAACTCTTGGTCTGTGTAGCCATAGAAACGCCTATTTTCAATTGTAGCTGATCAAAGTGGAGAATTTCGAAAGAGCCAGCGCAACATCTTTTTATCAAACCAATTAATTCATTGGATTTTGCAACTTTTCCCCTCTTCTGCATTGAAAATGTCGTTGTATGGGCTCTGTGGGCAGTCAAGTAGTAGGTACAATGTGTTTAAGAGGAAAGGTTACTTTATCAGAATATTTAAAACAAAAACAATAGTGAAGCCCTTAATTACAAAAACAAATATGCAATAAAGTGCAATGTACGGTAATGAGAACTAAAATTTCTACACGAACCATTTCTTCAGTGCATAATGCATACCATTAAATTCAACTTACATAAAAATCAGCACTGCATATACCAAAGCTAGTATTTCAAATCCAGAAAATGTTATCTCGGTCTATCAATAAAAATATTGTGCTCCAAAATGTGCAAAGTGCCTCCCAATCTTCTTGAAAATAAACACTACTGCGCCCTCACCTTTTAGGAGTTGGACCTTGCTGCATTACACAGTTCAAAACCGCATTTAGGTTTGTGAGCTCAAGCCACCAACACTACCTTTTATCAACCACATAGCCTTTCTCTGGAGTTCAACAAACCAATTTCGGAATGATTTCATCCCTAAACTGTTGATGCCATCTCCCAGGGCTATGTACTGGATATACTATTGTAACCTTGCTATATGGACTGTTTTTCTGTTGTGAATATGTTTTTATATCTATTTTATATGTTTAATAAATTTATAGCTTTCTATACTATTTACTCCTTGTGGTCGTGCCTATAAAGTCCAAGTCCTCCGAATTCCAATTTCGTTCTCAAAATTAGGACGTGGCACATAGTACTTTCTTCAGTATCCACAGTGCCGCTCTGTGTTGATACATAACCCTCCAATCCAGCGCTGTATCCTGGCCTAGGCCGACAAGGCCCAGGCCTAGGGCAGCACTTTGCAGGGGGGCAGCATGGAAAGATTCCCCACCGGCTTGCGCTACACTGTTAGTGTAGTGCCAGTCTGAGGGGGAATGGGCTGAGAGGCAAATTAGTCTAGCGCTCCCATAAAGCAGCCACACTGCTTCCGGTATGTGGAGGGCTGGCATTCCGCAACTGTTTTGACTGTCCTATCATCATGGACCACAAACCTTCCTCACTATGCTTTGTTTTCTGCTGCACCATTGGCATGTTTATATCATCTTAGTCCTCTCCATAAAATTATCAGAAATTTGTGCTTAAAGTAGAACTATAGGCAACACTTTTTTTCATTTTTTTTTTCATTTGGATAAAGTAAGGGAGGGTTATGTCCCATTGCAGAGATTTCCCTTCACTTCCTGCCCCATAGCCAAACAAAGTGAGAGGAAATCTATGCAAATTAAGGCAATCCATCCCCCCCCCGCTCTCAGAACTAGTGTCCCCACTCGAAAATATCGGAGCAGGTCTTAAAAAGCAAGGGGTGTGGCCTTGAGAGGAAGGGGTGGGTCATATTTTAATTAGGGGGTATATGAGTTTAGTCAGGCTTAGGGCAGCACAAAACCTAAATACACTACTGCTCCAATCGCGCATTTAGGTTTTATCCTGCTGCACTCTCTGGGTGTTCCTTTAAAGCTTTAAGGGCACCAAATGCCTTGCATGTAGGTCTTCTATCATGTGGACTCACACATAATAGAGGACAAAATGCTCCATAGTATAAAACTTTATTATACTAAAAATTGTTACACTTACAGGATATCATTAAAAACAGCTCACAGAAGCACGCACTGTTTAACAAGCTAGTGATCTAAAATGGTATCAGGGCTCTGCCCACTGTGATTGTCCTAAGCTCCACCCACCTGACGTGTTGCATCACTACCGAACTTAAAGGTTTATAGTTTTTATTTATCAGAATGCCCTGTGTGCCAATATGCTGTATAAAAGCTAACAAGGATTTATTCGAGTTGGGATAGGTTTTTCCAAGTTTCTATAAAAAATAGAGGTCTTTACAACCTCTTTAAACACAAACCTATACTTACCTGCTATGTGCATTACTATTGCACAGAGCGGGGTTCTTAAAGTGGGTAATGTTATGCCTTTTACAACCTCTTTAAATGGTTCTTAAAATGAATTGCTTAAAGCTGAACTCCAGCTTTTGGTACACTTTAACTATTTCCCCACTATCGTTGGGCCATTGGATGTGCTGTATAAACTGTATGCAACTGCGGCTACATACAGCATACTGCACTGTCGTGGGGCTTTCCTGTCCCATACTCGGAACGCAATAGTCTGTCTGATCACTTTCTCGGAATGGCCGAGAGCTGATGTATTCTAGCAACAAATACAAAACTTCCTCTGGCTGCTTTAGAGAGGCAGGCTGATGTCGCAACCTCTTACTCAGCTAATCAGGGAAAGCTTTGTACTCACTACTAGAATACATCACTTTTTCTGAATGGCTGAGCGCCAATCTGATACTCTATTGTGTTCTGGGTATGAGACAGGAAGGTCTAGGCTTGAACCCAGAGCACAGTGCTGTATGTAGCCTCGGCTATATACAGGTTATACCGCCTAGCCAGTGGCCTCACATGTTAGTGAGGGTCATACAATGCTGTGAAAGTATTTGCCCCCTTTCTGTTTTTTTTAATATAGATAGATATATAGATATACAGATGTATAGATAGATATATAGGAAGACTTGATGTAATAAGCAGACCTTGCTTTTTAAGGTCCGCTTTAAAGTGAATCTGTGGAAGTAGAAATATTAGACTGCTAAATTTAGTTTTTTCCTCCATGTGCAAGCCTCAAAGCTGCCATTAATTTCTTATTTTCGCTACCTAGCACATAACTGACCTGGAAAAAGCTTACAGCAAGAATAGCCTGTCCACCTGCCCTCCATGGGTTATCCAGGTCTGTGGCTTACTAGTTAGTAAACAAAGGTCTCTGTTAGGCCCCTTTCACACGGGGCGGATCCACTCAGCAGACTCCGTTAGCTCAGCGGATGATCACTCCGTTGATCTCCGCTGAGCCGGCGGATGACAGGTCCATCTCTGCTCACTGAGCAGGGAGGGACCTGTCGGAGCCCCCTTGATTTCTATGGGGAGATCGGACGAAAATGGACAGTATGTCCGTTTTCATCAGATCCAATCCGATCCGCCAGACGGATGGTGAACGTATCGCCATAAGTCTGTCTTGATCGGATGACAGACGGGTGTCAGCCAGAGGCAGATCCGGAGTCTAGTCTCGGGAAGGGCACTGCCAGAAAATACGTTTTTTTTTTTTTTTTTGCGGGCAATTTATCGGGGAAATGGCTGGTGTTGGCGCTTCAATCATCCTGGCACCATGGTTGTTATGGTGTCAGGATGATTGAAGCACATTTATATTATTACATTGTAATATAAAATAAAATGGTTCAACTCACCATAATGCAGAATCAGTGGGAGCCTGAGTGTCGCTTGCCATCATCGCCTGCCACACGTTGCGGATTGTCACTTGCCTGCCACCAGATGCAAATTGTCACTTGCCACGTCACCTGCCACATGTTGCGGATTGTCACTTGCCACACCTTGCAGATTACCACTTGCCTGCTAAGGTGGTGTTTTGCTTGTCTCTTACTTTATCCCACCCAGAGTCAGGCAGCAGAGAGATGTAATCTCTCTGCTGCCTGCACAGCGAGGGCGGAAGTTACTGCAGGGATGCAGGGCTGGCGTAGGGCGGTGAGAGATGTCATCTCTGCTCCCCCGCCTGCCGGCTCACTGATTGGTCCACTGCCCGCTCACACACCGAGCTGCTCAGCTGACCGCCCGCGCTCTCAGCTGCCGCTGAGCCCACCCGCCCATTCACATACCAAGCCACCCGGCAGCCCAGCCCGCCTGCTCACACACCGAGCCGCCCAGCCCGCCCGCTCTCTCGCCCGGCCCACCTGCGGAGCCGCCCGCTCTCTCACCCGTCCAGCCGCCCGCAACTAATTCCTCAACGACTGGCCCCTGGTGTCAGCCGACACATGTCCGCTGACATCCACCTGCCATATGAGTCTATGGGTGGCCCGCTTGGATCTGCCTAAAAAACAGACAGGCGGATCCGAGCGGGCTTATCGTGTAAAAGAGGCCTTAGTGGCTTTTTATGCCAACTCTGCTTCTGTTTTTTACTTTTCTGATATCTGCACAGTTCAACATTTTCTTGTTTTTCGTAGGTAACAACTACAGGGCTACAAAAAGGTACCAACGTAAATGCGGTCCCTATCACCCTCCAAGCAAAATGAACAATGCACATATGAATTTTTTGTTATGCACATTTTATCTGGGGAAAAGCACTATAAAAGTAATGTCTAGTTTCTACTATGTAGCCAAGTACCTCTCTCTAGCTTTTTTGTGCAAAAACAAATGCACTTGCCGCTCCATTTATTAGTTGGTCAGTCTTCCATGTGGATGTGAAACCCTGCTCAGTGGTCAAAGCATTGCTTTTAGTTGCAACTGTGGAAGCTAAATGCTGGTAACCTCCCCTTTCTCTAGGAATTCAAACCTTTGGCTTGAGTAGGCAATTGCAAAGGCAAGATTTCATGTTTGTCTGCCTGGAAGAATCTGTAGATTGTCAGTGTGCATCCAGGGACGGTGTTTCTGTGAAGTTTTGGTTGCCCACAAACCAGATGCTGGTAATCGGTCAGTTTGTATGCAGCCATAGCAGAGACTGTTACTGTGTTTAGCCACCTTATGTGCCCCTAAATGCTTTGTGAATGTAGCCTAAGTCCCCTGTTTAAACCGGTGTAGCTTGTCATGCGATTAGACAGGTCCAAATTGCATGACAAGTCACACCCTGTTGTCGGCATTGGGAACTGTTCAGATCGTTGTGACTCCAAATTTGCAGTGCCACACCAATTGGGGGGGGGGGGGGGGGGGGGGGGAAGAGAGGAGGGTTCCTGTACTATTTTTTTTTTTTTTTTTTTTTTTTTGCAATTTCAGGTGTGACTTGCATATACATCTGCAAGAAGTTGCACAGATGTCAAATCGCACCTGAAGTTGCACTGACCTACGGCCACGAAATTGTGGAACTGTAGGTGAAGTCGCACAAATTCAAAGTTGGATTCAGTGTTAATGGGGGTGAATTCGGTGAAGTGGTTAATCCTGTGTAAGCTACAGTTTTCACAGTTACAGCGCTTACAGTGCGATTAGACTTGGGGCTCCAAGAAGAGAAGGTGTTGAACTTGGAGAAGGTAAGCTTTGGTGAGTGGTTACCTAGAACCTGTCACTTTAACCTGAAAGGGCTTTAGACAAGAAACCTTTTATTTTAGTAAGAATATCTTTGTACTAGTGTGTGTGTGTACGTAATTAATCTGTTTTGAGAAAATTGTTTTCTATATGTAATGTGGGTATCCTGGGTCCTTTTGAGCCTGTAGCATTTTTTCACTTCAGGCTCCATGCACACTGATGCTCATAAATGGCCATTTTTGCGAGTTTGGGCATTTTTTTTTTTAAACAGCCCATAAACTCCCCTCTGTTATCCTATGTGTCCATGCACACATGGACATTTTTGGATGTTTATCAGCAGTGGAGTTTATGGGCTGTTGTCTGAACGCCCTAAAATCATGTTCAGGAGCGGTTTTTCTGACCACAAAAAAATGCTTAAACGTGGCTCACCAGTGTTTTGTTTTTTAACGTCTTTGATCCATTGAAGAAAAAAAAAAAATTCTTAAAAAAGTTTAACGCTTTTGCAAAAACGTTAAACATTTAAAAACTCCCTGCAAAGCTACTGTTTTTATATTGTCCAGTGTGCATGAGGCCTAAGGATCTATCCTAATGCCGCGTACACACGGTCGGACTTTTCGTCTACAAAAGTCCAACGGACGCTGACGGACTAAAGCTGGCTGGTAATCCGATCGTGTGTGGGCTTCTCCGGACTTTCAACGTACTTTTTTAGCCTCAAATCCGACGTACTTTAGATTTGAAACATGCTTCAAATCTTTACGTCGTAACTACGACGGACCCCGAAATCCGCTCGTCTGTGTGCTAGTCCGACGGACAAAAAGCCACGCTAGGGCACCTATTGGCTACTGGCTATGAACTTCCTTATTTTAGTCCGGTGTACGTCATCACGTACGAATCCGTCGGACTTTTGTGTGGTCGTGTGTAGGCAAGTCCGTTCGTTAGAAAGTATGCCGCAAGTCCGCCGAAAGTCTGCCGGAAGTCTGTCGGACAGGCTGTCTGACTTTTGTAGACGAAAAGTCCGACCGTGTGTACGCGGCATAAGACTTGTTTCTCAGAAATGACTTAATTACCCTATCTACCCTTTGTATAGTTTCCTGTGTTAAAAAGCACATTTGTGTGCCTGAACTGGTGCAAGGAGGGAGATCATTGCAGTTTGTGTGTATAGGTAAGTAAATAGTGTATGAACATCAAAGAAGAAAATGTGGTTTTCTGTCCCCAGGAAACTTCTTTTGTGTGTTGGGATTTTCTCCCAAAGACATCATCGCAATTTAATTTCAAGTATTTGTAGGCTATTACTTAATCGACAAATCCTAGAAGTTTTTTTTTGTCAATCTCTGCAGGGAAGACTATTACATTAGGTGTTTAAAAGCCAAATATCTACTTTTCAAAAAGAAAAGAATAAAAGCATACTCTTAGCCAAAAAGGCTAAGTGTGTGTGTGTGTGTGTGTGTGTGTGTGTGTGTGTGTGTGTGTGTGTGTATGTATGTGTATATATAGATAGATGGTGAGCGAACAGAAGTCTAAATCAAATCAATATTTGGCGAAACTACCTTTTTTGGCTTCAAATCGGCATCACTACTTCTAGGTACACGTGCACAGTTTTTGAAGCAACTCGGCAGGTAGGTTCTTCCATACATCTTGGAGAACTGTGTATATAGGCTGCTTCAAATCCTTCTGTCTTCATGTTATCCCAGGCAGACTCTGTTAAAATCAGGGCTCTGTGGGGGGCCAAACCTACACTTCCAAAACTCATTGTTCTTCATTACACTGAAGGTGGTTCTTATTGACAGTGGCTGTATGTTTAAGGTCATCCTACTACAGAATCAATTTGGGGCCAATCGCACACCTCCCTGATGGCATGATGGATAAGTATCTGCCTGCATTTCTCAGCATTGAGTACACCATTGATCAGGAAACGTTAAGAGTCATAGACTCGGTGATCGCCAAAGGAAACTTAATGCAGCAGATGAAAAATGTATCGTGTTTACTTTTGACATTGGAATATGTCCAGCAGTGCCATCAGTACATAACTGGTGGAAACCAGGACAACCCACCAGGTACGCTTAGGTTGAACAATGGCAAGTCCATTCAGTTCAACCAAGGGGAATAAAAACAAAACAAAAAAAAAACCTACAAGCCCATATACACAATCCTATACCCACAGTTGATCCAGAGGAAGGCTACAAACCCCATCAAAGCATGATCCAACTTGCAGAGGCAATCAGATATTCACCCATCTACCGTCCACTGAAGTCTAGCAAGAAGTGGTCTTTATGGAAGAATTGCAGCCATAAAAGCCATACCACTGACGTGGAGGCAAAACTAAGCTACTCAACTATGCACAAAAACCTAAAAACTGGGGTGCAGAAAAATGGCAGCAGGTGCTCTGGACTGATGAGTCAAAATCTAAAATATATTCCTGTGAAAGGAGGCAGTTTGTTCGCCAAAGGGTTGGAGAGCAGTACAATGAGTGTCTGCAGGTAACAGTGAAGCATGGTGGAGGTTCCTTGCAAGTCGGGGGGCTGCATTTCTACAATGGTGTCTTCAATGCTCAGAAAATATAGGCAGATACTTAATAATCATGTCCTACCATCGGGGGGGGGGGGGGGGCTGAGTGATTGGTCCCAAATGTATTCTGCAGAAGGGCAACGACTTAAAAAATACAGCCATGTCATTAAGAACTAGCTTCAGCCTAAAGAACGAGAAGTGGTGGTTTGGCCTCAGAGCGCTGATCTCAACATTGAGACTGACTGGGATCACTTGAAGAGATGGGATTTGAGGCAGCCTACAGTCACAGAAGATCTGTGGTTAGATCTCCAAGATGTTTGGAACATCTTTCCGAGTTCCTTCAAAAACTGTGTGTAAAAGTACCTAGAATAATTGATGCTGTTTGAAGGCAAAGGGTGGTCACAAAAAATATTGATATAAGTTTCTCTTCTGTAAATTTACTTTCAATTTTGTTAATTTATAGATAAACTATTAAAACTTCTGTTTATGAAAGCATTCGTTACCTTTTGTATAGTCTTTTGTTGGAAACAACCATTCATGCTCTAGATGGATCTAAACCATCCAGTCTGCAAGCTGCTCATTGGATGTTATAAAGTATGCCTGTACAAAACAATCTTCCCTTGAAACACATCCGGACAGAACCTGTGCTGATGTCCTCCTGCGCCCAGCAGAACGGTGGCTGAGACTTTTTTGCTGTGTCCTTTTTCGTGTTCTATTAATCTGGGTACCTTGCTTTTAATTGAGTAAAGTTATTAAGCGACATAACACTATGAAGCATTTTTTTTATATATTTTACCAGAATAACATACATTATATTACCAAAAGTAACTGGGATGTCTCTTCAGGCCACTCAATTTCCTCCACACCAAACTCGCTCATCCATGTCGCATACATGTCTTTATGGACCTTGCTTTGTGCACTGGTCCAAATCATTTTATGGAGGCAGGATTATGGTGTGGAGTTTTTTTGCAGGGGTTAGCCCCTTAGTTCCAGTGAAGGGAACTCTGAAGGTGTCAGCATACCAAGACATTTTGGACAATTTCATGCTCCCAGCTTTGTGGGAACAGTTTGCGGATGGCCCTTCCTGTTCTAACATGACTGTGCACAAAGCAAGGTCCATAAAGACACGAGTGAGTTTGGGGTGGAGGAACTTGACTGGCCTGCACACAGTCCTGACCTCAACCCGATTTAGAACACCTTTGGGATGAATTTGAGTGGAGACTGCGAGCCAGGCCTTCTCATCCAACATCAGTGCCTGACCTCACAAATGCACTTCTGGAAGAATGGTCAAACATTCCCACAGGCACACTCCTAAACCTTGCGTATAGCCTTCCCAGAAGAGTTGAAGCTGTTTATTGCTGCAAGGTATGGGCCAATTCAATATTGAACCGTACAGACTTGGGCAGGTGTTCCAGTGCTTTTGACAATACAGTGTATACTGAATGGAGGTGCATGTGCAGGCATTAAAGAGCACTATATGATCTCCTATGATTTTGGGGTCTTCCTTTTTGGTAAGAGGCTGAGTGTTGTGTTGGTGGATCTCGCGAGGGAATTCACAAAAGGTGTTAAGGGTAATGGGATCATACATGTGTGGTGGATTTTTATGTTTTGGTTGACTGTTTTTGCACAATTGGGCGATATGATTTTTTTTTCATTTGATTTACTGATGCAAAGGTACAGCGCAAAAGTTTTTTTGTATCTTTATTTTTTGTTTGAAAGGCACAGCGCAACAGTTAATTTTATTGCATATTTGTAACTAACTGGTGTTTGAGTGCTGCTGTATATATAATTTCCACATGGAGCACAGTTTTTTTTTTTTTTTTTATGTTTTAGTACATTTAAGGTATTCATCATCTTTCCTTCTTCCTTCTTCTTCCTTTTTTTTTCTTTCTTTTTCTTCCTCCTTCCTTCTTTTTTTCTTCTTTCTTCTAGTTGTCCCTTGGGGCCCATTTATCTACTGCATGTTTTTTCCTTGCATGCATTTGATGTCCATTTTACATGCTGTTGATGCGCATTAAGGGCCCCTTCACACTGAACGCAGTTGAATGCATTTTGAACTGCGCTCCAACTGCATAGACAGCCCAAAATGAAAGTATTATGGGCATAGTTCATATCATTGCAGTGCAGTAAAAATAAAAAATAAAATGGCGCATGCTGCATTTTTCCGCACTGCAAATACAGGAAACGTGCTTCAAACGTACCTCACAGCGCCAAGCTTTAAACCAAGCCCATAAAACTTCTAGAAAATGCACTATAAACTTTCAAATGCAAAACGCATTCTAACACACTTCAAATTCATGTGAAAATGCAGTCAAACGCGCAGTTATGTGCAGTTTCTGGTGTGAATGGGCCCTTACATGCAGCCGGCGCGTGTTTTTCTATCTGCATTTGTTGTGTGGCGATGTCTGTCTTTCTTTGGCTTCTATGTGCACTGTGATGTGGCGTAGTGCGTCTGCGTGTGTTTTGGCGATGCGGAAAAATACATCATGCTTCTTCCTTCTTTCTTCCTTTTTTTTTTTTTTTTCTTTTTTTTTACTGCACTTCAATAATGTGAACTATGCCCATAGGATTACCTTGAATTTGGATTGTTTATGTAGTTGGACTGCAGTTCAAAATGCATCCCACTACATTAGGTGTGATGGGGTCAATCTTCCAGTGAGGACATGGGTTAGTGTCAGTTGTCCTAAGAATTTTTTTTTCTGTTTTTGAGACAAAGTAAAGGCAAATCTAACACGGCACAGATGGCAAAAGCTGAGACTGGAATTAACCCTTCACAACTTGAAAAACTTCCATATTAAAATTTTCTTTTTTTTGTAGCTCCTTATGCGTTTGGCTGTCTCTTGTGAATTGTGACTCCATAAATACACTGATAGTCTGGCAAATTCCATTGCAATTATAGAGATCCACAACTATAGATTTAAAAATTGCATGCATATTGTTAGATGTATATGTATGTATGTATATATATATATATATATATATATATATATATATATATATATATATATATATATATATATATATATATATATATATATATATATATATATATATATATTCTCATGTTTAAGGGATGAGTTGCTAAGCCGGCTATTAGAAGAAATGCTCATTACATAATTAATTTAGAACTATAGAAGGTAGCTTTGGAATGCATAATTACATTTCCAAATGGCAGATTTACCAGAGAGAAGATAGATGGTAACTGGAAGAGTTAAATGTTGGGGATGCCTGTTCTGGAGCTGTTATTTCTCTAAACTCAAGTAGTGCGTGCTGGCTGCAGTATCTTGACCTTGAAGTTGTCCTTTAGGCAGTGGAGCATACCCTGGAAAAGATGACAATAAGACTTGTCATCAGACACAGCCTGCGTATTGGATCACACACTTTTTTTAGTACTACTTGAAGAAAACAATTGGTTTTAAATGTTTTTTTTTGTGTCCTTCCTTTTAAAACCCAAGTCACATTGGAAACATGTAATATTTTGCATATTTTACAGTACAACATTTTTTAAGTATTGCATTAAAATAATGCACCCAAGGAATAATCCAAAGAATTCTTAGGAACTAAAAATATGGCTTATTGCTTAGTTTAGAGGGTATTTTATTTTTGACATAAACCTTTTAAGTTTAAAGGAACTTACCCTGCAAATTGTTTTTGCATGAAGATATTATACACAATCGTTGCAATGTCCTTTGGTCTGGAAACATGGGAAAGGTTTTGGTCTGCTCATAAAAATGATAACCCAGCACTTTTGAAGATAATGTTATATTTTAATCGTACAAGCAAAGTATTCAAATACCTGGATTATATACTCATACCTTTTGGGTGATTGGACACTGGCAAAGCTGTCGCATATGCTCTGCAAGTTCTGTTTTCCAAAACGTCTTTCAGGACAGCACCCGAGAGATCATGGCTCCTCCTCCCACAGGAAACGCCTCATCAATTAAGTCTTTAAATTGGAATCCTCCACGTTGCCTCATCAGTTTTTTGTGTTTCCTCCAGCTGGAGGAACACCTCTGGTGGGAGCCATGATCTCTCAGGTTTTATCCTGGGAGACACAGGTTCTCACCTGTTAAGTCTTTTTTAGGCTAGGAGAGTGAGCCTCCCACTTGCCTCTTATATGGACGGTCCCGTGGGCTCCCTCTCCCTCTTCCGTGCTCGGGGATAGCCTGTACGTCCGGGGGTGCTGCCTCCAAATTTTTTTGGCCTGACGGGCGGCCGTCCTAGGTTCCCTTCTACGGAAGGATGAGCGGTGGCGGCCGCCATGTTGCTGGTGGCAGAAGAGCGCTTCAGCCACGTCCTGTAAGGGAGGAGGCAGCACTTCCGGGTCGGCGCGTGCGTCATTTCCGGGCGCAAAGCGCAGTGGGAGAGGGCAGGTTCACCTGGCGCCTTTTATTTCTGGTTCCAGGTCAGCGCAGCGGCGTTTTCGAATCTGGAACCGGTCGTTTCACCACGCACCGCAGACAGCTATGGATAGTGATGCAGCGGATAAGGGGGCAAGCCAAGGCGCCAGCAAGGCTAAGGTAAGGGACTGTGTCCTCTATTACCCTGGGCCGTTTTCTCCTGTGGGGGGTTACTCACCCTTTTCCCCCCCTTCCCCCCCCACCCACCCCCCCACCCCTCTTCAGAAGGTATGTTGTAGTGGCTGGATTTAGTATATCTGCCCTACAACAGGGGATTAGGTGGTGGTGGCTTGCTGGGCACATGGAAAATGAGATGTTTCTTCCTTAATGCACCTGGATGTTTTTATTTGCGCTGTATTACAGCTTTTTAAGCGTGGTTCCATGTCTCTTTTCTGTTTGTCCAGGCCAAAGGTTCTGCCCAACCAGTCAAGAAAAGGTGCCCTGTCTGCAAAGAAAAACTAAGCGATGCTTGGACCAAAACGCTTTGTGCAGAGTGCATTACAAATTTGGTCAGAGAGGAGACTCCATCCGTTTGTGGCGACTTGGTGTCAACAATAAAGGATGAGCTCCGGGCCACCTTTCAAGCTTTTAGGTCAAACCTAAGAGAGGAGCCAGGTCCCTCTAGGGATCCTCTGGTTCCGCAGCCATCTAAAGAACCCCAGAGTGGTTCTCAAATAATTTTTGGGGGTCCGATATCCCAGGATGCTTCTCAAGGGTCCGTTTCCCTCGCTCCAGATGATACAGATTCTGAGGAGGAGGAAAATGAATCAGATGCCGCTTCTAAATACAAATTGTCATTAGAAGAGGTGGGAGGACTCCTGAAGGTAATACATGCCACTTTGGGGATAGAAGAGGAAAAGAAGGAACTCTCCCTGCATGACCGCATGTACGCTGGTTTAGGAGATTCAAAAGGCCGTTCTTTTCCAGTCCATTCAATTATCACTGATATGATTAAAAAAAGAGTGGCTGGAACCTGAGAAAAAGCCTTTCTTTTCCCGGGCTCACAAAAGATTTCCATTTGAGGAAAATCCAGATTCTATATGGAATAAGGTTCCAAAATTGGACTCTGCCTTTTCTCAGGTCTCTAAGTCTACGGACCTCGCCTTTGAGGATATGGGCACTCTGAAGGAGCCCATGGACAAAAGGATGGACCTGCTTCTTAAAAGAACCTGGCAATCAGTAATGCACAATCTGAAACCAGCAATGGCAACAACCTGTGTGGCAAGGAACTTAGATCACTGGGTTAACCAGTTGAAAGCCCATGTCATAGCAGATTCCTCAAAACAGGAGATTCTAGACTCTTTTTCAACCCTGTCTGCAGCAATATCATATATTGCGGATGCGTCTGCGGAATCTATCCGCATGTCAGCAAGGTCAGCAGCTTTAACAAATTCTGCCAGAAGGGCCTTATGGCTGAAGACGTGGCCAGGGGATGCTGCATCTAAAAATAGACTGTGTGGTATTCCGTTTGCAGGTGATCTGCTATTCGGTTCAGAGCTAGAATCCATTCTTGACCGCACGGCAGATAAGAAAAAGTCGTTTCCGGTTAAGAAGAAACGGGTGCAAACCCGTAAGCGTTTCTTTCAGCCCCAAAAAGGTCAGCAGGAAGGAAAAACGCAGGGCAAGAGGAAGTCATGGTCTTCTCAGAAGCCCAAAGGTAGGGGTGGAGTGCTCTTCAATCCTCCTGCGGCCTCCACAAAACCACAATGACTCCGTCAAGGTCGGGGGAAGACTCCAGGAGTTTCTTCCTCAGTGGAGAGCCATTTCCTCAAATCAATTCGTTGTAAATATGCTCTCCCAGGGGTATGTGATAGAATTTACGGAAGAACCTCCAAGAAGATTCCTGGTGACAAACGTCCCAAGGGACGCAGTCAAGGCTCTCGCCATGAAGTCCCTAATTCAGGAACTGAAAAATCAGAGAGTCATTGTTCCGGTCCCAGCGGGGGAGTTCTTCCAGGGGTTCAACTCGCATGTCTTTCTGGTTCAGAAACCTTCAGGAAAGTTCCGTCTTATCCTGAATCTCAAAATGCTGAACAAATCAGTAGAATACAGAAGGTTTCGGATGGATTCAATATTTTCAGTAAGAAACCTCCTGTACCAAGGGTGCTATATGGCATCAATAGATTTACAAGATGCCTACCTCCACATTCCTATTACCGCCAGGTCGCAGAAATATCTGAGGTTAGCACTGAAAGAAGGGAAGAAGGTGGTACATCTGCAATTCAGAGCACTCCCGTTTGGTCTGTCATCATCCCCAAGGGTCTTCACAAAAATAATGGCCGAAGCTCTGGCGCCTCTGCATCTAGAGGGGATCTCAGTTATTCCTTATCTGGACGACCTGCTGTTTTTTGCCCAGACCAGAGAAGGTCTTCAAGAAAACTTGCTCAGAGCCCGTGTTCATCTAGAATCCATAGGGTGGATTTTAAATCTTCAAAAGTCAAATCTGATTCCCTCACAGGAAGTGTTATTCCTGGGTTTCCGTATCAACTCTTTAGAACAAAAAAATTTTCTTCCAGAAGAAAAACAGAAAAAGTTGGTACAAGTGGTGTCATTGCTACAGTCCAATCAAGTTCTGTCCATCAGGAAGGTTATGTCAGCATTGGGAACCCTGACCTCTTCCATTCCGGCCATCCAGTGGGCAAAGCTCCATTTCAGACCTCTGCAAAGTTTCCTGTTAAAAACCTGGAATCACCAGCAGGATTCACTAGATTCATTAGTGAAGATCCCTACTTCAGTAAAAAGTCTGTGGTGGTGGAAGAACCAGACAAGGTACTCAGAGGGGCTGTTATGGTCCTCCCCAACTCAGGTGAGGTTGACAACAGATGCCAGTTCCTGGGGTTGGGGGGCTCATATGAGCGGCCGGTGGGCCCAGGGCTCGTGGGACACAAGAGATGCGCTGAGGTCCTCAAATTGGAGGGAACTAAAAGCTATAGAAATGGCCTTACTGACCTTTGCGAAAGAAGTCCAGGGGCAACATACTCAGATCCTGTCAGACAACGCCACGGTGGTGGCTTACATAAACAGACAGGGGGGAACCAGAAGCAAAGTTCTGCAGAGCCTGGCAAAAGGCATTCTGAGTTGGGCAGAGCTCCATACTCTATCCTTATCCGCGGTCCATTTAAAAGGGACCCTAAACAGAGTAGCGGACTTCCTAAGCAGGAACCTGATTTTAGAGGCAGAGTGGCAATTGAATCCAGAAGTCTTCCAGTTAATAGTGCAGAAATGGGGGCGCCCAAGAGTGGATCTCTTTGCCACCCAGGAAAACTCGCAAATGTCTCGCTTCTTCTCCCTGAACAGGAACGAGGCATCACTGGGAGTGGATGCTCTGGCACAAGATTGGAAATTTCACCTCTGTTACGCATTCCCCCTGTTTCAGCTTATCCCTCGGGTCATAGCAAAAATCAGGAAGGAGGAGACAACAGTGATCCTCATCACTCCTTTCTGGCCAAAAAAGCCTTGGTTTTCATCCCTTCTTCAGATGCAACAAGAACCTTACTGGCACCTTCCATTAAGAAAAGACCTTCTGTTACAAGGTCCTCTGTTTCACCAGGAAGTAGCAAAATTAAAGCTCACGGCCTGGCTACTGAGGAACAGCTCTTGAAGAGGAAAGGTTTCTCGGATAGGTTGGTAGCTACCCTCCTATCCAGTAGAAAGAAGGTTACAAGAGCAATCTATTCCAAAGTCTGGAAAATCTTCAACTCCTGGTGCACAGCATCTGACAGATCTCCAAAACAAATTTCTTCTGTTCTTGAGTTTCTGCAAGAAGGAGCGGACAAGGGCTTAGTGGTCAGCACCCTCAAAGTTCAAGTT
Organism: Lithobates septentrionalis; assembly: GCA_037952835.1. Classification (NCBI taxonomy): domain Eukaryota; kingdom Metazoa; phylum Chordata; class Amphibia; order Anura; family Ranidae; genus Lithobates; species Lithobates septentrionalis. Next base: position 14,631,094 of record JBBDGP010000333.1, on the reverse strand, counting down.
GCTGCGCTGGGGGTATTCCTGGAAAAATCCATTTCATCAGAACCCCTAGTAATAAGATTCTTCAAAGCTCTTACCCGGTCCAGACCAGTGGTAATCAAAAGCTGTCCAGCATGGGACTTATCGGTTGTTCTACAGGCCCTGACCAAGGAACCTTTTGAACCCATTAATGTAGCCTCCCTGAAATTAATCACTTTGAAAACAGTGTTTTTAGTGGCTGTTACAACAGCTCGAAGAGTCAGTGAGCTGCAAGCCTTATCAATCAGGGAACCTTTCTTTTCCATTTTTTCAGACCGAATTGTTCTGAAGACGGATCCTAATTTTTTGCCGAAGGTCGCTTCGATCCAGAATCGAACTCAGGAAATAATACTTCCTACCTTTTTGTTCTAATCCATCGGGTAAGAAGGAAGAAGAATTCCATACCCTGGATGTTAAAAGAGCAGTCTTGAGTTACTTGGAAAACACTAAAGACTTTAGATGTTCAGATGCTCTGTTTGTTTTATTTTCCGGTAATAAAAAAGGAAGACAAGCTTCTAGAGGAACCATTGCCAGATGGTTAAGAATGGCTATCTCAGAAGCCTATTCCCTTACAGGTCAAGAGTCCATTAAATGTCCGGGCTCATTCTAAAAGAGCTTCGGCGGTGAGTTGGGCAGAAAAAGCTGGCGCCACCCCCGAACGAATCTGTAAGGCAGCTACTTGGACAAGTCTGACAACCTTTGCCCGTCATTATAGGTTAGACCTCATGACGGCTGGGGACCAGGCTTTTGGAAGAAAAGTCTTACAGGCTGTTGTCCCACCCTAAATGGAGTAAGTCTCGATTATCCTCTCGGGTGCTGTCCTGAAAGACGTTTTGGAAAATTGCAAGTTAGACTTACCGGTAACTTGTTTTCCAATAGGCTTTCAGGACAGCAGTAACCCGCCCTTTGTTTATGCTAATGCTGTAATACTTTGATATAACTGTCACTTATATGTTGCAGCTGGGGCTGGAGTTCTCTACAAACAACTGATGAGGCAATGTGGAGGATTCCAATTTAAAGACTTAATTGATGAGGTGTTTCCTGTGGGAGGAGGAGCCATGATCTCTCGGGTGCTGTCCTGAAAGCCTATTGGAAAACAAGTTACCGGTAAGTCTAACTTGCAATTTTTTGCTAGTGTCTTAAGGTGATGGACCTTTCTCTTTCACTGAGAAATCCCTCTTAGCTAAAACACTTTCTTCAAATTCTTCTACCTCACTGCCTACAAGTACTGCAAGTAGAAGCAGTGCATCCATATCATTGCAAACACCGTAAACCTTGGGGCCATACCCAGACACTACTCTGTGGGTACAGCCTGTCATGTTGCTTCAGGCAGTGGATCTGGCATAAGCGCTCACTTTGGCACTGAGTTCAATGTTAGGCAGCCACAAGGTGCTATACAGGTCCAGGGCAATGGTCTATCCCTGTGGAACCCAGCCCATGAAGACCCCTTTAGGGGTATTCCCTCTGGCAAGCAAAGCCTGGATGTTGTATACAATCCAGCATTGGGGACTGGTAAGATGAGTCTCCCTGTAAGCTTCTAACCATTACTGTAAAAGACTGAATCCGTATTTGATTTGGCACTTTTTTTTTTTTTTTTCCCCAGGATTTTTTTTTTCTGAGCCTGTGATTGAGCATTGAGGTCAAAGACCTCCCACAATTGTGTTCTTTATGAGAGTTCTATGCCTTACGGTACCCCCTTCAAGGCTGTAACATTTGCCCAATTCAAAAGCTCTCAAACCTCTTGTTGACTTGGAACAGACATGCTCCTTTTTTTTTTTTTTACCTACCCATTCTCCTCTCCAGTCAAGCAGATCACTCCCTAACTTGATGGAACGTGCTAATGCACAAGTCTTTCAGGCTAGCGAGTTTTCCAGTCCCTGATGGTCCAGGAAGCATGGTCACCTGTCAAAGCAGAGCTCCTCCAACATCCTGGAGCTCAACAGTTTAGCTCTGCAACATTGGACTGCCCCCCCCCCCCCCAATTCTGTGATGAAACCCATACATACTTGGTCTCCTAGCTGACAATTCCTTGCCTTTTGCCAACAGGCAAGATCTATCTCAAGACCCTATTTTTTCATCCTGCTTAAGTCCCTGCTCCAGATCCTAAAAGACTTTTTATCCTACCTTGCTAAAAGCGCCACTTCCATAAATTCTACGATCCTACCTGGAAAGCTTCCTTTGCCTGGTGCGGATACAGGCACTTCACTCTAAAAGATTACTCTATGCTTCCCATTCTGGACTTTCTACAATCATGTCTTAAACAGAACATGGCCCTAAGCACTTTGAAATAGAATGGACAAGGTCAAGACCTAAGCACTTTGAAATAGAATGGACAAGGTCAAGACCTAAGCACTTTGAAATAGAATGGACAAGGTCAAGACCTATTATTATTATTATTATTATTATTATTATTATTATTATTATTATTATTATTATTATTATTATTATTATTTTTTTTTTTTTTTAGACCTCTGGCTCTGCACTTCCTTCAAGTTACTTCCTTTTGGTTCTCTGCCTTGCAGAAACCACCCTTTGAGCCCATCAGGGATATTCCGTTTAGATGACCTCTCCTGCCTGTGAACTTTTTGGCTTCTATCCTGTCTGTCAGACATATCCTGAGTTGGTGGCCCTATCTATTGCGCTGTTCCTCATACTTCAAGAAGACAAGGTTGTCATATGCACTAGACCATTCCTTCTTCCCAAGGTGCAATATCTTCCACCTCATCTGGGATAGTCCCATCCTCTCCATCTAAAGGAATGCCATTCATGTCTACCTCAGCTGGAGCTTTGATCAGACAGGTGCATTCCCTGTTGTCCAGTCCTCTGTACCTAGCAAGGGACACCCTGCTTCCAAGTCCAACATTATGAATTGGATAAATCTAATTGAGCTTACTGTCTCAAGGTCCTCTGTTCGTACTTTGATCTATCAGATTGATATCCAAGCTTCTGCAGATGCTGCTTTCAACTTCAAGGCTTAAGAAGTTGGGCCTGGTGACAGTTCTGTTACCTAGAAGTTGCCCACCCTTCTCATTCATTGCTTGGGGATGTCCCCGGGTATATAAATACTTGCAAGTTTCCCATACTGTATGATTAAGATGAAGGGAATTTTGACTTGTGGTCTGTGAATTCCATACCTAGGAGTACAGCACACAGGCCACCCTCCCTTCCGTTCCTGGTTACTCTGCATTGCCTGCTACAAAAATGAGAACTCATGGAGTTGGGTAGGGTTATAGGGTAGGGCACCCAGGGGGTGCCAGTGTTGCCAGTATCCAGTCACCTGAGGGTACAAACCTATAACCCAAGGTGTATGAATACTTTGCCTATACTGTACTCCAAACTATTGATTTTAGTAAAGGTGTAACTTTTTCCTAAGCTGCTTCAACTCCCTAGCTTTTTAAGTTAAGATGAAGTAGATGGTACAGCACATAAGTACAATATACACTATTTTAATTTTGTTAATTTAGTCCCATTTGGTTTGTGATTCAAACGGTTTATCTGTATTAAAACATTGACAAAATAACTGATATCCACCTGGACTCCCAAGACCCTTGGGAACTAAGGCAGCAGCATTGTTTTACTGAGAAAGAAATCCATGTATACATGCGTAGTATAGCTTGGTATGGGGGATAGGTAGCAGGCAGGACTGAAAATCCTGCATGAGATTATTATGCAGAAATGGCATTTTTCAATTCAAACAAACTGAATTTCTTGTAGATTAACAGTTATTTTGTCGCAGTGTGAAGATTTTTTTTTCCTTATGAATGAACATATTGTGTCTGTGTCTTTTAGCTAAGCATAACCATGAATACGTTTCCAACTCTCAACTTTCCAGCTTTCCATCCCTTATGTTCTTGCAGTTGTCATATATGCATTGCAATTTTATTTTAAATAAAACCGTATTTCCTTAACATAATAATGTCAGATTTGGGCGGCCCGGAGTTGAGTGTTATTGCCAGCATGACAGTGGTTGTACAGTAATCCAGCTTCAGTTTCTGATTAATGAGGTTAGTGCAATCACTTTAATCTTTCCTCTGACATCACTGATTTACACATCACCTCTTGTCCTCTCCCTGCTCTTTCTGTTTCATTTGAAGGGCCATGATGGTACATTTTACACTGATGTGCATTGTCTCTTTACTTATATTTGTGTTTGTTTATAATTGATAAACTAGTATCCTAATCCTACACTAAAGAACAAAGGCTTGAAATTCGTAGACCCTGGGTTATAGGCTGGTACCTTTTTTAAAGCGGAGTTCCACCCACAAAACTTTACATTAATTAACTGGAAAAAACATTTTGGAAATGTTGTTTTTTTTTTTTTTTACATACATGTTCAGGGCTGTTAATGGGGTCTCTTGTAATCTGCTCCCTTCCTCTCCACGGCGCCTGATGTCCCTTTCCTTGGCGCCTGTGTTCGCTTGTGCTCAAGGGAGATGTGTCATCATTTCCCAGGAGTCACTGGGCAGCGTTGAGGGCTAGAATCCCGATATTTAATTGGCTTATGGTTGCCATCACAACGGGGCAGGCACTTCCGCCACCCGTTGTGATGGCAACCCTGAGAAGCTTCCTGCGCTGTTAAATGAGCTTACTGCGCATGCGCAAGAACCGGCGGAGCATGCTGGTTATTCAGCAGCACCGAAACTCGGAAGTTTATGATTGTGGGCATTGTATGCCCACAAGCAAGATGAAACTGTGCAAGACAGGAAAATATGAGGTTAGTTTTAAAAAAAAATAACAAATATAGTGGCGCTATTGGTAAGAATAGTGATTGCAGTATTGCATTAACATCATCTTAACAGATGCCTTTAGAATTTATTTTTTTAGTGTCGGTGGAACTCCGCTTTAAGAGAAGTATGGTGTTTTTTTTTTTGTTTTTTTTTTTACTTTTCCACTATCACTTACCTAGGTGGATGCAGCATCGGACTGGTGCCTCTGCACTGAGAACTGAGCGATTGAACACCGCTGATGGCTTGGTTCGCTCAGCTCCCTGAGCAGAGAGCTGCTAACTGTCAATCAGCAGTTCTCTGCTCTGCCCCCCCATGCTCACTGGAGTGCTAAGCCGTGGAGGGGTGGGGAGCGGCCATCTCAGGCCCTCCAGCAGCTCGCCTCTAACAATGTCCCACTCTGTGGGATCTTGGTGTTCTAAGGTGATGAACCGCTTTTCCCTTTTTATAAATTGCTTCACTAATTTATTTTACTTCAGATTCTTCGATCAGTTTTAATCCACTCACTATCTTCTGATTCAACAATGGATGCAGTGCATCTGAAATAGTGCAACCTTGGTAGAAACTTGGGATCTGTACCCAGACACTGGGTCATTGGTGCTCAAATTGGCACTTCGTGTAACGCGTGTAGTTAACCACAGAATGCTATACAGGACTAGGGCTGTGGTCCATCCCTATAGAGCTCAAATCCTGGGGAACACCTAACGATTTATGCCCACCATGACGGACGAAGCTTAAACCCTGATTATGGACCAGTGACAGACTGGTAAGACCATACCCTGTACTGGACCAATATTCTAGCCTCACTGTTTTTCTGAACGGCATTTTTTCTACAGTTAAAGGAAACATATATTTACTTATGCAGTGTTTAAAATTTTCAAAATTGTCAGGCTGCTTTCACACCTGAGCGTTTTCAGCTCATAAAACGCCCAACAAGCGAAATCCCATTCATTTCAATGGCACCTGTTTACATCTGAGTGTTTTGTCACCTGAAGGAAAATGCCTGAAAAATGCTTTAAGCTCAAAGAACATGAGCTTCTTTAAGGCAGATTACAGGCGTTTTTCTGCTTTTTACATTGGTGACCTGTACAAAATCGCGGTAAAAATGCTCGACTTTGCGACACTCGGGTATAGAATGCAGCCTAAAAATCCAACATTTGGAGCATAGTCTCTGGTTGGATGACTAGGTATTGCATCATACCAGAGGTTGCATGTTTACCACCAGTTCCTAGAACCCTGTTATAAGGTACTGGGGCACTCCCTACCGCCCTTTTGCCACAAGAGCAGTCTACACCTGGGTTTTCCCTACCACCCTTTTCCATGAGTACCCCGATAGGGGAATGCTCAGATGTCAGAAATCGGGTGCAAGGGGAAAAAAAAGCAAAAGTTCAGGTAAACATTTGCTGTTGAAGGCCTGCAAAACACTCAAAGCTGCTTGCAAATGTCACACACATGCCATTTGAAGGAACAAGTAGGTTTGGTGAGGCACTTGAAAATTCATTGATGGTCTTGTGGGACGAAAAGGGAATAAAGCCCTCAGGCTTTATCTTCAAAGCCTAAACTCCATCCTTTTTCAACACAAATCTTGGAACATAAATCCTAAATTGCCCCTAAAATGCCTAAGAGTAGCATACGTATGTTTGATTTTTTTTTTTTTTTTCCCCCTGGGTCTCAGAACTGCGAGTTCATTCAGTGGTTTTAAAGTCACACAAAATGGAGTTAAACTTTACCCGCTCATGGTTTCTTCTCTCAAACATCCAAAATCTTCTCAAGGGCAGTGAGATCTGCAGACCTCTCTGAACAATCTCTTGTTCCAGGTAGTAGTCATTCTATTTGCTATGGGGGACAGGGTCAAAGGATTCTGTTTTAGATCTGCTCACAGTGCCAAGACTCCATGGGAGGTATTCGTCCCCTCCCGGAATTAAAATCCCGGAATTAAAATTCCTAAACCAGTATTTTCTCATTCCAAGGTTTTTAATAAAACCTGCAAGGTCCGTTATGGCCTATTATGAACAAGGAGACATCCAAGATGCTTGTTAAAGAAACATATTTCAATTTAACCACCTCATTAGCATTTGACCTTAATTTGTCACATTGTCATTTGGCTTGTCCTCTAGACACATTTACAAAGGTACTTGTAACTCTTCCTGCCCTCTTGGACACTCAGGGTATTCAGATAAAACAGTACTTAAAGGTCCACATTCTGAAGGGCTCCGCTCCCTTTCAGCTCTCCGCAAATGTCTGAAGGACTATTCAGATGCCTTAGGCCTTTGGATGGGTAATCAACTTTCAAAAATCTGCTCTTCAAACTTCCCTTCACCTAGAATGCTTAGGCCTTATTCTGGACAAAGACCAGGCCAAAGACAAATCCAGAAAACACAACTTTAAGATCTCCAGATCTTAAGACCAATAACTCCTCCGTCGGTGAGAGTCTGAGTTTCTGGGTCTCATGTACCTCATTTTCGGCCATACCCTTAACTCCTTTCCTTTGATGGCCTCTAACATCGCAACATCTTCTCCTGGAACAAAGCATGCTCCTTTTGCCGACCTCACAATGCACCTCTCCAGCTAAGCAAGATACTCCCTAGCTTGGTAGATTCCCAATCCAGCCTTGACAGTAGAGTTTCTACCACACTCATGAAGGGTGAAAACAGATGCTAGCCTCAGGCTGGGGAGGAGTGTTCTAATCCCTTAGTTCAGGAAAGATGGTTTCCCAAGAATGTTAAGCTCCCTATCTGAATCCTGGAGCTTGGAGTGATAAAACTAGCTCTAAATCACTCGACCCCCCCCCCCCCTTCTTCAGGATCACCCGATCAGGGTAGAGTCAGACAATGATTGATGAGCTAGGCTTTTGCCTAGATCACCCACCAAAGAGGCAGCAGGAGTCATGCAGTTTTAATGGAAGTAATGGAAATAAATTCTGTCCATCCCTCTTTCCTGTTCACATCCCAGGAGTGAATGAGTGGTAGGTGGATTACCTTGGCTGTTGCCTCCTGGACCAAGGGGAATGGGCCCTTCATCCTGACATCTTCAGGCTCCTATGTCAGATGTGGACCTCCAGGTACAAGACATTACCCCTGTTTGTAGCTCGGACTAAGGATCCTTTAGCACTCCTCATATAGCCTGATCCGATTTCCTTGGACCACATTCCAGTTCATTTCAATATGAATTCCGCTTTTCAAAATAAAGCATGGCAAAAAAACCTGTGATTTCTGTTGCACTAAACTGACCCAGGAGAACCTAGTAACCAGACCTTATTAAACCTCAAGATGACCCCTTGCCTCTTAAGACAGGCAATACCTATCTGGGGGGCTGTGGCTCCTGTTCCAACCTGCTTCAGATGTGTCTGATTCTGTCATCCCCACATCGCATAAAGCTAGAAAAGCCACTTCGAGAAAAATGAAGTATCGTACCTGGAATCCAAAACCTCTGACTTCATTTTTTTACAAGTAAAAACTTTTTTTCAAGGGATTTCTCAGATTAGATGACTTGCATCATTCTGTGCTTCTTGGGATCTTCATTTTGTTTCTCCCTGCCCTGCAGAAACTACCCTTTCATCCCATCAATGAACTCTTTGGATTATCTTTCCTGCATAGTGGGCTTTTTAGTGGCTTTGACATCTGTCAGACGTGTCTCTGAACTATTGTCTCTCTTGTAAGGATGCCACACAAACGACATGGTCTTGCTCCCCAAGACAATCTTTTCTGCCTAAAGTTGTATCTAATGTCCACGTTGATGACAGCCCTTCTGTCTTAGTTCCCTGCTCCTATGCACCCCTAAGATTGCTTATATTGGCCTGGACATTGTCAGACTTATCACGGTCTAAAAACCTTCTGAGACAGATTCTTTGTCTTGTCATTGCCTCACAAAGGACATCCTGTTTCAAAATCTACTATTACCATGTCTATAAGACAACACATCTCAAGAGCTTACACTCTGAGAACCACCTCCAGCACTCATATGTGCTTACTCCACCAGATCAGTTGGTCTTTCCTGGGCATTCCAGCATCAAGCCTGTTTTTGTCCAGATGTGCAAGGTTGACACTTGGTTCATACCTTCTCCAAAATTCTGTTAGGGGGTTGTCCATGCGTTTGCAGATTCAACTTTCGGCCACGAGGTTCTTGCAGCAGCACTTGGAGTTTGGTCTATTGGCCTTTATTGTTGGGCCTGTTGGCAAAGTTTTTTGGTGTCCCAGAGTCTACGGATAATAAGCCTGTGTCCCGTACTATATGCTATAAGAAGATTTTTTGATTTGCTTGTAAATTGCACATATAGGAGTACAGTACCTGACACTGGCCACCATCCCATTGTGCCAGTGTTACTCTGCTTTGCTTACCAAGAAAAACCTGAGCTGTTGCTGAGTGGGGTAGGGTGTTAAAGAAAATCGCATTGTCTAATCTATGGCCAGCTTAACAGTGTGCTTTTGACAGAAGTTTCCCTGCTGTCCGAGTGCAGTAAACACTGCTGGCGGTTATAGCTGCCGGCAGTGATTTGTAACAGTCTGGTTGTACTGATCGCTAGATCGGCTTCAGTACAACCAGCCTGCCCATAGATGGATCGAAAAAAAAATGGTCTAGGGTCTGCTAGACGGGGTATGCTAGACGGGGTAAGGGGGCGGAGGGGGTTTGAGTCCAGCAAAGCTTTGCCAGTGTACATTCACCTGAAAATACTAGCTTATAACCCAGGGGTCTATGAACATCCTAGCTTGTCCTCACCTGTAAACGCCATATTTTGGAATACAGCAAATCAAGTCCAAATTCATTTTTAACCTAACCATTTCTATTCAAAGTGTTAGTAAACTCTGGCCGCTTTTACCTACAGGTAAGTTTTTATAATAAAGCTTACCTGTAGGTACAATGAATATTTCCTAAACCTGCACCATTGTGTGATGCATACTAGCTTGCTTTCTTACTTACAATTAGCTTGCAGCAGGGCTAGAACTTTTTTCTATTCATTTAAGACTTAACTACCGCTTAACCACTTGCCCAATGGGGAAATGTTTTCATTTTTTTGCAAAGGGTAAAATCTGCTATTTTTGCTAGAAATTGTTAAACCTGCCAAAATCTATAATTTCTGAAGGCAGAAAATAAAATGGTGGTTGCACTTTATGTTGCACAACATTTGCACAGTCCTTTTATCAAACATATTTACAGGAAAATACACTAAAGGTTTGGTGCAAACACAATCTAACTAATTTATTGGTAAAATCTAAAAGATGGGGTTGCATCGTGTAAATGGATACCATATGTGTCAAGTCCTAGTAACTGCACAAGAAAATACGGTACCCAAAATTCTCCATGGTGGCGCTTTTTAAAAGCCCTTACAGGTCATTGGTTTAGAGCTAATCCTAAACTGTGGCTCTAAAATTATTTCTTACTCTGACGTTCGCAACAATATCTCATTTGTGGTGCAGTTGATGGACATACAGGTGCTCACCCTGCGCTGCATTTTTATATGAAGGGGCATGTGATGGGGGTGCTTTTAGTGTGTAAAAAAAAAAAAAAAGTGGGGGCTAATATCTGATAGCTTGGCAGAAGAAAGGTATTCTTTACAGAGACATTTGGGGGCAATTTGGACCCCCAGTGTCTCCCCTGCCATCCAGTACAGCTATATAAATGTGTTTGAATAGCTGCACCCTTAGCTACACTAGAGTTGACCAATTACTTTTAGCAGAAAGCCCTTCGCTAGCTCTTAAAGCCGGTACCAAGCTCGCAGAAGCAGGTGCTGTGAGCTTCTTTTAACTACTTGTCTAGCAAGGTACATTTATAAAGCAGCACGTAGACAAGTGGTTAAAGAAGCTTGTACCATAAACCTTAGGTCCCTATGCTTCGCATAGGAGGAACGCACATTCCCACTCACAATATTCCTGATTTACATGCAATTCTGCAGCAAAATCGCACCACATATACAGTATCTCACAAAAGTGAGTACACCCCTCACATTTTTGTAAATATTTTATTATATCTTTTAATGTGACAACACTGAAGAAATGACGCTTTGCTACAATGTAAAGTAGTGAGTGTACAGCTTGTATAACAGTGTCAATTTGCTGTCCCCTAAAAATAACACAAAGCTATTAATGTCTAAACTGCTGGCAACAAAAACGAATACACCCCTGATTGAAAATGTCCATATTGGGCCCAACTAGCCATTTCCCTCCCTGGTGTCATTAGTGTTACAAGGTTTCAGGTGTGAATGGGGAGCAGGTGTGTTAAATATGGTATCACTCACGCTTTCATACTGGTCACCGGTGATTCAACATGGCACCTCATGGCAAAGAACTCTGAGGATCTGAAAAATAGAATTGTTGCTCTACTTAAAGATGGCCTAAGTCAGTGATGGCAAACCTTGGCACCCCAGATGTTTTGGAACTACATTTCTCATGATGCTCAGCTACATTGCAGAGTGCAAGAGCATCATGGAAAATGTAGTTCCAAAACATCTGGGGTGCCAAGGTTCGCCATCACTGGCCTAGGTTATAAGAAGATTGCCAAGACCCTGAAACTGAGCTGCAGCACGGTGGCCAAGACCATATAGCCGTTTACCAGGACAGGTTCCACATGGAACAGGCCTCGCCATGGTCGACCAAAGAAGTTGAGTGCACGTGCTCAGCATCATATCCAGAGGTTGTCTTTGGGAAATTGACATAGGAGTGCTGCCAGCATTGCTGCAGTGGTTGAAGGGGTGGGGGGGGGGTCAGCCTGTCAGTGCTCAGACCATATGCCACACACTACATTAAATTTGTCTGCATGGCTGTCATCCCAGAAGGAAGCCTCTTCTAACGATGATGCACAAGAAAGCCTGCAAACAGTTTGCTGAAGACAAGCAGACTAAGGGCATGGATTATTGGAACCATGTCCTGTGGTCTGAGACCAAAATGAACTTATTTGGTTCAGATGGTGTCAAGCCTGAATGGTGGCAACCAGGTGAGGTGTACAAAGACAAGTATGTCTGCCTAGAGTCAAACATGGTGGTGGAAGTGTCATGGTCTGGGGCTGCATGAATGCTGCCGGCACTGGGGAGCTACAGTTCATTGAGGGAACCATGAATGCCAACATGTACTGTGACATACTGAAGCAGAGCATGGTCCCCTCCCTTTTGAGACTGAGCCGCAGGGCAGTATTCCAACATAACAACCCCAAACACACCTCCAAGACGACCACTGCCTTGCTAAAGAAGCTAAGGGTAAAGGTGATGGACTGGCCAAGCATGTCTCCAGACCTTAACCCTATTGAGCATCTGTGGGGCATCCTGAAATGGACGGTGGAGGAGCACAAGGTCTCCAGCATCCACCAGCTCTGTGATGTCATCATAGAGGAGTGGAAGAGAACTCCAGTGACAACCTGTGCAGATCAGGTGAACTCTATGCCCAAGAGGGTTAAGGCAGTGCTGGAAAATAATAGTGACCATACAAAATATTGACACTTTGGGCCCAATTTGGACTTTTTCTCTTACTCACTTTTGTTGCCAGCGGTTTAGACATTAATGGCTGTGTGTTGAGTTATTTTGAGGGGACAGCAGATTTACACTGTTATACAAGCTGTACGCTCACTACTTTACAATTTAGCAAAAGTATAATTTCTTCAGTGTTGTCACATGAAAAGATATAATAAAATATTTTCAAAAATGTGAGGGGTTTTCTCACTCTTGTGAGAGACTGTAGGGTGATAATAAAAGTTAATGGAACTGCAAGTGTTGGGTGTTTTGTCGCAATTCCATAATTGTGGGCAGAATTGCGCAATTCTGACCCATTATTTCAATACGCTTAGGTGTGAAGGGGCACTTGTAATGAAATCTGTTATGATTGGACTATGCGAGTCATAATTCAAATGAGGGTTTCTGAAAAGCAGAGGGGGGGACACATGCCTTCCAGGATCTTTGAACGACCAGATGACAATGGACTTGCAGCCTTTTCATCGCTACTGATGGACGCAGAATGCAGACTTGTTTTTTTTCTTTTTTTTTTTCTTTCAAATGACTCGGTAGATAAGTGGACGGATGTCTGCCTACCCATAGTCTTTTTATTTATTTATTTATTTATTTATTTTTTAAAAATAGAGCTTCTGGTCCGATTCTTGTGGGAAGGGCCTTAGTCTTTTTGGCCAATTTTTCTCTTTTCTTGACACGTTAAGGGTCACTGCAAAGGTAATTTATCAGTTTTGTATTTTGAAAACACCGGGAAAAACACCATCTTTGCAATTGAAATTCCAGTTTTGCTCACCTGCCATTGAAAAGGATCCATTGTTTGGATTCTTTTTTTTTTTTTTTTTTTTTTTTTTTTCTTTTATGTGGAGAATATTACAAATATGGAAAGATCCAAAGATGTCAATGGAGAAAATTGGCAACAAGGTGGATTGTGGCATGGGAACGGCTATATAAAAACAAAGATGGGGCCATCTAGTTCCATCCAGTTTTATTGCAAATGTTTGGGTATCCTAGTCGAATTATGTTTGTCCCGATGGACCAACTTGGGTACAATAAGCCTACCCATACATGAATCAAATCTCGGCCGGTCCCTGCTGTACCAGCCAAACTTCGATCCATGTATGGACTGGCTTTAGTTGTGAAAGTGTTAATGTCTGTATGCAATACTGTACAATTAAATAAAAAAAATAAAAAACTTGGTTTTGAAAACAAGACGTTAAAACAGAGCTCCAGACATGATGGTTTTTCAGCACAACCACTCTAATAACTTGTTCAGATTTAGGTTCCCCTGTCACCTGCCTGATTACAGGATAGTTCATAACAGTAAGATAATGCTGATATCTGTTCAATTATAGGCTGGGGGGAGAGAGAGATCGGCCCTACAGTAAGCTACAAAAACTGAACCAGTAACTGAAGTAGCGGCAGACTGGCTGATCAGGATTCCAATTCTTTTGGCACATAAAACCGCTCCCATATATTTGTAGTTCCATTCACCTGAAATTCTGCTTTTAGGTTTTTGAATGGCCTTCAGACGTGAACTGTGTTGAAAATCTGTTGGGAGGTAAAGCTTAAGGGGACAGAGCAGCTAAGACAACCGTTAAGAAAAGCATTCTGTGAGTGAGAGTTGGAAAGCACAGTTTGGCACCATATAGACCAGTGGTTCTCAACCTGGGGGTCAGGACCCCTCTGGGGTGGAATGCCGATTTGCCAGGGGTCACTGAATCCTGGGCTGTTCGTGAAGCCCGCACCGCTCTCCCAGCATTTTCACGGCCGCCCAGCAGGGCTGTTCCTGGAGCCCTCAGCCGCCCACTCAGCCTCTTCGCAGCCGCCCATTCAGTTCACGGCATGGGTGGGGGGGCAGAGACTAGAGGTCAGCTGACTGGTGAGGAATGTGAAGTGGGAGGGGCTGGAGGATACCCCATCTACTGATTTTGGCATAAGTGTCACTGCTGCGAGACACCACAGAGCTGGAGACACTGAGTAACACTACCTGTGATTAGAGTTGCCAATAAAAGTCCCCACTATAGTTCTCAGCACTGCCACTCATCCCATCCCCCCCACCAAGGAGTAAGAGGGAATGAAAATGGAGAATACATGGAAGGGAGAAAGAGGGGGGGGGGAACAAATGAAAAGGGGGAAGAAAGAATAAGAGAACAAGAAAGACAGCTAGAGAGAGGGATGAGGAAAAAACAAGAAATTAGGATAGAGAGAGATAAAAGGGTGTAAAGTTGGGGGTTGTTTTAGCTTAAGGGTAGAGCTACCAGTGAGCTGAGTCCACACCGTTTAAGGGCTTGTTGGCCCACGTTTATTAAAGGGAAAAGAAAACAAGTCCAATAAGAGTTGCCCACACAGGGGTTCCAGCTTTCCATAGCAACAATGTAAGTTACAAATGGAAAATACCAAGCTACCTAGCTCTTTAGCAGCACTGCTGCTCAGGCTTTATTCTTCAGCCCTCTTGGCCATATAACAGAGCTCCTGTGCAAACACTGTACCTCTTTTTTGCAGCTTTTTGTGCTGCTCAGCCCACAGGCTCGGGCCCTCTGTGAAGTGAAAAGCCAGTTTCCTCCAAAATAAGCAAATACACTGGAGCCCCCCAACCTGCCTGGTTGAGAGTCCTGCGTCCATACACTGGTGGGATACCACACTACCACAAGGGAAATAAAGGAACGGAGAGTGGTACATCCTAAAATGTACCATAAGGGGTTTTAACACTGTACGAGTGGAAGGGACTCAGGGAGCACTAAATGTCCGTGGGTTAGGGGCGCAAATTACTTGTCTTGCCTTGGATGCAGACAACCCATGCTACGAAAATCATTTTATTGGGGGTCCCCACAACTTAGGAAATTTTATCAAGGGGTCACGGCACCAGAGAACCACTGATATAGATGGATGGTTTGAGGCTGAAAAAATAAACTAGTGTAAAATACAGATGTTTCTCCACACCCGTGGAGCCACCATTGTGACCAGTGTTGAGGTAGGTCTTGGATATTCTAACAGGGAGAGCTCTCTGCCATATCTGGTGACTCCTGTATAACAGAGTTTTGTTCCCACCCACCTCTGCATGTTTTAACATTTCCTGTTGCTTTTTGCATAACAGAGCGTAAATTCAACAAGAGGAGGAGAACTCTTCATAATCGTAGAAGGTGTGCAGATCTAGGAACAAATAAATCTCGCTAATAGTGGCAAGAGCTATATATAAAAGAAAAAAATCAAGCAGCAACATGTTTGGATGAACTTATTCTTTAAAGCGGAGCTCCAGCCAAGAGGGGAAGCTCTGCTTGTTTAAACCCCCCCCCCCCCCACTACCACATTTGGCACTTTTTGGGAGGTAGCGGGTACCTGGTTTTGACAGGTACTCGCTCCCACTTCCGGGTAAGATCGGCGATCTATGACATTTCTGTCCCCGCTGCCTTCTGGGACACGCAAAGGTCCCAGAAGACGGCGGGACTGTCCAGAAAGCGCAGTGTGACTTGCACATACACAGTAGGAAACAGATTGTGAAGCCTCCTGTTTCCCTTACTACAGATGCCAGCACCTGCACCCAAAGCCAATTGAAGAATTGGCTTGGGGTGCTGACATTGCAGGATCCCTGGACAGGTGAGTGTCCTTATATTAAAAGTCAGCAGTTACAGTATTTGTAGCTACTGACTTTAAATTTTTCTCGGAAGGAGCCTAGAGCTCCTCTTCTTAAAAAAAAAAAAAAAAAAAGGTTCTGAAGTCAAAAGGATTTGTTACCACAATGCATTACCTGCATTAAGGTAAAACAATTCTACTGCTGGTCTCCCCTTATGTTACTGGCCAGATTACCAGGTGAAAACGGGTGGGCTAAAAAACAAACTTGGCCACCACATCTGATTGGCAAGCTGCAATATATTTTGTTGCTTTTGGGTTTAATACCACTTTGAGTAGCTTTTCTGCTCCCTGCTGTTCATTACCTGCCCTCCCCAAAAGTCTTAGTGCCTGTTAGCATTGGCATTGTATTACAAATGGCCATTGAAGTGAAAAGTTGTACTCCTGATATGCCAACAATTTTTCGTGCATCAACGTAGGTGCGCTCATTTGCATATGAATTGTTCCCTGAATTCACAGCTATGGCCAGCTGTATGCGCCACCTGCGGCTCCCCAGATGTGGAACAATGCTGTGATTTTGTTAGTGCATTTTTTCAGCCTCAAATGGTAGCACACAGACCTGTATACGGACTAACTGGCAATATTTGTAGGCTGTCACTTTTACTAGAAGGGGTATTATGAAATACATTTCAAGAGCCCAAATTTTTCCAAATACCACTTTTCCTGCCTCTTAAATTCTGGAAATAGTCGTTTTTAAACCCAGTAGAACTATGGCAGCTCCCGGAACTGATTAAACGGTTGCCATTTTATAGAGTGCACTGTAAGCTATCAGTGTAGCTTTTGAACTTTTACATTTGCCTAAAATTATTTTTATCTTGTGAATTTATTTTTATTAAAGGGAGCGCTTGTGAGTGCCTTGACGGATGACACTTTACACCTTTGGAATCTGCGACAGAAGAGGCCCGCCATATTGCATTCATTGAAATTCAGTAGAGAAAGGTAAGAGGAGAAAATGGAGTAACCATGAATGTTAATGCAGTTGATTTTTTAAATACTTTGGTATAATGTTTATAGGTTTTAACAGGTATGTGGTAATGTTTTTTTTTCTTGGGACAAGCTGTTTGTGGTGACCTCAAGCAGTTATTTAATCTTGATGATCTATTTAAAGAATGCACTAAATGAACAATTAAACTCTGCAAAATGCTCACCTCCACCTTTCAGTGATGCAACAGTTGCTTCCCTCTCCAGCCGCTATCCTCTTCGCCCCAGGCTACTACTGGGTGCTGGATTTTTGGTCTCTTGAGAAAAAAACAAAAGGGCAAAACTATAACAAAAAGCCTTTAGTTGCACTTTAATTTCCATTTCTCATTTGTCTATATGGAGATCTGATTTTTGTCATATGCATTTAATGTCTGTTGGAGCAGTCTTTCACTTCACTGTAGAGTCTTCATTATTAAGTAATTTTCTGGTACACTTTTCAAATGTTTAAATTCTTAATGTCTGCTTTTGTGAATTTTCTTATCACCAGTGGTGGAGCAATATACCTAGTGTTCCTACTTGTGTCTGTGTGATGTAGTGGAACATTTCCACAGGGGTACCTGCTTCTATAAGAGTGTCAAAAATGTTTGTTTTATCACTTTAACGTGTGCCCCCTATTACAGCAGAATAAAACCTTTTGGCTTTGATGGGCAAATAGTGACATTTGAACCTTTGGGCCAGATTACATTTATTTCTCAAACGATTTTAACATCTAATTTTCAGTTTATGTAACATCATAAAAATACCTTGATGCAGCGCAATACAGAATGATAAACACTCCCTTTTAATTAAAATAAATGATCCCAGAATATGCTATAACCTGTACGATAAATCAAATAAAATGTCCATATATTGCATTTCACTGAAAGTCCTCCACCAGTGTGCAAAATTCTCAATATCTTCCACCTGTTCAGAAGATGCACACTCAGGTCTTTATTGGCTTGTTGCCCCTCTCTGGGCTATATGGATGTTTACTACTCTACTCTCTCCTGGCAGCGCCAAACTCACCGTTGGGTTGCATGTAAAAAAAAAAGAATGTGACCGATAGTGCGCTCCTTGTATAACCCTTTTATTTAAAAACTCATGAAATGAACACATGAAAAAAAAGCACTGTGCTGTGAATCAGGCATATCCTATAGACATTGACTTTATTATTATTATTATTCAGGATTTATACAGCGCCAACAGTTTGCGCAGCGCTTTACAATGTAGGGAGACACTACACCAACAGTACAATTCAAAACAAGAGGGATAGAGGAGCCATGCTCCTGTGAGCTTACAATCTAAGAGGGAGGGGCTGGTGAAACTAAAGTTGGGGACTGAGGGATGAACTGATGAGGGGAGTAGAAGATTTGGTTGTTAGCTCGAGGCAGGATAGGCCACCCTGAAGAAATTAATTTTTAAGGATCGCCTAAAAGTATATCTTCCTTCATACCATGCAGCTCCAAGGTTCCGAACGACTCCTACTCCTATACGCGTTTCACTCAAACTAAGCTTCAACAGTAGGCCTACTGCCAGACAAGCCCAATAAAACTTGAACATTGAAGCTGCATGCCACAAAAATGGAGTGCCTTCGCCTGGGGTTTTAAATCTGTGTAAATGGAGCCGGTTATACAGAGCTTAATGTATGCTTGCCTATGCTCCAAAGGTTTAATCCCTGTGAGGTATCTTCTCACCATCTTCTTTTGCGGTCCTAAATGGCCACTGTGAGATCACATCACTCCCGTGCATGTGTGAGTCACTCATTCTGGCACTGTGCCAGAAGTGTGGATGGACCTACTGATGTGCTGTGTGCATTCAGCAAATGGCTGCGCGCAGTAAGGCAAGTTTTATTTTTTCACAGAAGAGGCATTGCATGCCTCCTCTGCAATAAAGAGCCTGCCTGTTTGCAAATTTTATTTTTTAATTTAGTGCCGCTTTAATACAGCCCTTGCAAACCTCCCAGAATTTTAAAGCCGCAACATTTTTAAAGGATAATTTCACCTTTCTGAACATGTTAACACTCATATTTAGGGTGTAACATGTTTAATATCTGCCCCTTCGCCCCCTGATCGTCCCCACCTTGTGACAGTGGGCCGGGTATCTTCACCCCGCACCCGCTGTCATTATGCAAAAAGGGTGCGGCCATGTGGAGCTTCAGTAGGACAAAGGAAACCTGTATATGGTGTTGCATATTAGGACTACTTTGGTATAGGAACAAGGGTTATGACAAATGGTATTTTGTCCTTGAGACTTAGTTACTTAACCACAACTTGCCCACCTGTATATCCCCTATAAACAGAAGCATTTTTCCCTTTATGGTTCTGTTCAGAAATTTGTCACTACTTAAACTAAACTCCCTCTTAACAAACATTTTTATTTTATTCCTCCCTCTTACAGAAAAGCTGATCATTTTTATTCTACTTTTTACAATTCTTTTCATGTTACAAATCAGCACTTGGATTTCAAGCCTAGGTCGGGCCCTGCGGGTTAGTAACACATTGGGTTTGATTTACTAAAACTGGAGTGTATAATCTGGTGCAGCTGTGCATGGTAGCCAATCGGCATCTAACTTCAGCTTGTTTAATTAAGCGTTGACAAAAAAAACCTGGAAGCTAATTGGTTTCTTTGCAGAGTGGAAAGAAATTTTGCGCACTCCAGTTTTAGTAAATCAACCCCACTGCCTCCTGGGATACCTGTGATGTAAAGAACCTGCCACTGTGCAGCTTATGTGCACATGAGTGGCAGATTTGAGCACAAACACTACCATGTGGTATGGTTGCAATTTGCCAGAAGCTAGCAGAATTCTTTCAGCTTGTGTGCCTAATGCCCCGCCAATCTCTGCAGGGTCCTAAATACCTGGAAGACACTGATGATACATATGCGCACGTGCCATAGTTTTAAAGATGGCGGTGTGGGGGAGCCAATTCCATCAGTGGTTTTGTTCCGCTTTAAGACAACAAAGGAATACATATTTTTAAGGGCAGACGAGACTTTTTTTTTTTTTTTTTTTTTTTTGTTTTTTTTTTTGAGTGATATTCTTCCAATCCTTTTTAATGTAATCCAGGTCAGAAGGACTGAACATGCTGCACTTGTCCTGTGTACTTTTGTTGGTGTTTGGCACTGCCAGTGTCCTCAACTAGTCAAAGCACCCTCAGGGTAATTTTTGCTTTTAACCCCCTCTTACCTGGTTTGCTGGGTTGTGCTCAAACCTATACACCCAGGGAATCCAGCGCAGTCATGCTGTGATCTGTTGCTTCTCTGCCACACCCTGAGTTCTATGCTACTCTATTCATTCTCTACGTCATTTGGAGGCAGCTGTATATTTTGGGTGCTTGCAGCTGGCTGCAATAATGTGTTGACAGGTCTGACGTCCTTGAGCCACTCTCTGTAAGCTGATTCCTCCTGGGGTATCTGACATTGATATCCCAGGAGGCTGCTAGAGCAAAGTAATGCTTGTTCATGCCTAAATAAGTATTTCAAATTTACAAACTATTTTTATAGCAAGAAACATTTCAAATTGTACTTCTGTTCTGATGCTTTTTTTTTTTCATGCTGATCGTGCCAGTTCTAAGCCAGTTAGCTAATTTCTAGAAGAGGAATGACAATGCTGCTAGATTGCTGCTGCAGCCTTGTTGCCCTCTCCCCTCCAGTAGGAGAGCATCCGTTCTATGAGTGGTGTAGTCCCATAGGCAGTGTCGATGTGGTGTGTGTGTGTTTTTTTTTTTGTTTTGTTTTTTTAATCGGTTACCATGTTGCTTGGATGTGATTGTAGAGCTCGGACCTAGGATTTCATGTGAGCATTTACATAAACCTCAAACATGTAGTTTGTAATTCACCCAGCCTTTTTTTTTCCCAAATATATATTTTATTAATTTTCAAGGAAAGGGCAGAGCCCACAACATACCAGTGGTATATAACAGAGGGGGTCGCAGCCTCCCGACATTATATTATAGTAGTACATGTTATACATTAAAGCATGTAGGACATATCTCTGCATTATCGTACCTTTAAAGATATACATGAGTTCCTTTTGTTGCTCTGTATGAGTTCCAATATCATATGAGAGTGTAAATACACTAGTCAGGAGGTAGCTACCAAAGAAGAGAGAAGAGAAATAGGAGTGAGTAATAGATAGGGGGGAAAAGAAAAAAAGGGGGGGGGGGGTTGGAAAGGGGGGAGGGGAGGGGGGAATAGGGGGCGTTCGATTATATAAGTCTCTGTGTACTAGGATGGCTGTAGGTTGTTAATCAATATAAAATGGTAGGGTTTTAGTTCCCAAGGAGGGATTTACCCACTTCTGAATATTTAAATATATTCCAAAGAGTCCATGTTTTCTTATAGGTTTCCTGTCTATCTTGAGCTGTCATTATCAAGTCTTCCATTTTATTTATGTCTTCTACTTTCCTCAACCACAATGCCGTGGTTGGTGGAGATTGCTGTTTCCATAACGGGAATACAGGATTTGGCTGCATTTGTTAAATGTCGCAGTAAAGATTTCTTATAGGTTTTGAGTGGTATGGTAGAAATGTGAAGTAGAAAAAATGCAGAGTCATTCGGGATTTGGAAGTCGGTGAATTTTTGGGAAATGGTACGAACCGCAGTCCAAAAAGTTGTCAATATAGGACATGACCAAAATATGTGTAGGATCGCTCCCTCTTCCTGATAACGCCAGCAATATTTTGATGTGTCAGGAAAAATGATATGTAAATGACTTGGTGTTAGGTACCACCTTGTCAGGATCTTATAGTGCGTCTCCTGGATTTTAGTGCATATTGAGGACTTAAGGGAGAGACTAATCATGTTTTGTTTCTGGACTGTTGTAAAAGTGTGTTGGAGGTCTGTTTCCCACTTTATAATGCATGGTAAACAAGGTGGTTGGGGGGGGGGGGGGTATTCAGTAGGCCATACATCTTGGATAGAACCTGTGGCAGTGGCTCTGTGTCCATGCAAAGTTCTTCAAACGTGGTCAGGGGTCTGGTGTAGCTTTGAGGGTTCGGGAAAGTCTGGAGAAAATGGTGAACTCGTGCTGCGTCCCAGAATAAAAGTTTTTAAACGGGCCTACGGGGTCCATTAGCTCTGAGATGGAGGGCCATTTATCTTGTTGCACAAATTGTGACGCTAAGACACAATTGTAGCTTCTTAAAGTGGGGTTCCACCCAAAAAAAAGAACATACCTAAAAAATTCTAAAAAAAAAAAACAAAAAAACATTTGGATATTTTTTTTTTTTTTTACTTACCTCTAAATGCCTGTTGCTAGGTGGTCCCTCGTAATCTGCCCCTTCGTCTGCCTGGGCTGGTGACATCACTTCCCCCTGGCACAGGAAGGGCTCGGCTCTTCTCCCTCCCTCCTGTCAATCATCTGGGACCCATTGCAGGTCCCAGGTGATTGAGCGGCCAATCACGGCGCTCGGCGCCGCTCGCGCATGCGCAGTGGGTGCCAGGCTGTGAAGCCACAGCCCGGCGCCCACAGTTGAAATGCCGGCGCCGACGAGCGGAGGGGGGGGACGAGCGGGGCTTCGATCCCCCGCACCGCTGGACCCAGGGACAGGTGAGTGTCCAATTAAAAGTCAGCAGCTGCAGTATTTGTAGCTGCTGACTTTTTTAATTTTTTTTTTTTTTAATGGCCCCCCCTGGGTGGAACTCCTCTTTAAGGTCTGAAATTGCGCAGATGAGATTCCAGGAGGGAAGTTGGGGTTACCTAGAATCGGAGTTAAGGGAGATGTTTTGGTAGTTAGAGAGGTTTGTAATGTAGCTTGAATGCATTATCTTATAGTGTTTCCAATGGTAGGGTGGGATTTCAATTCTGCAGGAAGGGAGTCACTACACCATATCGCAGTTTGTAGAGGTATAGTGGTTTGGTGGTGTTCTATTTGTGCCCACAGCTTAGAGTCCTTATGGCGGCGCCAATCCATAACCCTACCTAAGTGGATTGCTTGATAGTACTTCCTGATGTCTGGTAGTGCTAGGCCGCCATAGAGCTTTGGTGTGGATAGTTGAGATCTTGCGAGGCTTTTTATGTGCCCAAACAAAACAGGTGAAAAGGATTTGTAATTGTTTAAAATATGTGGGAGGTATCTTAATCGGTAGGGCCTGGAAGAGGTATAAAAATTTTGGGAGTATACTCATTTTGAGTAAATTGCACCGCCCAAACCAGGAGTGTATCCCTTTATTCCAATTGTCTAGTAATACCCTGGTCTTAGCTAGTAGAGGGGGGAAGTTGCCCTCATAGATGTGAGACGGTTCTGGTGGTATTTTCGTGCCCAAATAAGTCAGGGCGGAGGATGTCCATTTTAAATCTAAAATTCGATTGTAAATTTAGAAGAATATGGGCTGGTATTGATATCCCCATTGCTTCCGATTTGGAGAAATTTATTTTTAGGTTTGATATTTTCTCATATGTCTCGAATTCTTTGAGTGGGTTTGGTAGGGACACTCCCGGGTTGGTTAGTGAGAAAAGCAGGTCGTCTGCATAGGCCGAGATCTTGTGTTGCAGAGGACCAATTGATATCCCTTGAATGTCGGGATTTAATCTGATTTTGGATGGAAAGGGTTCTAGGGAGAGAGCAAATAGGAGAGGGGATAATGGGCATCCCTGTCTCGTCCCATTTGTTATTGGGAAGGGGTCTGATAGGACTCCATTTGCCTTTACTCGGGCTGTTGGATTTGAATATATTCCGGCTATTCGGTTAAGCATCACCTCCCCCAGGCCTATGTGTCTGAGCACCGCAAACATAAATGACCAGCTTACCCGGTCGAACGCCTTTTCAGTGTCGGTATTGAGAAAGATGCATGGGATTTTCCTAGACCTAGTGACATATACGAATAGATTTAGCACCTTTTTGTAGTACTATCTCTGGCCTCCCGAGAAGGGATGAAGCCAACCTGGTTTAGGTGTATGTGTTGCTGGAGGTGCTGCGCCAGCCGAGTAGCCAGAATTTTAGTGAATATCTTTAAATCAAAATTTAATAACGATATGGGTCTGTAACTACCACATGCTGCCGGGTCTTTTCCTTCACCCAGCCTTTAACTACATAGCAGGGCTGGATAAATGGAGAATAAAACCACAAAAGGTTAGCCTTTTATTTTGCTGTCACAGCATTGCATTCTGTTTTTAAAGTAACTGCTGCCCCCTAGACTAAACAGATTGCTATAGACTGTATTAACTGTCCACAGCTAGGGTATTCTCTAGTGAGAAGGTATATGTACAAAGATGGGTTTCTGCTGATTATATTGTGAGACTGTCCTCACCACTGGCCCTAGGGGCTTACTATTTATAATGGTTAGAAGATGTGTTATTTTTAACAGTTTCATAGCTTTGTGAAGAATATCTTGCATTCAAGCTTAAATTAATTTTATATGGTGCTTGTTCTATGCAGAAGAGATGTCCCAAATATGTTAATCTAAATTACATCATGCTGAAGGTTAATGATTTAGTACATCCTCACTAGTGGTTCTCGCACATATTGCTAAGCATTGATGTGTTGCGTTTCATAGTAAATGAGTTTATTCAGTGGGCTTAATACTTCTTTTTTTGGCCTCTTCCCAGATTTGATGGGTACATCAATGCCTTCACATACACTTTATACTATGTCAGCTGAGTAGTGATTTTTTTAAGTTATTAAATATAGGATGTGTAGTCATAAGAAATGTGTATATTTTTTCTAGGATATAGATAAATGGAAATCATGCTATTCCTGGAAGCACAAACCTCTTCATTAGAAGCAGGGTATGTGTGAGCAATTGCAGAATGAGGATTCTGTATGATAGCTGATTTTAATAGTTCTCATCTGACACACAACATGTTGGGCAATAGTGTTTTGTTTTTGTTTTTGTTTTGTTTTTTTTAGAAGCATACAGTACATTTCACTATGTGAATTTGTTCAATGTATACAATTCCTACACTACCACTTTATATAAAAGGCATGCTGAATTAAAATGGAAAATTAAAGCCATGAAATGTGTACAGTTAAAGCGGTTTACCTGTTAAAAGCCTTAAAACAAACCTGTCGCTCCAGCAAACGGTCAGAAACGTGTATACATATAAAGTCTAGACCCTGCCAGGCTCCCTACTAGTAAACTTTTTAAAGCTGAGCTGCAGCTAAATACAGATGTACATGTATGAGAGTTATTACCTGCCAAAGGATTTGTATATGTCAGTTCACTTCTGCAATTTACATTTACATAGCACTGGCATTGAGAACATGCCTATCTGGCAGGGCAGAAGTCCTCATATATTTTATTTATATTTATTTTTTTGGTACCATTCAGTAACACTTAAAGGGGTTGAAAAGGTTAATTAAAAAAAAAAAAGTTATATTTACCTGCTCTGTGCAAGGATTTTGAGCAGCCTCTATTGCCTGCCTTCTGGGGTGCCCCACTGGTGCTCCTCCATCGGGTGCTCCTGAGTCCCGCCGCTGCATTCATTGACAGATAGCAGGCTTCAGCCCTGCCCACCCGCTCCAATGTCACTGATGACTGATGGCTCCTGCTGCTATCAATCTGTCAAATGAGTAGAGAGACAGCGTTTGGACTCGTGCACATTGCTGGATTGTATTGGGTTCAGGTAAGGAAATAGGGAAGGTCTGGGGGCAGCTGCAGCAAAGAAGGTTATTCACATAATGTATTGAGGTGAAAAACCTTAACTCTACAATCTATTTATAAGGTTGTATCCTTGCCCCAGCTTTTGACTGAACAATAGAAGAAGCAGAAAACTGAGCTCATCTGTCTGCTCTTTAAATTGATATACTCCTTGTTGGCTTATTTGCTAAACTAGCACAATTGACAAGTTTATTCAGTTACTTATCCCTTACCCAGTCTGAGCTCTACTGTGCAGGGATTGCAAGAGTTTGTCAAATAGTTATTTACACAACTTTCACAATATTTTTATTGATACAAAGTTCAGTTTTATAGGCATCATAGCTCTGATGCCCTCACAAGTTGGAGACATCTACTACTTTTTTCTTTCTGTTTTGGATAGTGGGGGAAGTATTAGACCTTCTGTCAGGTTTTACTGCTATCGGTGTTGGAGAGATTCCTTCATGCCGGTTTGCCCCAGGACAGTAGGTGGGGGAGAAATTTCCTTGACGGCAACAGATTAAAGTAAAAAATATTAAATGTTGGAGATTAGTTCACCTTAATTTGAAAAAAAAAAAATACATATTGTGAAAGCGTTCGACTGCTTAAACTAAGGTTGCACCGATACTAGTATTGGTGCCGATACCGAGTATTTGCACAAGTATCGGTACTCGTGCAAATGCACTGATACCTGAAACTGATACTTTCAGGCTCGGCTCTTTGAGCTGTCAGTGGGTCTCCCCAGTGTTAAAGAAGTCTGGTGCTGTCAAAAAAAAAGCAGCCGGCAATGTTTACTACAAACATTGCTCAGCCCTGAAACAATAAAATAAAAAAAATTTGCTTCTTTTTGTGTATATTTTCCTTATCTGCAGATCAAAGGGATGAACAAGTGTTCCTCTGTTTAACCCCTTAATAATCCTTAATTTACTCTAATCAGCCTTTATTAACTCCCTGTTCTCCTCCATTTATTTTCCGTTTTTTTTTTTTTTTTCTTTTGTTCACGTCCTATTTTATAAACTAAACAATTTAAAACTTTTTTTTTTTGTTTGCTTTTGTTAGTGAATATTTTTACACATATATATTAACATGAATTTACACATTTCACATTGGAAAAAGTGCTACATTTAAAAAAAAATCTTATTTTATTTGTAAACTTTTTTCAATGCTTTGTACCATTGCTGACAGCTGAAGTTAAAACAAAACCGTTGCAGTAGGTTTCAGTAATTGGTATCTACGGGTACTAAAAAAAAAAGTATCGCTACTTGTACTCATTGTAACAAAAAAATGGTATCGGTGCATCCCTAGCTTAAACAAATCAGATTTTGGCCAAGCATACCTGTAGCCCATGTGCATGTGCTGAAGCCTGCTTTAAACGCCACACATTGAACCCCCGCGCATTTTCTCTGCCTAGATGAGCTCAGGGGCTGCAATGGGGGAGAGAGCATTGTAGCTGCTGAGGTCAGCTGCAGTGACAAGAGAATGCTCTATATATGCGAGGTTTAGAAAGATGGCACTCACGCCTGTACCACTAGGGGGCACTTGTCCTACGGGCTGGTCCGTTCTAGAGAAGAGGACCGTACGGAGCTGCAAAAATCAGGTTTTCTTTTTGCAGCTTTGTCTGCCTGTTGCAGATTTTCCTTTGTTCTTCCTTTCTTTTTAATGAAAATAAATCTCTCTCTAATGGTGCCCCAGTTAGCTCTAAAACCTGACACAGGAATTAACCTTTACCCTTTCTATCCAAATCTAAAAAGTTAAGAAGAATTCGAATCCCAGTTAGTGCTTTAATTTTTTTATGTATAATGGTATACACAGTACAGGAAAAGCTGGGATATTGGTCATTAGTAGAATATAGGTTATATATTTAAGGCTTGTCCACGGAATCCAACCCCATAAAATCAAAGGGGTAGCATGGTAATTCAGTCTTGGGTCTGTATTTTTCAGTCTCCAAGGCAGCGGCTGTTTCAGTCTCACTCAGGAGTTAGAGGGTAATGAAAATACAAAAGACTGTTGCCTATAAGGGTATCGGTGTCAAGTTTTAAACATCCAGCATGGAAGCAAAGTTAAAAAAAAGATTCTTGCCTTTCCTACTACATATGCTCCCAGCTACCACTCTGGTGCCATCCCTGCTTTACTTGGCTAACAAACCTGTTTGCAAGGTAACTGTGCAGCTCTTTAACCATTATGAGGCTGTAGACCCATCCAGAAGCCAAGACCCAGTCACTTAAAGGAAACTTATGAGCACTGAGACTGCCATTGCTGACTGTTTGAAATTTCTAGCTGCCTGTCTGGCAATTATGCAGATGAGGACTTTTTTTGTCTGGATTTTTTTGACCTGGAGCCTTTGGATTGGATTTAGCAATTTGCTTTAGCACAATTGAAATCTCTTTCAAATTGTATGTCCACGTTGTAGAGGCTTGCCCTCACTGTCCTTGTGACGTGGCAAGAAATCAGGGAAACCCTTCTCCGACTGGGGACATAGATGCCAATAAAATAGCCCCATGCTATTCAGTGCTAGAAAAAAAATGGTCAGCATCCACCTTAATATGGAAGTGGATCTGTACTTTAGGACATCAAGTGTTCCTCTCTTGGATCTCCAATATGCACGTTGCACTTCTCCCATCATACGCAGTGCAGAAACTTCCAGGGCAGTGAAGCAGCTTTTACAAAGACATTCCATTTATATATCGGAGGGAATTGCTAAAATAATGCCTAATGTAATTGAATAAGCTGTGGGACCATAAAAGCCATGTTATTGTTGGGCCTGGCACATGTACTGACTGATGTGGGAGGCAAGTGCTTTTTTTCAGTTTTGATGAAACGGTCAAGTTTTTGTGTCCACTTTGCGCTTGTGCTTGGTGAAATTCTTCAATGCCTTTCTGCATGCAGTTTGGGCATGTTAATCTGTCATCCTTTGACAAGTTGCAGCCCACACTGTATGTAGCGGATACCTGTCAGACCTGGCTGTCACTGACCGCTCTGGTCTTGCTAAGGAAGACCGTTCAGTGATTTTTTTTTTTTGTCAGACATGGCATAATATTTACAGGCAGGCCAAGGTTTTTATTCACCAAATAAGCAATCAGTTTGCAGATGGCCGCAGGTCTATTTAATATGGTGTATTTTGCAAGTACAATAATAAGGTAAACTAAACCTTTTTTTCAAAATATTAGGTCTATAATAAGTAGCAGCGTTTTTATTAAAACCGGGTACCAAATAAGAGTCATATGTCCCTTTTAAAGTATTTAAAAAAAAATATATATTTTTGTAAATTAGTCAGTGTTGTGTGGAGTTTAATGCGAATAACACTGCTATGCTCGGCCGAGGCATCTAGTCATGGAAGTTAAAGGATACATCAGAATGTAGATACCTTGAGTGGATGGCAGTGGAAACAAGGCTGTTCTGCTAGGTTCAGGGCTTGCACACGATAGGTCCATGTAATACACATACACCTTTTTCAAACAATTGATTAGCCCTTTTAGAAATTTTTTTATTATCTGGCTATAGAAACCATTTAAAGTGATGCTGTCATGAGGGATTTTGTAGCGCTGTCATTGCAGGCCACCTGGCCAACTTCCTGACTTTCTGATTTCAAGTGCCTTTTTAGTCACACACCCAAAGTAAACTTCCTGCAAAAGTGTAGGAATTCCTTATCCTTATATTTGTTCTGGGCTCACGGTATTGAAACAAAGGAAGACTAAGAGATCTGGAAGCCGCACACTGGTCTGATAAGTGCCTTTATTGATAAAAGGTTGGATCATGGAAGTGTACAAAACACTATAGCAGAAGTGTACAGGGATCACCTGGCGCGTTTCGCACTTATAACGAGTGCTTATTTAGAGCTATGAGTAAGCACTCTTTAGTGCGAAACGCGTCAGCTGATCCCTGTACACTTCTGCTATAGTGTTTTGTACACTTCCATGATCCAACCTTTTTTCAATAAAGGCACTTATCAGACCGGTGTGCGGCTTCCAGATCTCTTTGTCTTCCTTTGTTTCATCCTGCATCAGCCAGCACCTGAGACTCTTTCTTTTAAGGATGTAAACCTGTCTTTCTACCCACTGAATTTGAACCTACCTGAGCGGTGGAACCCTTTCTGCTTAGTTTGCCTCACGGTATTGAAGTTGAAGTTTCAGCATGACTTTCAGGGAACTGTCATTCCCATAGTTCAGCAATGGCAGGCCTCCATGATTCTCACATGAGTTCCTTTAAACCAGGGGTCTCAAACTGGTGGCCCTTCAGCTGTTTCGAAACTACAAATCCCATGAGGCATTGCAAGGTTGACAGTTACAAGCATGACTCCCACAGGCAGAGGCATGATAAGACATGTAGTTTCGCAACAGCTTGAGACCGCCAGTTTAACTTTTAAACAAATCTTGAATTGGCACATCTGTCACGTTTAAATCTTATTAGTGATGCCACTATAAAGAATAACTTTCCTCAAATCTGTGTTTGTAGAACAGTTTACATGCTCCGTGTTTTTTTTTTTTTTTTTTTTTTTTTTTGTTCAAGAAAAAATAATTTTCGCGAACATTTTTTTTTTTTTTCTTTAAATATAAGATGACATCCTCCTTTGGAATAATTTGGAATTCCTTTTGGAATAATTATTTAAAAACAAGATTTTGTTTGAGATATTTGCATGATGGTCGAGTGTGGGAGAACAGCCTTAATCTTAAACTTCTAAGCAAGGAGCTTTACGGTTTTCATTAGCTCCACTCCCTGCTGCTCTTCTTGTGTTCCCAGTAATAGTGTTGCTTGGCAGCCACCTCTGCGTGCGCATCATTCAAGCAGTAGACCTATTTATACAGTCTCATCTCATCTCCTTTATTGCTGCATAGACTTGAGAGCAGAAAGCATGCATTATGTGTCTACACCTTGGCTGCATTCACCACAAAAACTGCAAATAAATCTTCTCGCCCACCTCTGTTATGAGGCTGTCTTCAACTGCCATCCATGGAACCCTATTATTCTAATCCAGGTGGGCCAATTGAATACAGCTTGGAGCAGATGACTTGCTGATTGTGAAATGATTCTCAAAACTCTCTGCCATTACCAGATATGGAGGACCATGGAGATATTCTTAAAGTAGATGTAAAACCTAAACTAACAACTAAATGAAGCTTAACTGAATATTTGGTTTGCTAAAGCATAGTGTATCAAACAATTGACATTTTCTGTAAATTCACCTTTTTTCCATCCTTTTTTAGCATTTTAGATCTGTTGATCTCCTGTAGTCCCTTTACAGCACTCTATCATATGCATGCACTCTAGCAATGACTGCTTAGCTTTTCTCATGGCAGGTTTCTTGATGGTGACAATAGTGCAGCATGTCTAAAATGTGTTGAAACGGTCACTTGTAGACTCCAACTCTGTAAACACGAGAGAACAATTGGGAGAGAATGGACACCCCATAATGGAAGGGACCTGAATAAGGACCTTCATGGCAAGGTTACCGGGTGGTGTTGAAAGCTGCAGTTTTTAAAGACTGAAAATACAGTTTGAAGTAACGTTAACATAATGTTAACACTTATATGGGTTTTTAATGATTGGGTAGTCTTACAATAACTGTTGCCATTTTTTCGCGTTTTGGGCTTTTTGCATTTAGTGTTTTCAATAAGGAAGTTGGTCTTCCACAAGTTTTTTAAAAATGGGAATATGGGAGTCCACACCTAACAAAAGTGTAATTGAACACAATGCTCAAATACAGGGTAGGATGATGGCAGACATGCCTATAGTTTAGGAATATATGCAGCAAGCCCAAGAGGCACAAACCAGAGTTTACAACCAGTCTGCTAAAATTAGAACCTTTTTAACTGTGGAGACAGCCTTACTTATGGTTCCTATGTTGGAGCGTACATTTTATAAGTGCCAGAGCCACTATAAGAGGAGAGAATATCAATGTCCTTTACCCGGTATACCAGGTAAGGATCAGGATACTATATTATCAGAAAGTGAACCTATAGTATCACCAAGGTAAACCAGAGATTGCTTACAAGAGACCCTGACTGCCACTTGATTCAGGAGGTGAAAGTTATTTCAGAAATTTGAGACATTTTCAGATTTGCCTGGACAAACTATCAAATTTTACCTTGACATTGTGACTGAGCCTCCTGGCAAAGTTAAGTTTCAGGGTGCCCATTTCTAAGCAGGATGGCAGCCTAGAGTTCCACAATGACTTCAGGTTTTAAATGAATGTCCAAATTTGATTTTCATCCCATGCCCTGGGTGGATGAGTAAATGGAAAGTTTGGGTCTTGTCAGGTGTATTACCACCTTTGATCTTACTAAAGAGTATTGGCAGGTTCTTAACCATGGCAAAAGAAAAGGCAGGACTGGTTACAACAGATGGGCTATTTATAGTATGTTGTGCTTCCTTTTTGGCTTGCATGGTGCCCTGGACACATTCCAAAGAATGTTTACCATGTTCTTAAGCCCCACATTGTGTATGCTTCTGGATGACATTTGAAGTCTTGACTGGGATTCCTGCTATTCTTAGGCTTGAAATGGGATTCTCCTTTTACATATGGTCCCGTAAAGCAAGATTAACAGACAATCAAAAAGTGAAAACTAGGGTCAGAGGTTTTCCTTTTTTAGGCAGACGATTGATGATCAACCATTCTCCAGTACAGTGATTAGCTCAGAGCCAAGAAAACCATGCAAGTGTCAGAAAATGGTTTGTGACTCTGCAAGACTCAAAGCATGATGGCGTGTCATTTGTCCACTGTATGTTGGCAAAATGTAATTCTACAGATTTGACCAGTGGGGCAGGGTATGCGTCTGGCAGGATTATGGACTGTTTGTCTCATCTAAGTTTCTCATGTACACCTGGTGAGGGTGTCTAGAGGTTAAAGCAGGGTTTCTCAGATCTGTCTACAGGCCTTTTTTTGCCAGTTGACTGCTCATGGCTCTCTTGGTCTGTCTGTTATGGGAGTCTGCTGCTGGTTGAGAAGTCTGACTGCGAACAGAACAATGAACGGGTATAAGTTCTGCCAGTTTTGTGTAACTCATTCGGGTGAGCACCCTGTTCAGGAGTTGACCCAAGTTTTTAGTTGGTGACTCAGATAAGTAGATTTTTTTTTTTTTTTGCTGTACAAATAATTCCTGCATCGAAACTGGTTGTTTAAAATCTTCATTATGCAATTCATAATAAAAGATTTGAAATGCTGAACCATTTGATTTCATTGTGGCCCACGACCGGTTCCCAAATCACTTAAATGGCCCAGGCTCCTCAAAAGGTTGTGCACCCCTGCTGTAGACACTCAAATCTCAATTAGTTTTCAGGTAGCCAAGGACCTTACTATACAATCGATTTTATTTTTATAAAGACTTTAAAATGGACCTGTACATTGTTCATGTATTATTAAAATGACAGTGTGCTTAATCATTGTTTAATTGTGTTGCTTGTATGCATTTCAATTTTTGTGTAGTTGCTCAAGGTTGTTATATTAGGATTGTTTATCTTTATAAGAAATGTCAGCTCTGAGGACAGATATATGTTGACAGTCAAGAAAAGGGTCTCTTGTTCTTTCTACCATACTTTAATGCCTTGACGAGTAATGTTATGATTTTGCTTCCAGTCTTTTTGGATGATGTTACAATTTTTTGCTGTGAGTCACATTTAAGGAATGCCACAAAAATCACATTTTAAATTGGAGGATTACTGAACAAATGTCTTTGTGAAACAATGTTGTAAAGCTAGAACAGGTTAAAAATTTCAGAGGATTTTTAGCCATCAAACTTCCTGGACTGTACAGTAAACAGAAGAAAACTAAAATCCAGTTTTTTGGTTTGTCCACCCTTGGCAGCAATTCTCCTAGGGACCTGTCCATGCAATTTCTGAAGATCATATGTTGGGTAATGCTAAGCTTTTTTAGGCGGTTCTACTTGTGTGTCTGCAAGCAAATTTAAGTGTGGCTTGGTGGTCAAGGCATTAAGGTAATCATAGCATTGGTTTCACAACTCACTTTTATCTGCAGGTAGGTTTTTGATGTGATATGAGGGGCATTTTAGGTGTAGGAATAAGTAGTAAGAACTGATCAGATGATGTTGGTAATATTCTGCTTGTACATCTCAGTGGTGGAAAAAAAACACTTTGATCGAATCACCAAATGGTTTTGTGAAAATGCAGTCCAAAACTGAAAGTAACCTCCACCTTGTTTCACTGTTGCATGCTACCATTCATGCACATGTAACGCTGGTAGATTTTATCTACCGCTGATAGGTAAATTTAGTGGGTCGCTTGTTATAGGAAGTTAGATTTTGCCTCTGTTCCAGCTTGCTGACGTTGCATGCAGTTCCGCATTGTGCCGGTGGGTGTCGTCACTGTCGGCAGGTGTTGGAAAAGCAACGTGTTAAAGCGAATAAGTGCTCCTCTTTCCCGGAGATAACTCGGTGGAGGTGGTCCTCCGAGTTGCATTCTGGGAGAGGGTATTTATGGGACAGACGCCATGTTTTAGGGTCGGTTATCAGCCACCTGCTGGCCCTCCTGGTCGACAGGGATGCACTAGGAATACCACCTCGTGGTCCTCCGTTACGGAGGCCCGCGTCGCTGCGGCGTGTGGGTGTGCCCAGAAGCCTGTCTGGGGCCTACCACAGCAACGGAGGAATGGTCCTGAGCTGTCTTTCCTGAGTAAAGAAGCTGGACAACCAGGAAGATCCCAGGGCAGGACCCGTCATGGAAGGATCATGCAAAGTGCTGGTCTGGAGAGGGGCCTGGTGACTCGGTTGGAGGACGCATTCCGAAGTAATCTTGCAGTATAGTACTGCCGGGTTGGTTTAAAGGTTCAAGTACTGTATCTGACTTTCACCACAAACCAATACATCCTGTGGCAGAGGATCGTATGGGTTTTATTCCAGATAAGTCTGTGGCAGAGACTTTTGTTCGTGCTACGTGCTGGCTGCTAGGCAAGTGAGAGATGTCTATCCAGGCGGGCAAAGATTGAATCCTACGAAAGGGGGACTATTCAATTACAAGTGTTCAATTACAAAGAATGTTCTGAAGAAATACAACAGAAAGGTATTTGAGCTTCCCTGCAGTTTTCCTACTACCTCTTTCCTGCTACTTCCCTTAATTGTTCTATTAAAGCATTGGAAAAATCTACTCAAGTGTTTTGGTGCTTATATCATCCAGAGGTAAACTCAACGGAACCCTAGACCCGGTGCCG
Source organism: Lithobates septentrionalis (assembly GCA_037952835.1). Taxonomy (NCBI): domain Eukaryota; kingdom Metazoa; phylum Chordata; class Amphibia; order Anura; family Ranidae; genus Lithobates; species Lithobates septentrionalis. Next base: position 14,596,608 of record JBBDGP010000333.1, on the reverse strand, counting down.
GTGAAACAGGTGTCGAGAGTGAAGGTAACAAGCCCGTTTAAACCAGCAGCTCCACCAAGAGTTATTGCTACACACATTACTCAAGTTCTTTGAACAAAATGCCCTCATGAACTCTATATGTATGTATTAGAACCAAATTTTCCTTAGTTGTCCCTCCTATATGGTCTTTAAGTACAGACCTCCTATTAAACAAAATTGTATTTAACTGCTGAAATCCTATACTTTTTACAGGAAAAGTAATGAAACCTGTGTGAGCTTAACAAATCTGTATTGCATGTTAACTCGGCATGGTCTGCACAACTGGAGGCCAGACAGGGTGGTGTTTTTTACTACATACTTTGTACTAATAGTGCTCCTCTGCTACAGTAATCAGGATGCTTTAGATAAAACTATTTACAGTTACTGGAGGAAACTGCAGATGTTAATGCTGGTATGCCTGGTTTAATAATTTTTGTAAGAAAAGTAACCAGAAATCTGGGTGGTTTTGGGCAACTACTTGCACGTCGCATAACGTGTAAAAATCAATGGTTCCCTATGAGAGCCATGTAACCTGGTCCGACTTTGAAAAAGGTTTCTGCACTACTTTGGTCCAACTTGGGAACGATTTCAACCTCATTGATTTTGAATGGCAAATCGGATCATCATCTTAACTTGATCCGACTTGTGGCATGCGACTTGTGCTCGGAGGATCTTGAAGGGGAACCTCATGCCAAAATAAAAAAAAAAAAAAAAAAAAAATGGTGTGGGATCCCCCCTCACTACCATACCAGACCCTTCGGACTGGTATCGATTTTAAGGTTAACCCCCAAGCCAAAATAAACGGTGTGGGGTCCCCCCAAAATGCATACCAGACTCTTTATCTGAACATGTAGCCCGGCAGATCAGGAAATGAGGGGGACGAGCGAGCACCCCCCTCCTGGACTATACCAGGCCACATGCCCTCAACATGGGGGGGATGCTCTTCGCCTCCCACCCCAATCCCCATGTTGATGAGGACAAGGGCCTCTTCCCGACACCCCTGGGCAGTGATTGAGGGAGTCTGCGGACAGGGGACACCCAGATCCTGCCCCCGATGTGAATGAGTAGGGGTACATTGTACCCCTACTCATTGACCCAAACAAGTATCAAAAATAAACAGTAATTAGGTTTTTGTCAAAGTCCTTTTATTAAAAATTAAAAAATGTCCCCTGTTAAAGCTCCACCGCGTCTTCTTTCTCTGATTTCTTCTCCCTCCACTGATGCCTTCTTCCTCTGGTTCTTCCCCTTTTGCTTATGTCTTCTCTCTGCTAGCTCCCACTGGTGTTGGCTCCGGTGTCTGCCATTTTCTTAGCCATGGGGCGTGGCCATGCAGTGATGTCATCCATCATGCCTCAGGCAGTGACATCACAAGGGTGCGGTCTCTGGATGACTTCACCGGATGCCCACGCCTCATGGCTATATAAGAAGTGCCAGAGCTAACACGATAGTTGGAGTTAGCATTGGTAGAAAACCTCAGTGGAGGGAGAAGACACGGAGCTCCGATGGGGGGAAGTTCCTTTCTAATAAAGGACTTTGACAAAAACCTGTGTACTGTTTTTATTCTTGATGCTTTTTTTTTGTAAAATGAGTAGCGGTACAATATACCCCATACTCATTCATATGGGGGCGGGGTGGGATCTGGGGCTCCCCTTGTTTAAGGGGCTTCCAGATTCCGATAAATCCCCTGCCCACAGACACCCTCAACCACCGCCCAGGGTTGTCGGTAGAGGCCCTTATCCCCATCAACATGGGGACAAGGTGCTTTGGGGGGAGCAGAAGAGGGGGACCCCCATGTTGAGGGCATGTGGCCTGGTATGGCCCGGGGGGGGTACTATCTCATCCCGTCCCCCCTTTCTGATCTGCCGGGCTGTGTGCTCGGATAAGGATCTGGTATTGATTTTGGGGGACCTCGCGCCATTTTTTTTTCTATTCTGGAGTGGGGTTCCTCCCTCACGATTAATGGAGTCGTCCGACTTCCATGTCGTAACAGTGTGAACCTGGCCTTCACAAGGGGTGGAGTCTGTTGCAATCGGCAGGGGATCTGTGAGCAGAGCGGGCGAATGACATATCAGTGTCCGCTCAGTATCTGCAGAGCAGACACAGGCAGAGCCCACTCTGCTCTATGGATGGCCGGGAGTAAATGGACTCCGCTATCGGTTTACACCCAGATCTGATCTGATCTGCCTTAATGTAAAAAGGGTGGAGTCCTTTCCCATTTCCCCCCTCTTGTGGGCCTAATCGGACTCGGAGGTAGGCTAGTGTCCTATCTAAAGGGAGGAATAGACCTTTCGATCAGGTCGGCCTGGGAAACTGAGGAGCAGATCTAGTCAGAACACCTGTCTGGAAGGGTCCTCATAGCCACGCTTCATACTATACAATAGGGGTGCAACGGATCGTTGCCGATCCGTACGGATCACCCTCCGCGGATCGGCACACCCGCGATCCGCGGAGCACTTTTCGGCCTCAGCCATAGGAAAGGCCGCGGCTTCGGCCTAGCTCCGGAGCGGCGGCCATCTTGGTACACCCGGAAGCGGCCGCTGTCTCGACAGGAAGTGATGTTTCGTCGCCGCCATCTTGCTACACCCCACACTCCTGCACAGTACAATAATGATAGAGTGAGAAGGGGGCAAGCGGACATCTTGTTACACCCACCGGAGTTTTAGATTTAAAAGCCATTTTCAACACAAAACTGAGCTTATATGCACAAATACTGTATTTATGCATATAAGCTTGGTTTTGTGTTCAAAATAGCTTTTAAATCTTAAACTCCGGTGGGTGTAATAAGATTTGTGTGGTGTTTTTTTTTTTTTTTTTTTTTTTTGCTGATCTGAAAATGATCCGATCCGTGACTCTGATCCGAGGATCGATCCGATCCGTGAGATTTTTGATCCGTTGCACCCCTACTATACAAATATATTGGCAACAAATCATGTGTTTAAAAAAAAAAAAAAACTCCTAGTAGTAGCAGTTTGAAAAACGATCCAATCCTTTTTTAGGTGAATGAGCTGCAGAACATTGATGAATTGCTACCTTTATCTCCTCACACCTCCAAATACAAAATGAGTTTGAGGTTGTGACTGTTCAATTTTTTTATTTTTATGAAGTGGAAGTCTTGCCTGTTTGGTCATATTTGAGTGTATTTGACTCCCATTTGTGATTTTTGTTTTTGTTTTTTTGTTTTTTTTAATTTTTGTTTTTTACAATGAATGAGTTTTGCAGTTAGCAAGGTGGTAATTTTAGCCAGGTTCAATGCAACTGGAAAACTTTTAGCTTGCTCTAAGCTGTATTACTTAAGACCCCATTCACACAGGGACGATTTGTCAGGCGACCTAGTCGCCTGACAAGTCGCCTCCCGTTCTGTGCTATGGAACCGTTCTAAGGGGAGCGACGCAAGTCGCTCCGACTTAGAAAAAGGTTCCTGTACGACTTCGGGGGCGACTTGCATAGACTTCTATACAGAAGTCGTTTTGCAAGTCGCCCGGGCAGTCGTGTGCAGGTCGCCTCGGTGAGGCGACCTGCAAGTCGTGTTGCCCCTGTGTGAATGGGGTCTAAAGCTAAACTCTAGGCAGATGCAAGAAAACACTAAGGGTCGGTTCACACTGGGGCAACACGACTTCAGCGCGACTTTGCACGGCGACTTCAACGCGGCTTCGACGCGGCTTCGACGCGACTTCGACGCGACTTCAGCGCGACTTTAGCAAATTACAAGGCGACTTGAAGTCGCCTCCATGATAGGCGACTTCGCCTGTGGCCAATCAGCTCTCTGGGAGGGAGGGGGGGAGGGAGGGGTTTTCCCTGCAAAGTCGCTTGACTTTACAGAGAGATCCGACTTGGAGGCGACTTCCATAGATTTCTATGGTACAGGTCGCCTACCAAGTCGGATCAAAGTAGTACAGGGAGTACGCTCTGAAGTCGGAAGCGACTTCAGTAGCGTCTATTAAGACGCTAGCGTTCACTCCCATTCAAACTATTTCTGGGGCGACTTGGGGCGACTTGAGGGCGTACAAGTCGGATCCCAAGTCGCCCCAGTGTGAACCGAGCCTAATGAATGCAGTTCTGTATTGTAAGATCATAAAATGTAGGCTTCATGCACACTCCTAGCAATAAAAAAAGCCACTTTAAAAATGCTCCCAAGCTGTGTTTTTGGAAGTGTTTGACTGCCAGGTGCTTTGCCGTTTGTTTATTTCATTTGCAAGAATATTAATTTATTCTGGCCATTTGAAGTGAAAAAAAATGCTACCCTTGAAAGTGTGTTTGTTTTTTGTTTTTTTTTGTTTTCTCCTGCTTGTAAACTCCCCTCTAAACTCCTCGTGTAACTGCTTGTGTGCAAGGACACATAGGCTAACGTTGAAGGGCATTTAGAGGCAAGAAAAAAATTCAGACTCCTGTAAAGCAAGCTCAAGTATGCATGAGGCCTAATGGATTCCTCTGTTCACACAAGAGGGGGATGGAGGAATCTCCCTCCACTGGGACATTGTATTCTGACAGCTGTACCCACCACTGTGAGAGTACACCTAATTAGCAGATGCAGCCACTGAGCAAGAAGTTTTCCAGCATGTCCCTTCGAAAGTGGTTGATTAAACGTTCAACTTCTGTTGTGCAGGGACGGCCACAAAAAAAAAAAAACATCCCTAGCTGCCTGTAATGTGAAGTTATAAATTCTCAAAGATCACAACAAAGACTCTAAGGGTACGTTCAGACTGAACGCGGGTTTGAAATTTCAAGCCTGCATTACAGTGCGATTTTGGGGACAATTTGAAAGACTGCGGGTTCATGCATAGATGTCTATTGAAATTGCCCCCAAAGTTGCCAAAAGTAGTGCAGGAGCTAATTTTTTAAATCGGTGTGGTGCAACGCCGCACCGATTGGGACAGTGCCATTGCCGGCAACAGTGTGGCATATGTTGGAAAAGATTCAGGTGACGGTATCCTGCAGTCACAACAGCAGCTCTTGTATATGCATCCTGTACTTAGATGCAAAAGTTGAGCATGCTGGGGCCTGTAGGAGTAACAAAAGATGATGCTGTAACTGGCACGTTAGCAAGAACTGTTGCAAAATAAGTACACACTTCTTGTCTGAATGTACAAACACATTGAGATACTAAGTGTTGTGTAAATGTGCGATAAACTATTCAAGCTTCCCCTTTTCTCTGTAAACCGCTTTGCACATTGAAATAGAAGTGTAAGGGAGCTAGGGGTTATATGGTTTAGGCATCCAGTACAAGTATGCAGGGTTATATGTCAGTTTACCTTCAGAAAGGTTTCAGCTGTGCCCTTAATTTGCTAAAAACGGTACTCTTTGACCTAAACTAATTAAAAAGACATAATTTTATCAAAAAGTAGTACTCCCTAGAACTAAACAAAATGGGTGCGAGTTTATACAAGTGAGGAAGCCTCGGTTAAAATGATGGATGAGCCTGGCTTTTAATTCTAGTACTGTAAGAGTTGTACCATTCACTGGCTTTTTTTTTTTTTGTATCTCTGAAGATTATGTTGTGAGCTCTTCTTTTCTGCTGCATTCTGCATAAGAGGGCAATCAAACCAAAAGCAATGACCTTGAAAGGGATAATGGAAAAAATATCTGCTTAATTAGTTTGTAGGGCCAATCCTTTAAGGTAAACAATACCTTTTTTATTTTGTGATACCTGCAGATTTGCTCCTTTGGTGTGTTTCCCCATAATCTCCAACAACCTTCTTTGTTCAAACATCCCCAGTTTGGAAATAACGGACGATCTTCACAGTAGATATCTAGCAGAACTGATGTGATAAGGCATTTACCCTTATAAAATTAGCAAGGAATGCTTCTATTTATGTGCGTTTGAAGAGTGTGACTAGTTAGGGTAGTAGTGGCTGCTGTTAACAACCAATTTGCAAGAATTATAATATACTGTGTTGCTGATTTTGGAATGTGTCACACACTCCAAAGCATTAACTGAACACAACACATTGGTTGTGTGTTGTTTTTTTTTTTTTTTTTCCCTTCTAAAAACCATCAAATTTCTATACGCTAAAGTCAAGACATCTGTATGACTAGGAGGTTGTGCCCGACTACAATGTTTAAAACCATAGTACCAATTTGGTTACCCTTTGTTGGAAAACCCTACAACAGGGATATGCAATTAGCGAACCTCCCAGATGTTGCAGAACTACAAGTCCCATGAGGCATAGCAAGACTCTGACAGCCACAAGCCTGACACCAAGAGGCAGAGGCATGATGGGACTTGTAGTTTTGCAACAGCTGGAGGTCCACCAATTGCATATCCCTGCCCTACAATATACTATTGCGCGTTACACTTTTTATTTTTATTTATTTTTTTTACCCGTGTCCTTGCACATACATTTTTGGCAATGGCTGCCAACCTGCTTTGTTTGCTCGTATGTTAAGCCCAATACATTCTGTATGTTTAGATGCCCAATTGAAATAACTAATTTCCCCAATAATTTGTAAGGGTACAATTGTTTGCAGTACAGTTTTTTGAAAATATACTCATACATAAGCTCTATCTTGGCAACCAAGGCATTTGACGAATAAATGCTAATGGGTGAGGGCCTAGCCCTGGCCAATAGGTGATTTGATTTAGGCTTGGGGAGTTATTCATCAAGTTGGCAAGAAAGAAGCTGAATGGTAATTTCAGCGATTCTCTTTAACCACTTCAGCCCCGGAAGGATTTACCCCCTTCCTGACCAGAGCACTTTTTACAATTTGGCACTGCGTCGGTTTAACTGCTAATTGCGCGGTCATGCAATGCTGTACCCAAACAAAATTTGCATCCTTTTCTTCCCACAAATAGAGCTTTCTTTTGATGGTATTTGATCACCTCTGCGGTTTTTATTTTTTGTGCTATAAACGGAAAAAGACCGAAAATTTTGAAGAAAAATTAGATTTTCTACTTTTTGTTATAAAAAAAATCCAATAAACTCAATTTTAGTCATACATTTAGGCCAAAATGTATTCGGCCACATGTCTTTGGTAAAAAAAAAGTCAAGCGTATATTTATTGGTTTGCGCAAAAGTTATAGCGTCTACAAACTAGGGTACATTTTCTGGAATTTACACAGCTTTTAGTTTAGGACTGCCTATGTAATTTCTTGAGGTGCTAAAATGGCAGGGCGGTACAAACCCCCCCCCAAATGACCCCATTTTGGAAAGTAGACACCCCAAGGAAATTGCTGAGAGGCATGTTGAGCCCATTGAATAATAATTTTTTTTGTCCCAAGTGATTGAATAATGACAAAAAAAAAAAAAATACAAAAAGTTGTCACTAAATGATATATTGCTCACACCGGCCATGGGCATATGTGGAATTGCACCCCAAAATACATTTAGCTGCTTCTCCTGAGTATGGGGATACCACATGTGTGGGACTTTTTGGGAGCCTAGCCGCGTACGAGGCCCCGAAGACCAATCACGAATCATAACGAATCACCGCCTTCAGGATTTCTAAGGGCGTAAATTTTTGATTTTACTCCTCACTACCTATCACAGTTTTGAAGGCCATAAAATGCCCAGATGGCACAAACCCCCCCCCAAATGACCCAATTTTGGAAAGTGGATACCCCAAGCTATTTGCTTTGAGGCATGTTGAGTCCATGGAATATTTTATATTTTGACACAAGTTGCGGGAAAGTGACAAATTTTTTTGGTTTTTTTTGCACAAAGTTGTCACTAAATGATATATTGCTCACACAGGCCATGGGCATATGTGGAATTGCACCCCAAAATACATTTAGCTGCTTCTCCTGAGTATGGGGATACCACATGTGTGGGACTTTTTGGGAGCCTAGCCGCGTACAGGGCCCCGAAAACCAATCACCGCCTTCAGGATTTCTAAGGGTGTAAATTGATTTCACTCTTCACTGCCTATCAGTTTCGGAGGCCATGGAATGCCCAGGTGACACAACCCCCCCCCCCCCCCAAATGACCCCATTTTGGAAAGTAGACATCCTGGATGCAGCAGGAAGGGCATTATGGGCACAATGGGCCTGTGTTTGTCTTCTTTGTGGCAGCGGGACACTACTTGTGCTTGCCACCTCACCAGCTTGAACTGCACCTATGGGTCTCGCCACGTCACCAAGTGTTACTGCAGTGCTGGTTTGACTACGACCGGGGTGTACTAGGCCGCTGGCGCTTGCCAGTTCACCAAAACGCTACCAAAAATACTGTTAGCGATCGCAGGGATCAGGTCTGACTCTGCGAACGCTGCAGTTATGCGTTTAGTGTTTTGTAAGTGACAGTGATCGATCGATACTGCACTTGGGTGGGCTGGGCGGAGGGGCAAAACGCAGGTGCTAGCGGGATCAGCCCAGATACCCGCTAACACTGCGTTTTTGGGAACCTTAAACTGCTGGGGACGCTAGTATATATCTGATCGGATCAGATATTGATCCGTTTAGATACTATACCACTAAGGGAGGTGTATGGTGCGTGCCTGGGTGTTAGCGGTACTGGCGCTAATCTGGCGCTGCCTGGGGCGACGCATATCACTGCCGGGCGATCAGGGGGCTAAACCTTTATTCGGTAATAAACGGCGGGTGCCCTGACACTATAAAAAATAAACGAACTGACCAGCGTCACCCATAACAGTTATACGGTGATCAGTGGTGAAAGGGTTAACTATGGCGCATACAAGGGGTTAAAACATTTATTAAGTAGTATATGGGGGTCCCTGACGCTATAAAACGCTGACGGCGTACCTAAATATTTACCTCCCTAACTAGTGTCACCAGTGACACTAATACAGCGATCAGAAAAGTGATCGCTTAGTGACACTGGCGACAGGGGGTGATCAAGGGGTTAAAACTTTATTAGGGGGGGATAGGGGGGTACCCTAGGCCTAAAGGGGGCTAACACTAACTGCCCTACCAAACTGTCACAAACTGACACCAATGCAGTAATCAGAAAAAAAAACTGGTGTCAGTGTGAAGGGGGGGGGGGGGGGGGGGAGGGGTGATTAGGGGGTGATGGGATCGGTGGGTAAAGGGGGGTGTATTGTGTGCCTGGCATGTTCTAATGTGTGTGTTTTACACTCACATTGCAGTCTTCTCTCCTCTGGCGCCGTAACAGAAAATGCCGAGCCGAGGAGAGATGACATTTCCTCTGCCTCTGTGTACTATACAGAGGCAGGGGGATGATCTCATTGGCTGGGAGCGATCGCGAGGGGGGGGGCCACGAATGGATGGCCTCCCCTTCATCTCTGAACGCTCCCAGACCAAAGCCGACCACCTCGGGCACCGGGGGTCCGATCGGACCCCCCGCCCGCGGGAAGGCAATCGCGTATCAGGTATGTAATTTTTGCCTGCCTGTTCCATTCTGCCGCAGTATATCTGCGTAAGGCGGTCGGCAACTGGTTAAACAAAATGCCAGGGTATGAGAGAATGTAGAGCCAGATGCAACAGGCGGATTGACAACGGACCCTGGGATTCGTTTACTAAAACTGGAAAGTGCAAAATCTGGTGCAGCTCACCAGATTTTTTTTTTTGTCGGCTTTATTGAACAAGTTGCTAGAAGATGATTGGCTACCATGCACAGCTGCACCAGTGTGTACGAGGCTTTAAGCCTCGTACATGCTATAAAAAAAATAAGGCAAACGCTTTTGAAAAGAATTTTCGTATAGTGTGTACACAACTTTTGACAGCCGATTCAGACTTTTCGTATGAAAATTCCCAAAAGGACAAACTCCAAAATTGTTCTTGTACGGGAACAGAACTATTTATTTTCGTTTAAATGTTTATAGTTTTTTATGATTTTCATACTAGAAAAATCAGACTGTGCATGAGCACAAACCATACACGGTGTTTTGGGTAGATTTCTCAATTTTTCTGTCCCAGAGATGCAGCGTGCAATGAAATCGTCCACATAGAGGCGAATTCCCATAAGAAACAAAATTCAAAAATTGGTGCTATGTGTTAAGCTCAGTTAATCTTCCTGTAGCTGCTGCTCAGCAAGTAATAAACCAGTTATGCAAAGAATATAAAGTCTTACCACAGTGTATCCAGCAAGGAGCTTGTGGGCATCGCTGGAGAGATGGGGTAAGTATTAGGGGGGCTGAGTGGGGCTGCTGCAGTTTTTTTTTTTTTTTTCTTCTTAATGTATAGGATGCAGTAAGATTAAACTCCTGACTTTACAACCCCCTTTAAACTGTCCCCTCCCCTGCGTCGATTAACCTGTTTAACTCCATAAAATATATATATATATATATTTTAAACCAGTAATAGAATATATATTGCCTGAAAAGTCCCATGGGAATTGAGTTGATATTTTGTTTAATTAGGGATGTTGACGTAGATAGTTGGGATCTGTTTCTCCACAATTGAAATTGAGTGATTGCTTTTGTCTTCTACGCCATTTATTGCCAGTAACCTTGTACAAACAGTATGTATCTGTGTGCTCTAGTTTTTGTATGCCTGGCCCACACAGAGCCTCTCTAACTTTTCGACCAAACTTGTCCGACGGAACAAATCCGTCGGACAATTCGACCGTGTGGGCTTCATCGGACCTGCAGTGGACCTTTTCTGTCGAAAAATGGGACTGACTTTTGAAATAGAACATGTTTCAAATCTTTCCGACTGACTCGAGTCCGGTCGAAAAATCAGTTCGTCTGTATGCTAATCCGACGGATGAAAAAAACGCTAGGGCAGCTACTGGCTATTAACGTCCTTATTCTAGTACGGTCGAACGTCATCACGGTCGAATCCGCCAGACTTTGTTGTGATTGTGTGCAGACAAGTCCAATTTGACGGAAGTACGTCAAAGTCCGACGTGGTTCAGTCCATCGAAAGTCCGGTCTTGTGTACACGGCATTAGAAACCTTTTATGAAGTATTTGAGCATTTGTTCCTCCACTAACAAGTGAATGTTTATGAACTGTTAATGTACAGTTTGTTGTTTTGTTGCCCTACTGGGTTTAAATATATTCATAGTTCTGATCCGTTCATCTGTGATATCACTTTTAAGATCTTTGCCATTGATGTATGCTCTCCCCATTGTAAGTGATCTGTTATAGAACATTGCTTGTCTATATGTTGTCTTCAATAGACAGAGACATTTCCACAAATTGTATTTTGTTGCAAAAACAGTGGGCATGTATGCCTATAGATCTTTTTTTACATTAGATTAAAGTAGAAGTCCACCATAAAACTAAAATTTCTGCATCTATAGACATCCACGATCTAACACAAACCTATCTAGCCCTGTAAAGAAGAAATCTGTATACATACAGTGAGGGGGATTTGATCCCCTGCTGATTTTGTATGTTTGCCCACTGACAAAGAAATGATCAGTCTATAATAATGGTAGGTTTATTTTAACAGTGAGAGACAGAATAACAAAAATATCCAGAAAAACATTTAAAAAAAAAGTTATCAATTGATTTGCATTTTAATGAGTGAAATAAGTGTTCCCCTTTATAAATCAGCAAGATTTCTGGCTCCCAGGTGTATTCTATATGGGTAACGAGCTGAGATTAGGAGCACTCCCCAAAAGGGAGTGCTCCTAATCTCACCTTGTTACCTGTATAAAAGACACCTGTCCACAGAATCAGATTCGAAACTCTCCACCATGGCCAAGACCAAAGAGCTGTCCAAGGATGTCGGGGACAAGAGTATAGAACTACACAAGGCTGAAATGGGCTACAAGATCATCGCCAAGCAGTTTAAGAGGGTGACAACAGTAGGTGCGATTATTCCCAAATGGAATAAACACAAAATCACTGTCAATGAAGTGGCCACAATTTATGAAAACGGAACCCGTTTAACAGGTGAACATGCTGAAATGTTATGCTTTTTGCACTATAATATTGTTTTGCATTATAATCTTATTCTACTTAACAACTTCCGGACCACCGCACGCCGATGTACGTCCAAACGTTGCCGATGGATATCGTTGTTATGGCAGCAGCTAGCTGCCATAACCCCCGTATCCCCGTTTTCGTGCGGCGGCTGGCTTTCTGATAAAAGTGGTCCCTGCGGCGGATTCGCCATGAGATCACTTTTATTGGTGGCGGGAGAGGGCCCCCCCTCCCTCCGCGATCCGGTGCCCTCCGCCGCTTACCGGAACCGTCGGTAGCGGCGGAGGCGATCGCGTCCGTCTCCCTTCTGTGCTTGGAGACGAGTGAGGCTAAGATGGCGCCCACTCGTCTCCATGACACTGCTGGGCGAAAGCGACGTCAAAACGTCACTTCCGCCCACGCCTCTTAAAGGCATATTTTTTTTAATGTCATTTTTTTAACATGTTGGGTATCAATTAACTTGGCGTAACATTATATTTCACAATATAAAAAAAAATTGGGCTGACTTTACTGTTTTATTTTTTTATTCAAAAAAGTGATTTTTTTTTTTCCAAAAGTGCGCTTATAAGACCGCTGCGCAAATATGGTGCAAAAAAAAGTATTGCAACGACCGCCATTTTATTCTCTAGGGTGTTAGAAAAAAAAATATATAATGTTTGGGGGTTCAAAGTAATTTTCTAGCAAAAAACCTGTTTTAAACACGTAAACACCTAAAATCCAAATCGAGGCTGGTCCTTAAGTGGTTAATTGGGAGTATTGAAGAAAGTGTACTGTAACTGTGTCCTGTCCACTGTCTAGCTTTTTGCACTGCAGTAGTGATTTAAATGTAATCGGTGCAATGCACTAGTAATCTATACTTTTTTCTGGTTTTTTTTCAAGCACTTTATTTTTCCCAGTTGTTTACTTTAGACCTCGTTCATCAAACCATGGTGCACTGCAGACAGATGTCAGTTTTGAAATCTGTGTGTGTTTTTCTCCCATCAGTTTTCATGCAGTTATGGTGTGAAGAATGAGCCCTTAATGTTTAATTTTAATAAACATTAACATGTTCAGTTTATACCAGATTTGTGCATAAAATTGGTGTTATTTTTGAAAAGTTTTTATATGTACAAAATATCAGCTATTGGCAGGAGAGCTGGCAGAAATATCGTTATCATATCGGCACCGAAAAAACTATCTGTCGATCCCTATTGTAAACGATCACCTGGTAAAACAACTTATTCAGTTTAACCGCTTCTGGACCAGCCTCTGCAGTTTTTTACTGCGGCAGGTTGGCTCCCCTGCACGAAACCACATAACTATACGTTGGCTCGCGGGGTACGAATAGCAGGTGCGTGCCCGCTGCACAGCGGGGGTGCCGATGCTCGTGGTCGACTGTCACGATGACCGCCGGCCACGAGCGATCATGAGCAGGAGACACAGAACAGGGACGAGTGTGTGTAAACACACACTTCCCTGTTCTGTTCTGACAGGTGTGACAGATCGTGTGTTCCTATTAGCTAGGAACCACGATCCGTCACTTCCTCTAGTTAGTCCCCTTCCCCTTCAGTTAGAATCACCTCCCAGGGAACAGTTAACCCCTTCACCGTCCCCTAGTGTTAACCCCTTCACTGCCAGTGACATTTTTACAGTAATCCAATGCATTTTTAATCACACTGATCACTGTATTAATGCCAATGGTTCCAAAAATGTGTCAAAATTGTCCGTGTCCACCATAATGTCGCAGTCACGATTAAAATCGCAGCTCGCCGCCATTACTAGTAAAAAAAATAAAATAATAAAAATGCTATAAATCTAATAAAAAAAATAAAACCCTGTTTTGTAGATGCTATAACTTTTGCGCAAACCACTCAATATATGCTTATTGCCTTTTTTTTTTTTTTTTTACCAGAAATATGTAGAATACATATCGGCCTAAACTGAGGAGAAAAAAAAATTATATTTTTTTGGGGGGGGATATTTATTATAGCAAAAAGAAAAAAAATAATGCTTTTTTTTTTTTTCCCAAAATTGACGCTTTTTTTTGTTTATAGCGCAAAAAATAAAAAATAAAAACCGCAGAGGTGATCAAATACCACCAAAAGAAAGCACTATTTGTGGGGAAAAAAGGACATCAATTTCGTTTGGGTACAACGTCTCAGGACCGCGCAATTGTCAGTTAAAACGATGCAGTGCCGAATCGCAAAAAGTGCTCTGGTCAGGAAGGGGCTGAAGTTTTTTTTTTTTAGGAGTTCCCAGCATTGCTAGAGAACTGACAACCATGATGTGCTCTCCTGCTTAGTGTGATCAGTTTTTTTTTTTTTTTAAAAAGAGGCAAGCAGAGGGACTGGCAGGAACACCAGGGATTTTACACAACAGAAGCAATACAAAGAACAGGATACTTTGTCATACAAGTACATGGTACTTTTAGAGCCGGCAAATCTGTGCACCATAAGAACAATCATAGCGGCTGTTCCACTGCTTGATCGTTCTTACAGGAGGCTAGAGGGGACTCCACCCCCTCCCGCCGCCCTCCGGTGCTTGTACCGACTCGCCGCTACGACCGGTGAGTCGGTCACAGGATCCGCCAGCCTCGGATGTTTAGCATAGAGATTTCCAGTGGACCAGATGGTCGCTGGAGTCTCTGATCATTCGGAGGCCGGGCGCACTGTTATGACGTCACGCCCGGCCTCTGTATTAAAAAAAAAAACGGCGCCGCTTCGGCTGGGAAGCGGTGAACGTTTTTTTATTTCAGGCTTCTAAGCCTAGAGGTGAGATGTGGGGTCTTATTGACCCCCACATCTCACTGTAAAGAGCACCTGTCATGCTTATTCCTATTACAAGGGATGTTTACACTCCTTGTAATAGAAACAAAAGTAATCAAAAAAAAATTTTTTTGGAAAAAGTGTCAAGCTAAAATAAAAAAAAAAAGTAAAATTAACAATAAAAAAAATAAAAAATTTTTAAACCACCCCTGGCTCGCACTCAGAAGCGAACGCATACATAAGTCCCACCCACACATTCAAACCACACATGTGAGGTGTCGCCGCGAACGTTAGAGCGAGAGCAATAATTTTGGTCCTAGACCTCCTCTAACTCAAAACATGTAACAAGTAAAAATTTTTAAAGCGTCACCTAAGGGGATTTTTAAATAGCGAAGCTTGGCGCCATTCCACGAGCGTGTGCAATTTTGAAGTGTGACAAGTTGGGTATCTATTTACTCGGCGTAACTTCATCATTCACATTATGCAAAAACATTGGGCTAACTTTCTTGTTTTTTGTTTTGTTTTGTTTTTAAAGCCCAAAACTGTTGTGTTTTTTTGGGGGGAAAAAAAAAAAAAATTTGAAAAATTGCTGCGCAAATACCGTGCTAGATAAAAAGTTGCCATTGTATTCTCTAGGGTCTCTGCTAAAAAAATATATATATGTTTGGGGGTTCTATGTAATTTTCTAGCAAAAAAAATTATGATTTTTACATGTAGGATAGAAATTTCAGAATTGGCTACACACACATATATATATATAATGGTGGGCTTTGCACAGCGGTTTTTCAAACACAATTTTTGTGGAAAAAATACACTTTAATAAATTTTAATACACAAACAATATAATGCCCAATTTTTGGTTAAAATATGGTGTTGAGCCGAGTAAATGGCAAACATGTAACATTTTATAATTCTGGAATGGCACCAAACTACGGTATTTAAAAATCTCCATAGTCAATGCTTCATAAGCCTTTTATGGGTCACCAGTTTAGAGGGACAGATGGTGTTTGGTGCAGTGGTGTGGATTGGCTGCAGTCTGTGTTTAGCTGAACAGTAAAATGATCAACTACACAGAGATCACCGACAGGAGGCGAAGAGTCGACAGAGGCATGTGTCTGTTTACATTGTGTGAAGGCTGTGATTGGACAGAGCCATCATATGATTGGATGGGGCAGAGAGCCCATATCCTAATCTGTGTTGTCTGAGATCCCCCTGCTACGTGGCCACACTTCTGACATGACGAGTACGTACAGTAAGAACAGCGCTTGTCCCACCTGGGCGTTTATGGATAGTGGTAGGGTAGGAAGCGGTTAATAAGGGTCATGTAGCAAGGTAGTATTGACATGCATAAAAATGGCTTTGTTGCACATAAATGTGTATCAAATTTAATATTTGTATTAGGCGCCTTTTACACGGACGGCTGTTCTGCCACAGTTAAAAGCATATGATATGTTCTGTGAAATTCAAGACTCCAGACACTGCGATCAGCTGCATTTGTACCGTGAGATTACCTGCGTTTATGTGCGTTTACGTGTGTTTACATGCGGCTGCGTTTAGCTGCGGTTGGAACATTCTTGCCATTTCTGATGTGCTTCCTGTTGCTTCTCTTTCCTTGTTGCCGCTGCTATCCGCAGGAGAAATAGTTACACCGCGATTACCTGCAGTTATGTGCAGATAGCTGCGCTAAATCGCTCCTGGACGCAGTCAATTTATATTTTTTCTATCCGCATGGAACCTCATGTAACGAAATCGCAGCTAAACGCAGTGTGTGAATGGGGCCATAGGAAAGTGTGCTTTTAGCTGCGGTAGAAAACTAGAAAATCCGCAGCTAAAAGCACCATTCTATCCGTCCGTGTGAAAGGGGCCTTATGCTGCCCAGTGCTCCAAAATTATTCGGACTGTTCTGGGTAGCAGTATTACATATTTTTAGAGAGTGATATTACACTTCCTAGCATGTATCTTAAAATGATAAAGGGAAAGTCCAAAAGTGATACGATGCAATCTGTCACTAGCTCTTTGATTCCCCCTTACTTGTTTCTACCTGTTGATCCTGCTGTTTGTCAACCTCCTTTAACTGCTTTCCTACCAGGGCAATTTTCACATATAATATCCACGTTTTTTTGTTAGAAAATTACTTGCAACCTCCAAACATAAAATTTTCTAAAAGCAGAGGCCCGATCTTTATGCAGCCGATTTATCAAATGTAGATTTTCAGCAAGAAATGCCATTGCAATTTCCGGCTTCCACCCTCTGCCTTCCCGCGTCAATCGCAGTGCTAACATGCTCAAATGATCCCCCCCCCCCTGACGGCCCCCCATGCAGCTCTGCTGGCCGGCTTTGCCTCTACCCCCGCCCACCAGCTGCAGCCCCTGAGACTGGTGACTGTCCTGATGGAGAGCAGGGATCGGCAGGAGGTGCGGATCGCTGTGTTCAGTCCTCACTGAATTATGGTTAATGGTGTTTACCATTCTTTAATCAATAGCAGTCTCTATACAGACTCCTATTCATTTTACTATCTACAATGCAGATGGAGCTACACAGAAAGGGACTGTCTTCAATCCCTTTGTTTTAAAAAAACGAGGTCTGTTTAGATCTGATGTCTCTCCAAAGACAAACACACACGTAAAAGCATTTTAAAAAAATGTCCCGGTTTAAAAAAATAAAAAATGAAGTTGTATAAAAATAACAGACATGCATCTAAATCTCTCTTGTCTCTTAAGCTTGATTTCAGATTGCGCTCCAGAGGCTACTGACAGGCAGTGAGGAAGCAATGCAACATCTGCTCACCACCTGTTTTAAGCAGACACATGCTCTGCAACCGCATGCATTGCACCCAGTTGCAGGGCATTTGTGGTTCTTCCTTATTGATTTGATTGTGAGGCCATATTTAGATGCACAGGTGTCCTGTGCATTCCCTTGCAGGCTGTCCCCTTCATGTCATTTGGAACACAGCAGCTGCACAGGAATGCATGGCTGTTCTGTGCAGGCCGTTTCATCCATATCAGTTGGGACGCAGTGACTGCATGGACACAGCCACTGCTGCCAACTTGACATCTGTGTGGCTGCATGTCCCCGAACTCACACTGTCTGCTTTTGGAGCCATGCACCTACAGGGATATCAGATCTGTCCTTGCAGCCACTGAATCCCAACTGCCTGCCCAGGGATGCACAGAACACCTGCACATCCCTGTGTGGGTAAACCCGACCCTCCATGGATGTTCATTTTAGTACACCCCGTGTGAACAAGGCCTTGGCAGGAATTTAGTAAGTTATTCTATCTGTGTGGTAAAGTTTTTTTTTTTTTTTTTTTTTTTTTTTTCTTGTCTAGTGAAAACAGTGATCTAATAATATCACGGGGCTTTAAAAATCAATAGCACCTTCTTTTTATTATACTTGTCATGCGCTTTCAGAAAATATTTTAGGTTTGTGGGGTCTTTTACAAACTCAGAGCTGTAAGTGAAAAATTAAAACCTCCAGATTTTTAGAAAAAGTTGGTTATGTACACCTTTGCCTAGGTTCATTTTTCACCATTTTGCAAAAAGGTGCAATTTTAAAATTTACAAATTATTTAATACAGGTTAAACTTATATTTATTATGAATTTAGTAAACTTTGCTGTTTATCTGCCACTAATGATTTTAGTATATTTTTTGTGAAACTATTGTTTGGGGGGGGGGGGGGGGTGGTGTTGGTGTTTTTTTTTTTCTTTATGTGGGTGGGCAACTGGTGTTTGTAATTGATGTAGGACTTGCATTTCCTGGCCTGCTGGGATAAGGATCTGGTATAGTTTGGGGGGACCCCAAATTTTTTTTTTATTTACATTCTGGTGTCAGTGAGGAATCCCCTGCTGACAACAGGAATGATGTCAGTGGGTGCCAGCTCCTCGACTGAAATATCATTTCTGCTGGCCCACCGCAGGGATCCGTCGCAGTAGTAAGACGCATAAAAAAAATGATCAAAAATGCACGGTCGCACTGCAGCTACACCCCATTGAAAATTGTATCAAAATCACACTGCACTAGTGTGAACCCAGCCTTGGTGTTGGGCTATCTGTACAAAACCCACCTACATTGAACAGTTTACTACCTTGCTGGATAAAAGTGCAGGACAAACCTGCTTGGACTGTTCTTGGGTGTCCCTGTCTTGTTCATGACTTACTGCTGCCACAACCAGTTGAGCTTGGCTACATAGTGTATAGTATTCATTCCTCTACAGCTTTTTGAATTTCTAAAGCAACTGGTTTAATTGAAAATGCTGTATGTAGTCAAGATGATTGACTTGAAGGGTTCTAAATACCACGTGTAACTGTCAGTTGCCTTGCTCTTTGAAACTTCATTTGTACTTTGGCAAAGACTTGCAAAAATATTTGGTCAACATAGTAGTTTGCAGCTAAGTAGTTGCTTTTGTTCCATACATCTGTTTACGTAGCATAAGCAGATATTTGCTAACCCCAACATATGTACAGTATGTTAAAATAAAACTAGTATAAAAACAGCAGGAATTTATATTTATTATATTTGTGTATACTGAAAAAAAAATATTTAGGTGATGGAAAAAATACAACCATCCAATATATAAAAAGTGTAAAGTATATGCAAGTCTAGTCACTAAAATCCTATGTAAGCTTTACCATGTCATGTTATGTTATTTCAGGTCTTTAAAAAGTATGGGCTTCCTGAAAAAAAAATTCTCACCTAGGTAGATGCAGCATTGATCCAATGCTGCATCTGCCCCCTGCTGCTTCAGCACTGAGAATTGAGTGATCAAACAGTGCTGGTTGCTCAGTTCTCCCCTCTGAGCAGAGAGCTGTGCCTGTCAGTCGCTGCTTTCTGCTCTGGCCCTCCAACACTGGAGCACTGGGCTGTGGAGGGGCGGGAGAGCGGCTGGCTTAGTCTCCCAGTGGCATGCTGAGCCAGCTGCCAGTCTAGGCATCTGCGTGCATCCTGACTGAAAACGAACTGCACTGCTGTGATCCATAGAAGTATAGCTGTTTAATAAAATCTTTATGGAAAAAAAAAAAATGATGGTAAAGCGGCGCTAAAAATATCACCGATTTACCCCCCCTACGCCCGCCCTAGTGTGAAAGTAGCCTAATCCAGAAACGTCAGTGCAGCACTGGATGAAAGATGCAAGGGTCTGTCAGGAGTCCAGAAACTCATTGACCTTTTATATGCACACACACACACACGCAAACAGATTACAGGTGAGGATGGTTACCTTTTAATAGCCATTCAAACCCCTTTGTGTCAACTTGTGTGCATGTTATCTGGCCAAAATCACCAGGGTATGTAAACTTTTGATCAGGTTCATTTGGGTAGTTTCTGTTGTCATGATTTAACCGCTTGCTGACCAGAGCACGCCGTTTTATGGCAGAATGTCGCTGGTGGGCAAAAGGGCGTACAGGTACATCACCTTTTTAGAAGCAGTGCTGCAGGTGCGATTTCCCATGTCCGCCGGGTGCCTGCAATCGTGTCACAGAGAGGTAGAACGGGGAGATGCTTTTGTAAATAAAGCTTCCCCCCCCGTTCTGCCCAGTGACTGGACAAAAATCACTGCTTTGTCATCGAGAGCAGTGATCGCCATCATGTGAGGTGTAGCCCCCCCCTCCCCCCACAGTTAGAATCACTCCCTAGGACACACTTAACCCCTTCACTGCCAGTGTCATTTACACAGTAATCAATGCATTTTTATAGCACTAATCGCTGTATAAATGACAGTGGTCCCAAAATAGTGTCCGATCTGTCCGTCATAATGTCGCAGTCCCGATAAAGATCGCAGATCACCGACATTACTAATAAAAAAAGAAAAAAAAAAAGATTAAATTAAATTTTGCGCAAACCAATCAATATACACTTATTGCGTTATATTTTTGGTGGAAAAAAAATAAAAAATGTAGAAGAATACAAATCGGCCTAAACTGAGGAAAATTATATATATATATATATATATATATATATATATATATATATATATATATATATATATATATATATATATATATATATATATATAATTTTTTGGGGGGATATTATAGCAAAAAGTTAAAAAATATTGCGTTTTATTCAAAATTGACGCTTTTTATGTTTATAGTGCAAAAAATAAAAACTGCAGAGGCGATCAAATACCACAAAAAGAAAGCTCTATTTGTGGGGAAAAAAAGGACGTCAGTTTTGTTTGGGTACAAAGTTGCACGACTGCAAAATTGTCAGTTAAAGCGACGCAGTGCCGAACTGCAAAAGATGCTCTGGTCAGGAATGGGACAAATTCTTCCGGGGCTGAAGCGGTAAAGAGTAAACGGTTAATTGATAAATGGCTTCAGCCAAACATTAACCATGAGTGAAAGATGTTTTTGTGTTATTCATATTCTCTGAAAAATGGCCAATAATTTATATTGTCCCTTTCTGTTTCAGCCAAGTGCATCCTGAATATTCAGTTGGTACCAAAATTTCCATTTGGCGCACCTCTAACTAAAACTGTCTGTTTCAGCACACTTTGTGCAGACCTGGTCTGCTGTTCTCAACATTAAGAATCCCTCCGAGATGCCATGCATCCAACATTTTAGTGCTTGTATGTATACAGAAGGTCACTGCAAATAGGCTGCAGAAAATCAGCAGTCCTGAGATGTAACCAAGGATGTGAACATTTGTAGTATTCAGCAATGGTTTACATCTACAATAAGAAAAGTGTATGTGCGTTTTGTTTATTTTTTTATAGTTCCTAGAATTATCTGTAAATACAGTTCTTGTGCTGGAGGAAATTATTTATTATGGCATTCACCACATGGCCACACAATACAGGATTCCAAAATAAGATCATGCCAACATAACAGTGGTAGTGTGCATAGAGCAATAACCCAAAGACCAATGGTAGCAGTTAGGCTGCTGATATAATAATTAGGACTTGAAGCTATTGGTTTCTTTGCACATTGCTATTTGCCTCATACAGTAAGTTTATTCTTGGATGAAATGCAAACTGTTTTATAGCCTGGTTAAACTAAACCTGTGTCAATTCGAAGCGCGCATATTCTCAAAACAAAAATAATAAAAAAAAAAAAATCAGTTAAAGCTGAGCATTCTTAACCACTTGCCTAACCACTGGGCACTTAAATCTCCCCCCCCCCCCCCCGCCCCGCCCAGACCAATTATCAGCTTTCAGTGCTCTCACACTTTGAATGACAATTACTCAGTCATGTAATACTGTACCCAAATGGATTTTTTGTGCTTTTTTTCATACAAATAGAGCTTTATTTTGGGGGTATTTGATCACCTCTGGGTTTTTTATTTTTTGCGCTATAAATGAAAAAAGAACGAACATTTTGATAAGAAAAATGTGTTTTTTGTTTTTTTTTTTGTTTCTGTGATTTAAAATTGTGCAAATTTTTAATGTTTCTTCATAAATTTTGGCCACAATTTATACTGCTACATATCTTTGGTTAAAATACCCCAAATTAGTGGCTATTATTTGGTCTGTGTGAAAGTTAGAGAGTCTACAAGCTGTGGTGCAAATCATAAAAAATTGATCACACCTGATGTACTGTCTTGCAACCCGAACAAGCCAGGAAAGTACAAATACCCCCCAAATGACCCCTTTTTTGAAAGTGGACATTCCAAGGTATTTAGTAAAATGCATGGTGAGGTTTTTGATGTAATTTTTTCCCACAATTCTTTGCAAAATGATTCCCCCCCCCCCCCCCCCCCCCACAAAATTGTCATTGTAATAGGTCATTTCTCTCACATGGCATATGTATACCACAAATGACGCCCCAAAATACATTCTGCTACTCCTAAGTATGGCGATGCCACATGTGTGGGACTTTTTCATAGCCTGGCCACATGGAGAAGCCCAACATGCAGGGAGCACCACCAGGTGTTCTAGGAGCATAAATTGCACATCTAACTTGTTGACTACCTATTACACTTTTTTGAAGGCCCTGGAGCACCAGGACAATGACACGTGACACTGATGTGGCACTGGGGACAGGTGGCATTAGGGACAGGTGGCACTGATGGGTACTGTGGACGCTGTTTTTTTTTTTCTTTTTTTTTTCCTTGTGTTCACTCACGCGGTCTGTGTGAGGAGGGAGAGCCGGGAATGAGAGATGTCATATGCTTACACTTGAGATCATCCCTCATTGGACATGCTGATCGAGTGATAAATGGCTGCTGTGATTGGCCATTTGGCATGATCCGTGATTGGCTGTGTTCAAGGGACACAGCCAACACAGATTTTCCCAGATGCGCGCCCGCGGGGAACAAGTAAACAGGAGGACGCCCTCCCGGCAGATGAGCGCCACCCTGTAGCCGTCTTTCGAGTTTAGTGTGGGCGCCTAGTGGTTAAACAGCAACTGTTATAATGTAAAGGAATTTGAGCTGTACAAAAATTCACAGGCTTAAGTTTGTTGATACTGACATCAGCCAAGTACAAGCAGTCCCCTAGTTACAAACATCCGACTTATAAATGACTCCTACTTTCAAACGGAGGGAGACAATAGGAAGTGATTGGAAATCTACCCCTGGGAAGGGAAAATCACTCCTGTAAGTTATGGGAAAAGTGTCTCCACTGAAGGTTTAGCGCCAAGGCTTGTTTCCACAACAACCCAAAATTTTCAAAATCCAACTGTCATTGGGACAGAAAGTGAGGTGAAATGTTCTGAACAGGGGCACAGACGGCAAAAAAAGTTGCACTATTTTGACTGGAGCTACACTTAAAATGTACCTGTTCCGACTTACAAACAGATTTAACTTGGTCTTATCTTGTTTGTACCCCGGGGACCGCCTGGAACTGTAAAAGTGATTTCATATTATATAGCCGTTTTTTCTCATTTATAGCTATCAATGCCCAATATTCTCAAACCTGATATTCAGAACAGTGTCCCAGATGTAACGGTATACATCCTATACAAATATTAAAATATCTTTGTGATCCTTAAGCTGGGAGTTTCTAAGCTTTGCCTTCCCCACAAGTCTGCTTTTAAACCTTTCACAACTTCTGTTACTGACCTTGTTTTTATTTTTTTTTATTTATTTTTTTTTATTTGTATAATCTTTATTTTATATTTTCAAAATAACATACAAAAAAGAGAAAAGAAAAACGCAACAAAGCAGGAAAAGGAAAAAACAGTAAATGCCCAAGGGATACATATGGGGACAAGAGGACATTGGGTTGCGAGCGTAAAGAAACCTCTGATACATTCAGATAGCTAGCCTCATATGACTTCATCAAGTTATACCCCAGTCACAGGGGGGCTTGTGATTGTTTTAACCGTTGTATCAAAACAGGATTGCGTTCTCATATATAGGATACAACACCTCACGGGGAAGGGGGATGGGCATACCTGAGAACAAAGAACAGAACGATCAAGCAGCACAACAGCAGTAGGTGTAAATCAGTAACTGTTATAGAGAACCTAGGGGTTTTTAGGTGCGTAGGTCTCGCCCTCCAAGAAATTATGTACCATCATCCTCTAATCTGCCTGCCCAGGAGTGGCAGTAGGTGGTGTCTGCGTCATATTAGACGTATAATGTATCCAAGTGGCCCAAATAGCATAAAATTTATCATACCTGTCCTTGCACTTTGCCATCCACTCCTCTGCTGCCATGATAGAGTTGAGCAGACGCACCCAGTCGGGTCGCCCCGGAGCATGGGCCGACTTCTAATGTATAGGAATCAGACGCCGGGCAGCATTTAGGAGGTGTGGGAGAATCGATTTATAGTAAAGGCTTAGAGAAGTAGATGGCACGTGCAGTAAGGACTCCAATGGGGAATCCTGCAAATCTATATCTAAAAAATTTTTTATCTGGGCCCTGATATCCTGCCAGAAGGGCTGAAGCTTTAGGCATTCTTACCAAATGTGCAGGAAGGTGCCCCGAAGCCCACAGCCCCTCCAACAGGCAACAGAAGCGGTTGGATATATAAATGTATGCTGCAGGTCTCTCTCCCATTCTCGTATGTATATTGGCTTACCCTGGGACTCCGCAGACTGCAACATCTCGTAAAGCATGGAAATAGAGTGAGGAATGGGGTCTACAGACTTACAAAACCTTTCAAACTGGGTCAGGGAGGAGGGAGGTCAGGCAGGGTGAGGCAAACTACTGATAAAGTGTTGTAATTGTCTATAGCGCCATTCGTCCTTCGGGAAGCGGCCAAATTGGGAGCGTAGCCAATCCAAGGAGACTAGGCTTTGCTCGTGTACAAACCTCCCGCATCGTGTCTCCCCGTTCCTTGCCCACATGCAATAATAGGAGAGGTGTTCCCCTGGGGTGAATCAGGGGAAGCCCCCAAAAGGTGCAAGCTGGGACACAGGCTGCGATAGCAGCTCCCGTGCACTTTAGTGTATCTCATAACCTCAGCACATGGGCAGAGACCGGCGACACAAAATCCAAGAGCCCTTGACAGTCCCGGGGAGCCATGGAGCGAGAGACAAGTTACGTCTGGCCAGGAATTTCTCAAGGGGAACCCAAGATTTAGTGGCATAATGATGTTGCCAGTCGAGAATCCTTTGTAGGGCAACCGCCTCATAGTACCTGCATATGAAGGGGACCCCCAAGCCTCTTAGAACGTTGCAATGTGCGGAAGGCCAAGCGGGCTTAACGACCCTGCCATATAAATTTTATGAACAGGCTGTTGAAGGCTGAGAAGAAAGATCTGGGTAGCGCTATAGGTACCATCTGAAGATAGAAAAGAATTCTCGGCAGTACATTTATTTTCAGGATACTGACTCGTTCCATCCATGAGAAGGTGGTATGATCCCATTGTGAAAGATCCGCTTTAATCGTGTTGAGTAAGGGGGCAAAGTTACACGTATATAGTTGTGCAAGTGTGGCTGGAAGGTAAATGCCTAGATATTTTGCGGAACAGACACGTGAAGGAAAAGGAAGCTTGTAGTTGGGAGTGCATCACAGGAGGAATAGCAAGGGGGAAGATCTCCGATTTACTATAGTTGATTTTAAAGTTGGAGAGAGAATGGAATCTCTGTAGTTCCACCATAATGTTAGGAAGGGAGATCAGCAGGTCTGTGACATAAAATAGAACGCCATCAGCGTACACCGAAAGTTTGTTCTGTCGTCCTTAGCGCGAGCCCCTTGATGTTAGGATTGGACCGTATCATGTTAAGTAGTGGTTCCAGGGTGAGGGCGAATATTAGGGGGGACAGAGGGCACCCCTGTCTTATCCCGTTCCGTATAGTGAAAGGGTTAGAAAGCATCCCGTTCACCTTAACCCGGGCTTCGGGGGAACTTTATAAGGAGCCTATCCACCTAAGCATATTATGTCCTAGGCCCAATCTGGATAATACCACCTGGATATAGGCCCAGTCCACCCGGTCGAAAG
Source organism: Lithobates septentrionalis (assembly GCA_037952835.1). Taxonomy (NCBI): domain Eukaryota; kingdom Metazoa; phylum Chordata; class Amphibia; order Anura; family Ranidae; genus Lithobates; species Lithobates septentrionalis. Next base: position 14,570,736 of record JBBDGP010000333.1, on the reverse strand, counting down.
CTTTTTCAGCATCAGTGGATAATAGGAGACAGGGTGGGTTGGGCCGATGCAGGTTTGCCCAGTGAATCAATTGTATAGCTCAGTTGGAGTTATCCTTCGCCTCCCTCCCAGTTATAAATCCCGTTTGGTCCGGGTAAATTACCGTCGGTAGACTGGCTTAAGGCAGGCCATACATGGGTCGAATTTCGAAAGAATTTTCTTTAGAAAATCTTATCTAAGAATTTTTGTTTGTATTTCGCACCATTAGTGGGCTGCAGCAACAGCCGATTTTCGCGTGGCAATCAAATTTGAGTAATCGGACATGTTGGAAATTTTTTGAAAAACAAATGATTTTCTAATCAACAATGGGATAATCGTGTGAGAAATGTAATCGAAAAAGATATGTGCATGTGCAAGAAAAGAAAATTCCCGGAAAGAAAAGATTCCCAGCCATAAATTCTTTTCTGTAGCAATATGAGGTGAAATTGAAGGCTTGGTTGGCTGAATTTCAAAATCAATGGTGGCACCATCTGATCACAAAACACACATTTTCTGATTTTCAAAAGAAAATTCTTTCCAGATTCGACCATGTATGGCCAGCCTAAGTCGATTAGCCACAACCTTCGGTAATATCTTGATGTCAGTGTTGAACAACGAGATCGCCTATAGCTGCTGGGGGTGGATGGGTCCTTCCCTTCCTTCGGGAGGACAGCAATGTGTGCTAACAGTGCCTCCTTCGGAAGGGAAGTGCCTGATGGCAGGGCGTTAAAGTATGTGCACATGCGATCAGACAGGAGGGGTGAAAATTTGCGGTAATATGCATTAGTGAACCCATCTGGGCCAGGACTCTTTCCTTGCGGAAGTTCTTTAATAACTGCTTCAATCTACGTTATAGCTATAGGCCTGTCAAGCTGCTCGCTAAGTTGTGTCGTCAGTTGCGGAGCTAGTGCTTCTAGATATTGTGAAATACATTCCATTCTGTGTGAGGGCGTGTGACAGGAAGTTGGTAAAGTTGGGCATAGTATTCCCAAATGGTGTCTGCAATTTTGGAGGACAGTACTGTTTGGGAGCCCGAGGCAGTTTGCAGCTTATGGACATGGCCGAATGTGCTTTGTCATTTAAGGGCCCTAGCCAATAGTCTACTGCATTTGTTTCCAAACTCGTAAATTTTATGAGCAACATATCTATCTATCCAGTGTTCGTGTTTCTAACAGATTGGAAAGCTTTTCTCTAAGCGACACATAGAGGAGTCTCGTCATTTGGCGTTTGTGTTTAAGCTCCGCGGTGCGTAGCTGGGCCAGTAGGGACTGAAGTTCCCCACTGCATGCCTTTTTGAGTCTAGATCCCTGGGAGATAAGTTCACCCCGTATCACGGCCTTGTGTCCCTCCATACAGATGCCATCCCGCCTCTCCTGTTATGTTCTCTTTGAAATCTAGAGAAATGGTGTCTGAGACCTGCTTTTGTGCCACTGCATCATCTAGCAGGTTTTCGTCCATTGACATCCGGAGATAGAGGAACTAGGGAGATGGAGATGGGTGCATGGTCGGAGATCGTCAGTGATCTGATCGATGCACTGGAAGAGCGACAAATCTTCCTTCGGGATCTACATGGTGGTCCAGGGGAATGAAAAGGCAGTTTTTATTTATCACAACCGCCACTCCACCAGATTTAGGTCGGGGTGAGTTGCTGCGATACCATTGGTTGTATAGGTGTATGGGGAGGCGGGGAACCGAGTCAGTCCTGAAATGAGTTTCCTGCAAGAGTAAAATGTGTGCACCCAGTCTTTGTCTCAAGCCACAAATTACTCCGTTTGGATGGGGAGCTCGGGCCACGAACATTGTACGCTATGATCTTCTTCAGATCAGTCATGGTTGGTCACCGGTAATGTTGCCCCATGGGCGTATGGAGGATGAGGAGAGACCCGCTGCAAATTGACCCAATAAACCTGAAGTGCTGAAGAGAGAAAGCATGCAAGTACAACCCAGATAGTAAAAAGGAGAAAAAGAAAGAAAACACATGGATAATATAAAACAAATAAAGAACATAATGCCCAGTGGGCAAGTAATTGACACTAACACCGACAATGCAGGGGTCACCTCTCAGCCAGCCGGCTCCAAAGGGTTCAAGTGACCCACCCACTGTGGACATCCTCGGCCGAGGAGTATAACTCCCAGGAGTTCACCTATGGGGGTGGGTGGGGAGACGTCAGGCAGGAGGCCTGCTAAGGGTCCCCCTCCAGTGCATGAGCACTTCCACGAATCGGATGTGCATTCAAATTATCTGCAGCAGCAAAACCCGTCCCAAAAAAAAAATTACAAGAAAAAAATTGTGGAAAATGGAGGGGAAGGCAGAGTCATCTGGAACTGGGACAGACAATGTGCAGCTGAGGAAGAGGAATGCCCCTGCTCAGCGGTGACAGCGGGATCTTCACGTAGTTTGTTGACACGTCTGCGACGGACTTGTCGCCAAGGCTTCTGACGAGCCGGTGCTGGGACATCTGGGGAGGTGCGCCAATCGGGTATGTCCACCGCGGGTAGGCCGAGGCGGGAAAGAAAGGGAGGTAGGACCGACTTGTTCCGTAGAATGACTTGTTCACCCTGCTTAGTGACCGAGAGGCTGAAGGGGAATCCCTAGCGGTAGATAAAATGGGCGTCTTGCAGAACTTTTAATAGTGGCTTAAGGGCCCTACGTTGCATCAGCGTGCGTCTGGATAAGTCTGGGAATAGGGACAACTTGGCTCCATCAAAGTCCACGTGGCCGACCCCCCGGACATGGTACATGATGCGTTCCTTCAAGGTATACTTGTGCAACTTACAAATAATGTCCCTGGGTTTATCTGGATCATCAGAGGGGGGTCTGAGGGCCTGATGGGCTCGATCTATCTCTATGCAGTCAGGTGCCTCCTTACCCAGGATCTGTGTGAATATCCCCTGAAGGATAGGGATAATGTCTCTGGGTCCCATGGCTTCCGGTAGACCTTGTAAGCGAATATTAACCCTTCGGCTCTGGTTCTCCACATCAAGTTGGTCAAGCAAAGAGTCAATACGTTGATCTTGCACCTTACAGCATGTCTGTAGGGCCTGTAAGGTAGGGTTAATGTCCTCTACTGTTGCTTCTAAGGCCTCTACTTTGCCCCCAATGTGAGCTGTGTCTGCTTGCAAATCTTCAATATCCTTCCTGAAGGCCTTCTCCATCCGGGCCATGAAGCCCTCCAGATCAGCCCAGGTGGGGAGAGCTAAGATATGGGACCGCAGATCCCCATCTCCTAGTGCCAACTGTGATCCCCTGTGCTCAGGAAACGTGCGGGGGGCGGGGGGGAATCTGGCGGCGACTGGAGGAGAGATGAATGGCAGAGTTCGCCTGGGGGCCATGAGGCGACCTATGGGTGGCATTGCTGCGGTTCCCCCTGGCATCATGCTTCCCTGGGAGTTTGGTGAGGAGGGGAGAGGTGGTCATGCAGGTGGATGGTGCGGTGAGGGGATTGGGGATGCCGCGTGTGCGGCCTGGAGACTCACCCGGCCCCACGCTGCCGGCCTCCGCCGGTAAAATAGGCTTCAAGAGAGCTGGATCTGAGCCGGGGAGTCCACGCTGGCATCTTGGCTGGCTTGTGTTCTAAGGCTGGATGCTGCTGCATGTGTTGCTGTGTGGAGCAGGTCAGACGGAGCTCAGCTCACATGCGTCTGCTCCCTTCTATGCCACGGCCACTTACTGACCTTGTTAAGAATGTAAAGGAGGTGATTGAAATGGAGGTCTATTTTTGCTCCTTCCTCCTCTTACTATCTCCTTAAAGTGGAACTTTACCCATAACTTGATAAGAAATAATGTTCTTTAGCAAGGAACATACATCCGCTTTATACATATAATTATGCTATCAGAATTTGTATGTACTGTAAATTGTCTCCATTCTATCCAGGGGCTGCCATTTTGCTGTAGCCCAGAGCCCATGAGCAGCAGTGCATCTTTAAGGCTGTCAGATCAGTCTCTAGCGGCTCTGACTTTCAGCACAGCTGCATAAAATGGCAACTAAATATGTGCATATCAGGATGACAGCGTATTACTGGATTTTAGACAGTATAGGCACTTATGTTTAATGTTTTACATAACTATACCTGCAAAAGGGGCCAGCCTGAAGTGATTTAGCAGGATTTTTTTCTATAGTTCCACTTTTAAGTCACGCCATCATATTTTTATACCAGCAAGAATATTGCAAAAGGTTAAAATAAGAAAGGTGCGGCTTTTATAGTACCCAAATCCATATCGGCTACAGTGAAAAGAAATGTGTTCCCCTGCTGATTTTGTATGTTTGCCCACTGACAAAAAGTGATCAGGCTAATTTTATTGGTAGGTTTATTTTAACAGTGAGACAGAATAACAAAAATATCCAGAAAAACGCATTTCAAAGGAGTTACAAATTGATTTGCAATTTTTAATGAGTGAAATGAGTATGATCCCCTGTCAATCCAGCAAGATTTCTGGCTCCCAGGTGTTTTCTGTACAGGTAACAAGCTGAGATTAGGAGCACTCTCTTAAAGGGAGTGCTCTTAATCTCCACTTGTTAGTTGTATAAAATACACCTGTCCACAGAAGCAATCGGATTCCAATCTCTCCACCATGACCAAGACCAATGAGCTGTCCAAGGATGTCAGGGACAAGATTGTAGCCCATTCCAGCCATGTGTAGGTCTACAATACCATCGCCAAGCAGCTTGGTGAGAGGGGTGTTAAGCTGGTGCGATTTATTCGGGAAACACAAAATACCTGTCACTCTCCCTCGGTCTGGGGCTCCATGCTTAAACTCACCCCATGGAGCTTCAGTGATCATGAGAACAGTGAGTAATCAGCCCAGAACTACATGGGAGAATCTCGTCAATGATCTCAAGGCAGCTGGGACCTTGGTCACCAAGAAAACAATTGGTAACACACCTATGCCGTAAAGGACTGAAATCTTGCAGCGCCCGCATGGTCCCCCTGCTCAGGAAAACACATGTAAGGCTCTTAAGTTTGGTCAGATGAGACCAAAATCAAGCTTATTGGCATCAACTCAAATCATCGTGTTTGGAGGAGGAGGAATGCTTCCTATGACCCCAAGAACACCATCCCCACCATCAAATATGGAAATAGAAACCATATGCAAGGGGACAGGACAACTATACAGCATCAAAGGGATGATTGATGGGGCCATGTACAGTGAGAACCTCCTTTTCTCAGCCAGGGCATTGAAAATTGGTCGTGGATGGGTATTCCAGCATAATGACCATAAACACAAGGCCAAGGCAACAAATGAGTGGCTCAAGAAGCACATTAAGGTCCTGGAGTGGCCTAGCCAGTCTCCAGACCTTCATCCCATAGAAAATATGTAGAGTGAGCTCAAGGTTCGAGTTACCAAACATTAGCCTCAAAACCTTAATGACTTGGAGAGGATCTGCAAAGAGTGGGACAAAATCCCTCCTGAGATGTGTGCAAACCTGGTGGCCAACTACCAGAAACGTCTGATCTGATTGCCAACAAGGGTTTTGCCACCAAGTACGAAGTCCTGTTATGCAAAGCAGTCAAATGCTTATTTCGCTCATTAAAATGCAAATCAATTTAGAACTTTTTTAAAATGTTTTTTTCTGGATTTTTTTGTTCTGTTAAAATAAATATACCATTAAAATTATAGACAGATCATTTTTGTCAGTGGTCAAATGTACAAAATCAATAGGGGATCAAATACTTTTTCCCCTCCCTGTATATTAAAGGGGTGTTCCGGCCGAAATGATACTTTTTAAATAAAAATACCCCTATAATACACAAGCTTAATGTATTCTAGTAAAATTAGTCTGTAAACTAAGGTCTGTTTTGTTAGTTTATAGCAGTAGTTTGTTATTTTATAAACTTACAGCAGGCCGTGGCCATCTTAAGTGTGGACATCTGAAGCCAGACTGTATTTCTTCCTGGATCTCATCCTTGCAGATCTCGCACATGCTCAGTGCAGCACAAGCAGTGTAATAGGTTTCAGGTCAGGTTTCCATAGCAATGGCAGTTTCAGAGAAAGTTGCCGCCCCTTCCCAGAAGGCATTGCAAACAGGAAATGATGCGATGGGCCGCGGCCAGGGAGGAGGAAGTGAAAAATGAATACAGCACATATACAGTAGGTGCTGAGAAAAAAAATAAAAAAATATCCAATTTGTTTACAGTGCACAGTTTAGTGAGGGATGCTGAAGAGTTGTAAAAATGGGTGGAACTCCACTTTAACAGAAAAAATGTTAAAACTAAAGCATTTATACACCATAATCTCCATGCGTATATATTAGCCATATAACAATGCATACTTTGGTACATCAATTTCATGGATCTCTTCACAATGGGATATTCCAAGCTCTACATGTTTCATAGACAATCTGCTTCCTCAGATGTGGAGGTGGTGCGTGACGTGCCTGTTCTTGATCTGTTCATAATATTTGAACGTTAATTCCCCAGTGAGCCTAGGGTCCACTGAGTGCTTGTGGAGGACTCTTAAAGAGTAACTCCACTCCAAAAATTCTCTTCTGGGTGATCTATGTACATTGCAGGAATTATAACACCTTTTGTTGCAGGTTCCTATCTTTTTTTTGTTCTGAAGAAATCACTGTTTGTTCCTCTGTGCCCATGTGCTAAGTGAGTGTAATGGGAGCAGGTTCATAATTGACAATCGACTGCAGGGCACTAATGAGGAAAGCTGCTGGGCCTGCATCCCTTTAGATGTGTTATTACTAATGACATTTTTGTTGCAGAGGATGCCTGAAATCTGACTTGCATCTTAGTGCAGACTTCTGGGAAAATCAGCCAATCAAGCAGGAAATGTGTTTTTCTGGGTGGGTGTTCTGTACACATTATGTGTACAGAACACCTCCAGGTAGCCATATTGCATTCTCAGAAAATTACAGCGGCTGCAGATTGAAATGGAAAGGTTTTTTAACATTGCATTACAATATGACTTGTACGCTATATTTTTTATTTTCTATTTTTTTTTCCCAACAAAAGTGGAGTTGCCTATTAAGATTCACACAAGTATTATGTTGTTGAGGTCAAAGTTCAGGCTCTGATATTTTTTGCTATTACTCTGATATTATTGATACACGAGTGATGCCAAATAAGGCGCAAATAATTTTTTACTCTTTGCAACCATTATCCCCACAAGGTGCTTGGGGGAATATTATGGGCTGATGGTTACAAATTACATTTCTAATTGCATAGGAGATGGCCTTTTTTAGCCCTATGCAGCTGCAATGAATAGGGGCTCTTTCCATTGGTATGCATTGGCTATATCTGATGTACTTCAAGTGGTTCTAAAGCCTTAAATTTCTTTACCTTTAATGCGTTCTACAGTGGGGACGGAAAGTATTCAGACCCCCTTAAATTTTTCACTCTTTGTTATATTGCAGCCATTTGCTAAAATCATTTAAGTTTATTTTTTTCCTCATTAATGTACACACAGCACCCCATATTGGCAGAAAAACACAGAATTGTTGACATTTTTGCAGATTTATTAAAGAAAAACTGACATATCACATGGTCCTAAGTATTCAGACCCTTTGTTCAGTATTTAGTAGAAGCACCCTTTTGATCTAATTTCGGCCCAGTCTGAGGTCCTGAGCACTCTAGAGAAAGTTTTCATCCATGATATCCCTGTACTTGGCCGCATTCATCTTTCCCTCGATTGAAACCAGTTGTCCTGTCCCTGCAGCTAATAAACACCCCCACAGCATGATGCTGCCACCACCATGCTTCACTGTTGGGACTGTATTGGATAGGTGATGAGCAGTGCCTGGTTTTCTCCACACATACTGCTTAGAATTAAGGCCAAAAAGTTCTATCTTGGTCTCATCAGACCAGAGAATCTTATTTCTCACCGTCTTGGAGTCCTTCAGGTGTTTTTTTTTAGCAAACTCCATGTGGGCTTTCATGTGTCTTGCACTGAGGAGAGGCTTCCGTTGGGCCACTCTGCCTTAAAGCCCCAACTGGTGGAGGGCTGCAGTGATGGTTGACTTTCTACAACTTTCTCCCATCTCCCAACTGCATCTCTGGAGCTCAGCCACAGTGTTCTTTGGGTTCTTTACCCCTCTCACCAAGGCTCTTCTGCCCCGATAGCTCAGTTTGGCTGGACGGCCAGCTCTAGGAAGGGTTCTGGTCGTCCCAAACGTCTTCCATTTAAGGATAATGGAGGCCACTGTGCTCTTAGGAACCTTACGTGCAGCAGAAATTTTTTGTAACCTTGGCCAGATCTGTGCCTTGCCACAATTCTGTCTCTGAGCTCTTCAGGCAGTTCCTTTGACCTCATGATTCTCATTTGCTCTGACATGCACTGTGAGCTGTAAGGTCTTATATAGACAGGTGTGTGGCTTTCCTAATCAAGTCCAATCAGTATACTCAAACACAGCTGGACTCAAATGAAGGTGTAGAACCATCTCAAGGATGATCAGAAGAAATGGACAGCACCTGAGTTAAATAGGTGTCACAGCAAAGGGTCTAAATACTTAGGACCATGTGATATTTCAGTTTTTCTTTTTTAATAAATCTGCAAAAATGTCAATTCTGTATTTTTCTGTCAATATGGGGTGCTGTGTGTACGTTAATGAGGAAAAAATGAACTTAAATGATTTTAGCAAATGGCTGCAATATAACAGAGTGAAAAATTTAAGACGGTCTGAATACTTTCCGTCCCCACTGTATTAGAAAGCATGGAGGTGAAAAAAATACCTGTCCTGCAGAATCCCCCCGGCGCCCCCCCCCTTATTCTTACCTGAGCCCAATCCAATCCAGTGATGTGCACAAGAGCAGCAGTTCTTACCGCTGTCTCACTCCTATCTGGGCAGATTTATAGCCATTGGCTACTGCTGCTGTCAAATACTTTGCCGAAGGGGGGGAGGGCGCCAACTGTCAATACAGTCAGTGTGGATTGGGCGTATACATGCATGGGTGCCCCATGGAAAGTGGCTCCAAAGAGGAGGAGCCTGGAGCACTGAGTGGGGACCCCAGAAGAAAAGGATCAGGGCTGCTCTGTGCAAAATCATTGCACAGAGCAGGTAAGATAACGTGTTTTTAATGAAAGAAAATGAAGCTGGAGTGTCACTTTAACTTTTTAGATTTTTCAAAAAACAATTTGATGTGAGGCTGATTTCCTCCTTTAACCACTAGGCATCCGTGCTATGGCTGAATGACTGCAACAGCGCGGACCTGCATTCCCGGGAGGCCGTCATATGACGGCCTCCCCTGTGCACGCCCTGCAGGGCGCGCGCCAGGCGCGGTGTGATCACCGAGTCACTGAGACTCGGCTGATCACCAATCCGTGTAAGGGGCCGGTCCCGGCCCCTTACCATGTGATCAGCTGTCAGCCAATGACAGCTGATCACATGATGTAAACAAAACATCGGTAATCGTTTTTTTTTTTTTTTTTTTACTCACGCTGACAGCGCGAGTAGAAAAAAAAGCAGATCACCGGCTCAGATGTAAGGGACATCGGTCCCTTAGTGGAAGAGGCACATCTGCCTCATCAGTGCCCAATAAAAGTGCCACCTAACACTGCCCACAGTGCCACCTATCAATGCCCACCTGTAGTGCCAATCACTGCCACCTGCCAGTGCTGCCCATCACTGCCACCCATCAGTGCCTATCACTGCCGCCCATCAGTGCCTATCACTGCCGCCCATCAGTGCCCATCACTGCCGCCCATCAGTGCCCATCACTGCCGCCCATCAGTGCCCATCACTGCCGCCCATCAGTGCCCATCACTGCCGCCCATCAGTGCCCATCACTGCCGCCCATCAGTGCCCATCACTGCCGCCCATCAGTGCCCATCACTGCCGCCCATCAGTGCCCATCACTGCCGCCCATCAGTGCCCATCACTGCCGCCCATCAGTGCCCATCACTGCCGCCCATCAGTGCCCATCACTGCCGCCCATCAGTGCCCATCACTGCCGCCCATCAGTGCCCATCACTGCCGCCCATCAGTGCCCATCACTGCCGCCCATCAGTGCCCATCACTGCCGCCCATCAATCCCCATCACTGCCGCCCCTCAGTCCCCATCACTGCCGCCTATCAGTGCCCATCACTGCCGCCTCATCAGCGTACATCAATGAAGGAGAAAAATTACCCGTTTTTAAATTTTTTATAACAAAATATAAAATAAAAACTTTTTTTAAAAAAATTCAGTTTTTTACGATTTTTTTAAGAAAAAGTAAAAACCACAGAGGTGATCAAATACCACCAAAAGAAAGCTCTATTTGTGCTGAAAAAATGATAAAAATTTCATTTGGGTACAGTGTTGTATGACCGCGCAATTGTCATTCAAAGTGCGTCAGCGCTGAAAGCTGAAAATTGGTCTGGATAGGAGGGGGGTTTAAGTGCCCTTTAAGCAAGTGGTTAAAGGAAAATGCACTTCACTGTATATATCCTTGAAAAGGAATATCCACTTCTATCAGTGCAGACCTATCGCATGCACATCAGATTAATGGTCTCAATAGAATAAGTAGTAATGTATTAGAGGAAAATTCTGAGTACTCCCCTGTGTGTCCCTTGGTTGAATTGTTTTGTACGTCTTTATTTGGGTAAGGTTTTCTTTAAACTTAAGATCACAATGATTTTCCATGTGTCAGATTTTTTTATACCTCCTGTCTTTGTCCAGACAGGCACACTTTTGCTTGTTACATTTTATAAAATGAATGTGCCACTTTTGGACTCTGCACTAATGAGTTATTTTATCTCATTATTAAACTGCTGCATGTCTGGGGGAACAAATTCACTTTACAGAATCATTTAAAGCTCCTCCCTAGTGAGTAATTATTTATCTAGTGCCAGCATATCTTATAGTGCTTTACACAGTAGTTTAAGTCAACAGATCAGTCCCTGCTCCAGGGAACTTCCACTCTATTGTTCTTAAAGCTGAACTCCTGGCACAATTTTCAGTTAGATGCATTTCCCATTATCCCCAGACGATAATTCCCTTACTATCCCCCCATTAATTGCCTTAATTAATGTAAAACCATATTTCCTTCTAAAATATGCAGTGATTTTGTTTGTTTGCACATAGCCTGGGAATAGAGCGAGTTTCTCCTGGTATGCTACTTCTACTGATGTGCACGGAATGCTCCATTTTTTTTTTTACTCCCTAGATTCCCATTCATTGGGTCAGAATCCATGGACTTCATGCAATCTTGGATACTATCTCCCTGTTTTGCAGAGTGTCCCTGCATTGCGAAGTACACAGCAGGACCCACCAAAAGCAACCCTGATGCAATCAGGCCGTTTTAAAGGGGAAGTATCCAAGGCACTGGTCACCCTGTGCAATGAGAGCAGAGAAGTGACAGGTCAGTAATAACGGGAAGCAGAATGTATAGCAAGGATGGTTGGAACTGGGGTCTCTCAGGAATGCAGTAAGTGGGATGTGCAAGATGGGCCAGTGCTAGTGGTAGGCAGAAACATGACCAGTAAACAGGCAAAGAGTCAGTACAGGCAGCAGGCAGAACATGGTCGATAAATAAGCCAGTGTCCATTCAGGAAGCAAACAGATGTTGTCAGTATGAAGGCAAAAGGTCAGTCCAGGCAGAAAAGTGGTTGAGAAATGGGCAAAGGGGGTGGTATACAGGAAACCCGATACAGGCAGGCAGTCAGGTGCATGGGAAACCTCTACACCATACCTTCACTAATATTGTTGTGAGGTATGGTAGTGATGAAAGCAGTCTACTATGCAGAGGCCAGATTGTGTGGCACATTTGGAACAGTAGTAGATTGTCACTCCTCATTCCATCTTTGGAGCATACATGGCATTTTTTTGGGGGGGGGGGGGACTTTAGCCTGTTTTGATGGAAAAAATAATTTTGAGTGTCTCCTATGCAGCTTGCTGACTGCATCTGAGAAGGTTTTCAAGTGCAGGTCCTTGCTGGTAAATGGCTGTTATAACCTCTTATTGGTAAGTTGGGAAGGCGCCAGGTCTTCGTGTGGCCTTGTAGGTGACAAAAATGGTTGTAGATTGACACTTTCTTATATCAGTGACTAGATCTTTTGGTTACCAGGTAGGGCTTCATCTGGTCCGTGAAATCTAAACCTTCCATGTTTAGAATATAAAAAAATTCATATAGGATATCTGCACTAAAACCTATAAATTACAAATGAGCAGCCACTTAAGCAATCTGTGAAACTAAATGCAAGAATTGTGATAAATATATGAAGCAGCGCTAAAAAAATTGAACTCAATATTGTGAAAACACAAAACTAAATCAATGACCTCAAACTTATTAGGTGAAAAACGTGTATAAAGATATCACATCAAATATGTAAAGAAGTGTCCATAAGAGCCCATTCACAAGGGCTAAAAAGGAAAAATGTATGTGAAAAGAGTCCAAAGGAAACTAATCATCCCTGATTCACATGCTCCCCCAGTGTCCCTGCAATCACAATTCGTAGTGCTTCCACCACCAGGTTACACAAAGTATTAAAGCCTCTTACTGGATCCTGTGGACCATCATATAGTATGCTCAAATGCACATGTAACATCTCCTTATGGAGGGAAACTCCAAAGCGCCAAATGTGATCCAGTCAGGGTTGGTTCATCATTGGATAAAAAATAAAAAGCATATACGCCCATAGTGTAACCCATAAAAAAGGGAATCACACGAAGCAAATCCTTGGGCAATAGGTTTAAAAAAACTTGCATATAGCAATAAAAACGGATACATTTTCTCTCCCAAAAAAGCAGCAGGCTGCACCAAACTGAACCATCGGTCAGCAAGCGTGCATTCTGTCTGCTCGGAACGGTTTGGAGGGTAGGAGGCACGCTTTGGCAGAAGAAAGCACCTAATCGGTGTGCCAAGCGGTTCCGTCACATTTGGTGGCAAGCAGTGGGATGGTTCCTGCAGTCTGGGACATCCTAAACTCCACTGGTATCCAAGGTCCAGATAGCAGAAGAGGAGAGGTACAGATACCAGCATGGAAGAGGAATTCGGAAGGAGGTTGCGAGAGATGCAAATACAGCACAGGGGACCAGTGTCAATGCAGTTCCTACTGGGATAGTATGACTCTGTCCCCTGGGAACTCTGGAAGGAAACGCTAGCCCGTGAGCAGCGCCACCAGGGAATTATTGTCCCCTCCATCCAGGAAAGTTACTGGTCGCAGTACGAAGTGTGAATGCTGCTGCTGGGGAAACAACCGCACAAGGAGTGGATAGCTGAGTTAAGCAGGCTGGTCCAGGCGGAGGTGTGGTTCGACAAGAGCTACAAAGCCTTCTGCTGGTATGTAGCCCAAGTGTGCCTGTGGACAGCGGACGACAGCCCAAAAGTAGGCTTTGGCAACAGCAGCTTGGGGCTGTTGTTCGAGAGGCTGTCCAAGGACCCTGACTTTTGGAGTGGCATTTGGAAGAAATCTTGGAGTACAGAGACTGGATGCTGAATGTCTCTGGAAATGCTCTGAGCACTGGAAGATTTGAGTGTTTCTAGCTGTTCAGGAATGGGAGCTGGAGATCACCTACAGCAGCTGCTAGACTATGCTCAGCAGCAATTTTGGGCTACCTTTGCCTGGGACTATCAGGAGGTACCAGCCAACAGCTCTGAAATCCTGGCCAAAGTATTGGCAATGGGGCAGAGTAACGGTGTGCTTTGCCCACCACCACCTGCAGCTGTGGAAGCGGAGCTCTTATGGCAGATGCAGCAAGTGTTGACTCACCTTGACTAACCTGTTTCTGCACAGGACGAGCTTGGATGGAGGAATGCATCTGTCCAACAACCAGATGAGGTTACGCGAGATGACGCAGTTGACTCATCTCCCCAGCGGCAGTTCAAGGATCAGGGAGGTGAGGAAGCTGTCCTCACTCCCCAACCACAAATCATAAAGTATGGATTTCATTGACTTTTCATCAGAGGTTATGGATTTTAAGTCACCTACAGAAGTGCTGACACTGGGCCCAAGTGCCTGATTTTCAGCAATTCCAGAGACTGGGGATTTTAGACTTTTTTTTTTATTTTTTTTTTTTTTTTTTTTTCTGCTGAGGAAGAACAACCTGGTGAGCCTCCAGCAGAAGAGCTGGCATCGGGGCTGGACATCACTGAGTTCTGCCCTGCACCAACAGCAGCTTCAGCCTTCCTGAGTGAAGAGGCAGCCGGCCTTTCTCACACTATTTACCTCGGCATGGAATTTCTTGACCGCAGCATCTGGAGTTGCAACAAACTTCTCCAGCTGAAGTGCTGGCAAACGGACAGAGTCCAAGACCTTTGCCCCACACCTGGGACAGTTCCGGAGGCCCTGGGTGAGAAGATAGCAGTCACTCCCCAGCAATGATCCGTGCACCTGGAAGTACCAGAGAAATGTCATCTCAGCAGCCAGATGAGGGTATGGGAGATGGAGCATCCGGCTTATCTCCCCAGTTCAGGAGAGAAGGTTGTTGTCCTTGCTCCCCAGCAGCAGATCCACAGTCTGAAGGAAGCAGACCTTCCTCCCCAACAGCCTGAGCGAATTGTGGTGTCCCCAGCTGAAGTGCTGGCAACAGGGCAGGGCGCCGCTGGCCTCTGCGTAGCACCTTTTGTGTCTTCACGGCTTCAGGGAGCTGGGGTAGCTTTAATTCCTTTTGGATTTTACCTCACATCTTGTCTGTGTACGATGATTGTGGTAAAAAGGGCTGGTATTAACTCACGGTCTGCTCAGAATGGTTTGGAGGGCAGGAGGTACTCTTTGGTGGAAGGAAGCATCTAATCGGGGTGCCAAGCGGTTCTGTCACAAGCGATGCATTGATGGTATTGTATAAGAGTATGCAGTGGTGGAGTGGTCAGTGACCAGTATGTAGTGGCATAGGAATCGGTGAGCAGCATGTAGTTCAAGGATATGGGAGATGGTAGCTGCAGGGCAGCCAGTGAGCAGTATGTATGGCCAAAGCAGTCACGGTCCAGTCCATTATTTTGAGAGCAGTAACCCATTTCCAAAAGTAGAACTAAAGGCAAAGCTATTTTTTTTTTTAGTTTTGGACAGTGGAAAGGGATTAGAATGCATGTCAGTTTTGAATGCTGTCTGCCCCTGTTAGGGACATTCACCCTCTCCATTTGTTCTGTTTACGTTGAAAGTAAATTTGGGACATTTTGGTTTGTTCCCAGAAAAGTCATGGAGGGAAATCTTCCAGTGGGGACCTGGAGGTTCCCAAGGATTTTCCTTAATTTGCATGGATTTCCTTTCACTTCCTGTTTTTGCTATGGGACAGAAAGTGGAGAGAAATCAGCAATATGAGACAGAGGGTGAAAAAAAATTTCACTGGGATTATACCCCTCCCTTACTTTATCCAAAAGAAGTGTTTTGCCTATAGATCTACTTTAAGATTTCACCCCAGCCAGTTGCATACTTTTAACAGTTTGGTAGCCTTCCAAACTGTCAGACATCAGATGCTGAATGACAGGCATCCAACATCTATGGATTACTTTGCAATTTCTATTTCTCAGTCTCATAAAGGATTGCCCTATAGATTAGTGTGCTAACACGTCTCACAAGCAAACCTATTTATTTCCCTACCTAGACACTATAAACCATTTATTCCTGCTATTTTAGCATGTCACCGTGAGTTTTCTGTTCCAATACATAGAAGAATATTTTTTATTTTTATTTTTTTCTATAGAAAGATACTGAAAACTTAAACTGCAAGAATACACAAATAAACGTATCTTTTTTTAATTTATTTGTCTAATCTGTGATCCAGTTTACTGTTCTTTTGTTGCCTTACCTCTAGAAGCATACAATTTTGTTCCCATCTCACATCAACCATTCCACATCACCAGTTTCTGTTCCTCTAATGACTGCTGTATAGAGCGCAGAATTGCTGAGAGGAGACTCCATACTCAATCTAAAGGTTGATCAGGTGATGCATGAAGCATTTAACAACATGTTACATTGTTAAGAAGACCTTATTAGCTGGCTTTATTTCTAAATTGATGTAAGCGCGTACACACACATTTTGACCCTTTTTACAGTGCAGTAGTTAACGCATGAAACCCCGTGTTCAGACAGCTTATTGCACATTACTGGCTCAATCAATCACTTTAATCTTGAAAACATTCCATTATTTACCATGTCTACTGGATGTAACTGTTTTATTTGCTTCAACGAAGTGATGGCATTAGTATTATTGTACGTGTATTTTTAGCAGCACATCCTATTGGCAGACCATTTTTTACTCTGTAATGAAAAAAAAAAAATAAAAATATATATATATATATATATATATATATATATATATATATATATATATATATATATATATATATATATATATATATATATATATATATATATATATATTATACTTTTTTTTTTTTTTTTTTTTATGTATGTGTTATTGAATCCTGAGATACTGGTTTAAAGTATAGTCTACCAAACCTTACTGAGGGTTGACAGAGCAGTGCCAAGTTGGGCTAGGTTATTGGGAGGAAGATAAACAATTTGACTGCAAATGTAAAAATGTATGTAAGGGTTTTTTTTTTTGTTTGTTTGTTTTTTTAAATTTACAATGTGGTTGTGTTTCTATTAACACAGCATACCTCAAATCATTAAAAAAAAAGTATATATTTTTGTTAGGAGCAGGATTATGCATAACACATGCCATAGATGATACGATTTTCTTTCCTTCCACCATTGGAGGAAGGAAAGAAAATCCCTTTATTCCCCCATCAACCCAGTCAGTGTTGATGGGGGGAATGCTTCCTGCTGCCCTATTGTATTCTGCCAGATGGGAGCGCGTGGTGGGGGGCATTCCCAGCTGGCAGAATACAATGGTCACTGCTAGCTTCTATAGCCAACAGCAGTATCTGTATGTAGAAAATTCTGACATGCTGGTTGTTCCAAAGTTGATCAACTTGCTTACAATCAGCCATGCCCATACATGGTTCAAGTTTTAGCCAGTCCCTGTTGAACTGGCAAAGATTCAAATTGTCTATGGCCAGCTTAAGACTCTATAGGTATCTTCTGTTGCCTCTAAGCGCAGCCATTGATCAGTCTGATCTTTGTTTCACAGACACCTGTTTGGGACCCTTCCCTATTTACTAGCATGCAACAGCCCTGAAGAAGGGGAGTCTGTGTTTTCCCAAAACACATTGGCTTGATTTATTTGTTGCGTCTCTCAAATGATTTTAAATTCCTTCAAGCTTGCATTTAATGGATACCAGGCACTCCTTTCTACCTACCTTTCCAAGTTCTTCTGTTGCTTGGAATTGAGGAATGTACGGATAAATGATAAAAGCAAGGGACCAATTTTTTAAAAGCGGATTAACATGCAATGATTCAACCAGCCCTGGAAATCTTTAACTCCTTGAGACTTAGTCCTTAACCGTGAGCGGTGTGAGCAGATTACTTCACTTGTAGACAAGATGAGAACAGACCTCACTGCATCCACATTCTGTTCCGTTTTTGACCGACTACTCACTATCAGAATGATTGCAGAGGAAATGGAAATTACCAAGTCAATCGTTCATAAAATCATGACTGAGAATTTAAATATGAGAGAGGACACCATTTTGGTAGTGTGGATAACATCCAAAGAGCCACTACGCAGGCTCTGAACACCATCCCACTTGAAGACTTCCAGGGATGCTATGAAGAATGGAAAAATCACTGGGAGCATTGTGTAGACTCAGTTTGCATACTTTGAAGACGACCATGTTAAATTGTAATTTATTTCAATAAGATTATTTTTAAAATATCATTCTCATTACTTTCTGGATACAACTTTTATATCACAACCCCTATAATTATAGGAGCTAGAAGAATCTTTGGAATTTTTACGCACATACACCTGTATGGAAAAATATGCATGTAAATGCATGCACCATACAAACCCTACTAAGGTACAAGGACCCTAAAAGTTTTCGTTTTGAAGATACATTTTGTAAATCAAGAACCGGTCATAGAGGGTCTTGAGGGTCTTTTACGATTATTAGAATATTCAGGCCATAAAAGTGATTTGATTTGTGCACCTGCACTTATAATGTATTTTGCCAAATGCAGACGTTTTGCTTTCAGGTAAAGGCTGTATGCACATGCCCAGGTAAACGCTGACTCGCTGAAAGCTTTATTAAACCCAAAGCTGAAAATGTAATATATTGCAGCTCAATAATCATTCGACGTGGTGGCTGCAATAATTTACTTTTTTAGGCCTCTTTCACATGGACTGTCCATTCAGGTCCGCCTGTCAGTTTTTTAGGCGGACCTGAATGGACACTCCATAGACCTCTATGGAGCGTCGGATGTCATCGGTGACATGTCCGCTGACATCCGACCCGCTCTAATCCAAAAAAGTGTGACGGAGGAAAAACCTACTTTTCCATCTGTCTGTGGATCGGATCAGGTGACGACGGACTCTACGGTCGGTCCTCATCCGATCCCCCATAGAGGAGAGCGGCACTCTTGACAGGTCCATCGCTGCACAGTGTGCAGTGACGGACCTTTCATCTTCCTGCTCAGCAGGGATCGACGGAGCGATCCCCTGCTGAGCAGAGCGGGCTCCGTACACGGACACGTCCGTGTGAAGGAGCGCTTAGGCTTTTTTACTGTATTCACCCCATGATCTAGCCAGTAACACACCTCCTGTATTAGAGTGCCCACACCCTGGATGAAGGAACACAGCGGGACCTTTGGACAGCAGAATTGCCAGTTTGGGGGTGGGGAATGTTAGATGAACTAGCAGGAAGCCAAACTCCAGCTCAAACATTTTTTTTTTTTTCTTTCTTTTGTGATGAATGTTTTACATAAATGAATAAAAGCATTTATGGTCAGTCCTGCTGGCAGGATCACCAGATGATGGAGCCTAAAAAGAAAACAAATGCAGCCACAACATCTAAGAATTGTACAAAAAAATATTCCTGCGCTATCAGATATGGAGTTGGCTAAAAGTGGAACAGCTGCACGCACCTATTAGGTATCACTTGGCCTAAATGAATATTGTGTAGATGGATGGTGCCGCGCTAATCCTATTGTGTAAGCTTCTACTTAATAAATTAAATAAAGAAACCGGCCTGAAGGGCCACTGATGTAAAAAAACAGGTACTATGACCCGCTGTGTACACTAAATAAATACAAATATGAGTAAATATGTGGATGTGACCAATAAATAAACAGCCTAAATGCTTAATAAATAATCACCGTGACTAACCATAAATATGACTGTTCTGATCAAAAAACAGTGAAAATAAATAATATTACTTAATTGTCAATCACAAATCAGCAAAGTGCATAGTGCCAACACTGTGCAACCTAGATATCTGAATCATAAAGTGCCTATATATTGTGAAACAACAAGTTTTCCATAAAGTGCAGGCGTGCAAACAAACGTAAAAATAATGTGCAAATGATAACTCCAAAACTGAAGTTATCTGAAGAAGTCACGTGTGGTGTGACGTCACGCGTAGGGACAGGATAGGCTGGATACGCTGAAAGAAAGCTACGAGCTCGCCGCTCGTCGGATACAAACACCTCACCATTCATTGTAAATGTGAGTACCTGCTGTTTTTGCCTAATAAACGTTGTTACTTTTTAAACGGAGTTACACTATTGGGTTCCTTTTATTCCTGTCTTTAAACACCCCCCTGGACCATATCTGAGGGAATCCCACCCCAGGACGGTGAGGAATACGTAGGAGCCGCTAGGTGGAAAAAGTTAAAGAACCAGTTTGGTCATATGCTGTTGCCCCATTCCTGTGAGGTAAGGGGCCACTGCTCACTGGAGTGTTCACACACGAAGCTGCATGAAATTTTGAATCACCAGGCACTTTAACTGCTACATGCGCATGCCAGCACCATATGTCACAAGATTGTATTTAAGATTATGGACGGTTTTCCCGTGTGATTTTCCCTCGTTTTTCATTTTCAACTTATTGGGACATTCAATTTATTACTATTCAGTTTTGGAGTTATCATTTGCACATTATTTTTACGTTTGTTTGCACGCCTGCACTTTATGGAAAACTTGTTGTTTCACAATATATAGGCACTTTATGATTCAGATATCTAGGTTGCACAGTGTTGGCACTATGCACTTTGCTGATTTGTGATTGACAATTAAGTAATATTATTTATTTTCACTGTTTTTTGATCAGAACAGTCATATTTATGGTTAGTCACGGTGATCATTTATTAAGCATTTAGGCTGTTTATTTATTGGTCACATCCACATATTTACTCATATTTGTATTTATTTAGTGTACACAGCGGGTCATAGTACCTGTTTTTTTACATCAGTGGCCCTTCAGGCCGGTTTCTTTATTTAATTTATTAAGTAGAAGCTTACACAATAGGATTAGCGCGGCACCATCCATCTACACAACATCTAAGAATTGGCAAGCTGCATTGTAAGGCCTCATGCACACGAGACGCTGGTGCAAACTCTTTTGAACACATGTTTTTAAAAGCTGAAACCAGCGTTTAGAAACGCCCGTTTTGCCACGTTTGCATGCCGCGTTTAGCCGCATTCGCGTCTAGAAGCGTCTGCAGAGCAGAGAATGACATTTTGCGACCCAACTTTGGGGCCCTGTATCTGGGGGCCACTTGGTGCTAGGAACCCCAAATTTGGTGTGCTAACACAGTGGAACATATCCAAATTTGGGGTTCCTAGCACCAAGTGGCCCCGAGATACGGGGTCCCAAAGTCGGGTCGCAAAATGTCAAGCACTTCTGCAGTAGAGAATGACATTTTCCGACCTGACTTTGGGGCCCCATATCTCGGGCCCACTTGGTGTTAGGAACCCCAAATTTGGATATGTTATAGTTGCACACCAAATTTGGGGTTTCTAGCACCAAGTGTCCCCGAGATATGGGGCCCCAAAGTCGGGTTGTAAAAACACTTATAAACGCGGTACCAGCGTTTAGCCGCGTTTGGCGTCTGAAACGTGGAAAACTTTTGCGTCTGAACCCATTTTTTTGCTTTTGGAAAAACGAGGTTAAACGCAACTGCCTAAAAACGCCAAAAAACGAGACTGTGTACATGGACACATAGTATAACATTAAATGGGTTCAGGGGCAGTTGAAAAAAGTGTCCAACTGCCTCTGAACGCGAGTTTAACAGCGTCTCGTGTGCATGAGGCCTAATGCTTGCCTTTGGTTTTATTACCACTTGAAGCGCGTCTGCATGTCTCGCCTTTTTAATCCTGTACAGCCTCTGTATTTCAAGTAGTGTTAAGACATGATATATACCAAATCAGTGTCTGGACACATTGCCCTAGACACAGCATAGTTTCTTGCATATATTGTAAAAGAAATGATTGCAGGCATTTGGGAACATGTCATTTTTTTGCTGGCCCTAGCATTTACTGCAATAGTTGTCAGTACCACCCAGTGGACATTCATTATTTCTCAGACAATATCTCAATTTATCATAACATGCTGTGAATTGCCTTCAAGGCAAAAAAAAAGCAAAGTAGAGAACTTTATATAAAAATAGCCAATTTAGGACATAAGATGTCCCATCAAAGAAACAATGTCATAATCCTCGTTCTCAAATACACCATTTTTTAGATCAGACTTTCCAAATGATTGGTTAACAATATGGATGCATTTTTATTATAATTCAAATGGATGACGGCAAAAAGAGTATGTAATAAGCAGGACGATAAGTCAGCATGCTCAAAAAAAAAAGTAATGAAAATTTTGTATAAAGCGCCATCTAGAACAGTAATGTGAAGTGGTGATTTGTATTCCACCATAGTGACAGCTTCTGTCTTTTTTTTTTTTTTTTTTTTTTTTTTTTCCCTGGCTGTTGCTTTGTTTTGTTCTAATAATGAAAGCCCAAAAAAGTGTAAATGCACAGTATAAAAAAGTGTGTATGTGTGTAGTCATCATCCGCTAGTTACTTGAGTACTGTATATGCCCCTTTTATGTCAGTCTTCAGTAGATGTAACAGTGATTTACAACCAGAACATGCATGGTTAGCAATTTTCAGATTTTCAGCTCTGGACACTACATTTCCCCTCCATTCCTTGTATTCAAATCTGCTGAAGCTCCGTCTGAGTTAACATTAAGTCCAGGCAGAAATGTGGACTCTGATTTGGTCATTCTAAGACATTAGCACTTTGACATATGTAGTATTTGCCTTTACGGTTGGGATCATTGTCTTGCTGCAAAACAAATGTGCTTTGCTACATTCTAGCTTTCCTTTTATCCTTACAAGCCTTCTAGGGCCTTTTCCATGAAACGTTCCCACTTGATGCTGCCACCAGAATGGTGACTTTATAATTCTTGGCTTACTGCTTACGGCAGATAAATTGTTTAGTCTGGTAGCCCAAAATCGTAATTTTTGTCTCCTATTATAGAACCTCCTTCCAGCGACTTTCTGTATTCTCATGGAACAGCTGCATGTAATGACAGGCTGCCCTGTCTTTTACATGCAGCCATTCCACGAAAACGTAGAGCGGCAGTGGATGCTTTTCTGTCAGTTTCCAAAGCGGTTCTGGAACTGCCTACATTTGGGATTATGACCCCATCTGTGTATCACAGAATCGGTCTGCTTATACACCGGACTCTGTATCTCACTTCAGCTGGATAAAGGCTACTTTGCTATAAGTGTGCTATTTTATCTTAATACATTTGTTCAATTTTTTTTTTACTTGGATCATGTGCCTGTGTTTTGCTTTCATCTTGGTTTACTTGATGGCCTCCATTGCTAGTCTTGCAGAGTTATTTACTTTTGAAAGATTTTTTTTTTCAGATTTACAAATGTGCTATACTTTCCATTTTTAATTGATTTAACTGTGCTTCAAGGATTATTCAGTGATTTGGATGCTTGTGTATTCATCCTCTTGTGCTGGTCAGTCATGTTTTCATGGAGGAGTTTGAAGTGTTATGTTCAGGCAATGATACTGACCCATCGGACGTTGGACCTGCCAGCTATAGTCCTTGTGTTTATGCTAGAGTCACTTGAAAACCCTAGAGTATTTAGAGGTTTTCTCTACTTGGCTAATTGTGACTTTGGAAAAAGTTTGGAGAACCTGTGTGTAGGAGTATTGAAGGGAACCAAGAACCAAAAGGTTGATGCAAAGGTCTAAATATTCTTTCTCAAATTAACTGTGCAGGATTAACTTGCAATACCCCCCCCCCCCCCCCCCCCCAAACTGTGCAGGATTAACTTGCATCCCCTCCCTTAATGGTTAGGATTCCCTTATCCACATCAATTGCATTGATGGAGGAAGCCTCTTTTTTTTTTTTTTTTCTTTCTTCACTGTTAATCATGATTGGTGGGACGTGGAAGGGTAGAGTGGTTGATGAATGGGTTGGTGGTGTCAGGCAGTAGCCTGGGAAGTTAAAGGAATGTTGGGCATTGAGTAAACCAGTAGGTAGGTTGTTGGAGTTAAAGGTCACTAATTATTCGGGGTAGAAGGGATAACTTGAAGTTAAAGGTAATAAGGGGTGTTGATGGGCTAGCTAGGGTGCACAGGATTAGTTGGGTACCTGGGGTGCGTCTGGTGGAATGTGTGTTCTGGGAAATTTTAAAGCTGATATAATAGTGACAGATGCCTTCTGAATTGATCCCATTGACCTGAGTGTAACAGTTAGATCCTCTGACTTGGACAAGCCACTGTCCCAGTATAGGTGAAGGAGTTGACCTTCAGAGGGGTCGGGTTCATGCTGCTTTGATGCAGTGAATTGGTAGTTTTTATATGCTTTTCTTGGTAGGTGTAAGTGCTGCAGGGTTGTTTGGCAGGGAAGTTCAGATTTAAAATGATTTGTAAATGCGTTGTGTTTTTTTTTTTCCCTTTTAAAATACTTTGCAGGAGAGGTTATTGAAGAGTGATTTCTGCAGGGCAGAGAGAACCCAGTTGAGATCCCATTGAAGTATAAGGTACTGCAATGGGAGTTTAAAATTGTTCTTATTTAAAATAACATGTCATACTTGTCTGCTGTGCAGAGCAGCCTTGATTCTCCTCTTTGGTCCCCTGCTGGCACTCCTGCCATTTTTATGTAAGACTACCTTGGTCTGGTACCATCAAATGAGCAGAAAAGGAAGGCTTTATAAGCATATATGAACTTGTTCCAATGTAAAGCTTGTGTAGATCCAAATCCCATTTGGGAAGAAATTGGGGGGGTGGGATGGTTGTGCCTATTAAAGACAGGAAGGCAGAGAAGGTGTTTTTTAAGTAGACTATTTGCCAGGGAGTGTTGCTCATATGTAGTAAAATGGTTAGTGAAAGCTGGTGGGAAATTTGGAAATGTTGGTTGGGAACTTTTGCAGAGCTCTGGGACGGAGGCATGGGAGGAATCTTGAAGTTCTAGAGAGTAGCCACTAGCTGGTACAAAGTGGGTTTCTCTAAATTCAATTGGCAGCAGCAGTATCCAGAAAGCTGTCATCTAAACTGGGAGAGAATTTGGGATGTCTTATTGGAAAATAATGTCTTTAAAGCAGAACTTCGGGATTAGCAAAAAATCTCCCATTGGTAAACCCCCATACACAAAAAACATTTGTGAAATTCCTTACCAGTGAAGAGAAGTCTAGTTGAATTTTCAGGAAGTCAGCGCTCTAATTAAAGTATCATGTATTCTGCCAAGGAGGAGCTATTAGAACAGTGATTACATCATATCCTCTTCTCTCTCTGCACTGTAATCAAACTACATTTCCCATGAATCTTTGGGATTGGAGTGCATGTGGGAGGGTACACTAGGCCTGTACTTGTAATTGTGAATAAGCCCACTTCAACATCACACCCCCTCTTTCTGCAGGCAGCAAGCCACAGAACTCAGTAACCCACAGCAGGCGATATGTAAGTTACAGCCTTGTAAATGCAAAGCATGTTTGAGCTCTCCCCCTCCAGCCACAATAGCGGATTAACATCTTGCCCTTACATGCTTTATGTAATCATTACTGAACTGTAGACACATGCCCATAATATATTATACACACTGTACTGTGCTGTAATTATTAGAAATATTCCTGCTTCTGCTGTAGCTTAGATATCCTTCTAGCAGCAATCAGTGCTTGTATGGAGTATGAGAACATCCCTAGCCGCAACCCAGAGTCGGGACATTCTGCCTTACATCAGCATGTGGCACAAGTAAATGTCAGCATGAGAAAAAACAAAGTGCAGTGCTAACTTACTAATCAACACAATAATGGTGGAACCCTCTAATGTATGGGAATCTCCAACTTCAATATCCCAACATTACTGGTCTCTGTGATATGTAATGTCACATATAATACACATCAGACTGAAAATAAGACATACAAAATGACTGCAAACTTTGCAGGGATGGTAAAAACCCCTTCTACAGATATTTGGCAGTGGACGGTGTCAGTAAAGCAGTGGACCGTGTCCATTGCTTATCAGCGCAGCCTATCAATGCCCATAAGTGCGGCCTCATCCGTGTCCACCAATGTGGCCTATCGGTGAAGAGATGTGCAGAGCAGGATCAGCAGAAATCATTGGGATGACAGAGCAGGGATCTTGGGCTGTGACAGATCTTGTATGTGAGAACACCGTTCGCCATGACGTTCTGCCTCCTGTACCAGCATTGGAACAGTGCGCTGTCTATCATAATGCTGGTACGGGAGGTGGGATGTTACGGCGAGCGGTGTTCTCACATACAATACCTGTCACAGCCCAAGATCCCCGCTCTGTCATCCCAATGATTTCTGGTAATGATCCCGCTCTGCACTGAGACTGGGGCGGAGTGGGGGCGGTGCTGGCAGGGAGCAGAGGAGGACGACACCATCTACATGGGCGGCACAGCTTAGGGGCTGAGAGACCCCTCTGCCCACTACAATGAGCAGGGAGGCAATGGAAATCCCTGCTTACTCTAGAGAACTACTGATGGGAAGTGACAAGACTGCTGGCTAAGGACACAGGAGGAATAGCAGGCTAGTGCCTTATGGGTGTGGGTCGGAGTGTATAGTATTCTGAATTTCTCTGGTAGTTGGAGGGGGTTCAAGTTTGTTTCAAATATTAGATGGTAGTGAAGAGAGTTGAGTCTTGTAGGTTTTGTAGGAGGAGTTTGCCTGATGTTTGCTGGGTTTTAGAGGAATATGGTAGGTTGGGAACTATAGTAGTTTTAAATGAAGTGGCAGTGTTCTGGCATTTGATACGGTTGGACAAGGTGATATGGGGCCTATGTGATTAGGCTTTCTGTAACCTGAGCGCTTTATCAAAATATTTTCCCATGCATTTAACTATTTCTATATGTTAGATATGATTACATTAACTTTGTGTTGAAGGACATTCAGGATTTCTCCAAGTTTGAGAAGTTGACTCTGTACTAATTGTCTAATTTGTTATAAGGAGCAGATTTCTTGCGCCCTTTCTTTTTTTGTTTTTTATCGTTATCTTTTGTTTAACTATAGAGGTTTAGGCTACATTCACACTACATTGTTTTGAATCGTGGGTAGATTTTCCGTGAATCTGCCTGTCGTCGAAAGAGATGAGGTGTGTGTGTGTGACAAATCGCGAAACTCGCATTTTGAGATGCCATATATTTGAATGACACCTCAAATCGCGGTGCGGGTCTGCCACAATTGACGCGCGATAAGTCATTAAAATGACTGGCCTCTCAAATGCAAATACCACGATTTGTTGATCTGCCCGCCATTCAAACGCTTTAGTGTGAATGCAGCCTTAGAAATGGAGAGATAAGCTTGAAAGAATTGACAATTTCCCTCAGTATGTTATCTCTAACATCTGGAATGTGAAGGTGCTGTACATTGAGTCTCCAGTTCTATGACCTAGGCTGAAGATTCAACAGTTTCATGCATGGGTGTGTGATCAAAGATGGTGTACCCGACTGTGGTAAAGGTTGCTAGTTCTATGTTGCAATGTCTTACTTGGTCAATTTGGAGCTGGAAATTGTGTGTGTGTGTGTGTGTGTGGCTTTTTTTTTTTTTTTTTTTAATCATTTTGTTGGATGGTAAATGAGGGGCTTCTTTGGAAATATGGATAGGATATGGAGAAAAATTGTGGTCACTATGAAAAATTATCATGCCCTCTGAGAGGTTAGCAAGATGACACTCAAAGTATGACTGCCCATGAAGTAAAAATTTGTAAAAGTAAACAGTCAATGTTTCCTTTTGAGAAGAGAAAGCATCCCTCTGAATCGGTCAGATATTCTACATATGACCATGTCACATGTTTGATAAGAAAATCTTGTGTCTGCAGATAAGCTGTGGTTGGGGAAGTAAGAATCACTGAATTTATTAAGTTTGTCTAATTTTTGTAATGGGTTTCTTCTGGTGGATAGGTGTAGTGCCAGGCTCCTGCAGACAATCGGTACAGCTGTCTGCACATACCCCCTACATGGGTAGACATTTACTGAAGAGTAACTATGAGGGCGCTCATTAGCGACCTCCATTTGTGAACTACAAGCCGTCTGTCACGGTGGAAGACAGGACTTGTAGTTGTCATTCACAAATGGCTATGGAAGAATGAGACCGCTTTGTGGGTAATGGTGGGGGGGTTGCAGGCAGGTGCTTTATAGTAACCTGTTACATGTTAAACCCTGAATACAGGTGTAAAAAAGATGAACTTATTCTTTTAAGTTTATCCACAGGATTGCCAAGCTTGGGCAAAATTGTAAGGGCCAGTTCACACCACAGAAGTGCAGTCCAGATGCGTTCCAGATGCTTTTCTGCATGCACGTTTTTGGCATGTTTTTGATGCAGTCCAGTGCATTTTTTTTCCCCCTCCTTTTTTCTTAACCTTGCTTTTTTTGCTTATTGGCTTTGCAGTACAGTCCAGTGCAGGAAAAATGCAGCATGTTCTACTTTTACTGGAACTGCAAGTACTGGTGTGAACTATGCCATTGAAAATCATAAAACCTATTTTACATGAGTTTTTGATGCAGGAAAAAAAACACACCAGACTGCATATGATGTGATACACAAAAGAACAGCAAAAAATAGCGCAGGTTACTTGGTTTTTTGTTATATTAGATGTTGCTGTAAATATGTCCTTTTGAGCAGTGCGCTCTCCGTGAGATGACAACAGTCTATGAGTAGGGCAGCCTTTTGATGGGAGGTGAAGCCGCTCCAAATATGCAAAAGGAAAAAACAACAAGAAAGGCGCCTCTTAGTAAACTGTACATTTAATGAAGTATATAGCATTAAAATCACTCACATATAAAACTTAGATAGTCCGGCATGGGGAACTCAGTACAGGCATACAGGATAGCGTCCTCCTCTGTCCCACAGTCTTTTTCCTCTCTTGCTGACGGCTGGTCTGTGTGGCAAAGACTTCCGGAATCTGTGATAGTTCAAAGCGAGGCTTGGCCACCGCCGAGCAGTCAATTGGGAGGCTGGGACGCTGGAACGCACATCCAAAGTATGTGCTGTACTGCCGTAAAGCGACGCGTTTCGGAGCATGCGCACTCGGGCGCGCTCCTTTCTCAAGCTAGGGAGGCAATGAAAGCTGCAGCCTTTTTAAGTGCTCTATTGGCACCGCCACCTAGTGGACATACTCATAATTACATCAAGGTTTACAGGCAAGGAAAAGCAAATGAAATATGTTGTACTTTATGTTAGATAAAAAATTAATTAAATGTTTATGTAGTGTACCTATATTAATATGTATATAGTGATTGGACATATGCTTTGCATGTTGTTGTGCATACTATTATCGCGTGGATTAAATACATAAAATTGGTTTGAATGAACTAAAACAATTGGTCTCCTGGTAAACCATATATTTATATGGTTACCTGCGTGCACTAATGAACACATATACTGACCTAAATGTCAAATGTGGGGATAAGCAATGTTCTGAAGGGCACATATATGTGTACATTGTGCAGGATGACACAATATATTACTAGAAGTTACAGCTAAAAATAAAATGGATTTTAAAATTAAAAACTAGAGTTAAAATATGTAATAAAAAAAAAAATATATATATATATATATATATATATATATATATATATATATATATATATATATATATATACTAAAAACTTGCATATATGTGTGCGGTGCCAATAGAGCACTTAAATAGGCTGCAGCTTTCATTGCCTCCCTAGCTTGAGAAAGGAGCGCGCCCGAGTGCGCATGCTCCGAAACGCGTCGCTTTACGGCAGTACAGCACATACTTTGGATGTGCGTTCCAGCGTCCCAGCCTCCCAATTGACTGCTCGGCGGTGGCCAAGCCTCGCTTTGAACTATCACAGATTCCGGAAGTCTTTGCCACACAGACCAGCCGTCAGCAAGAGAGGAAAAAGACTGTGGGACAGAGGAGGACGCTATCCTGTATGCCTGTACTGAGTTCCCCATGCCGGACTATCTAAGTTTTATATGTGAGTGATTTTAATGCTATATACTTCATTAAATGTACAGTTTACTAAGAGGCGCCTTTCTTGTTTGTTTTTTCCTTTTGCATGTGATGTGAACTGGCTCTAAAAGTAAGAGGAGGCCAAAAAGCGTGTGGTTGGGGGGTACAACTCCTGAGGACTTGCATTGAACTGGTACACCGAGTAGGCATAATAGCTTAGTAATATGCAGGGGGCAGTGCATTGTAATATACTATACATAAACAAGAAAACACAGTGGTCAAGAGTAGTGGAAATGGGTAATAAGATTTTGGGGGGAAGGGGTACATGAATGGGATTAAAATGGGGGTTCGATGGTTGCAATGGATTGAATAGGGCAGCGCAGTGGTTAGCACTTCTGTAAGGCAAGGTCGTCAATTTGAATCCCAACCACAGCACTACCTGCCCAGAGTTTGTATGTTCTCCCGGCGCCTGCATGGGTTTACTTCCTCCCACGCTCCTGTCTAAATTGGCCCTAGTATGTGCCTGTAAGAATGAGTTTGGGACCTTAGAGTGTAAGCCTTTTGAGGGCTGGAACTGATGTGAATTTATATATATATATATATATATATATATATATATATATATATATATATATATATATATATATATATATATATATATATATATATATATATATATATATATATATATATATATATATATATATATACTACTTGTGCAGCTATACACGTACCTGTAATAAAGCACAACCAGGCCATCACAGTAGCCTTCAGTATGTCAAAAGAGCGGTGTGCAAGGGTCAATGGGAAGATCATGGGTGTTGCAAAAAAGGGTGGGCAGAGAATGAGCGTATTTCTGCAAGGCTTGGGAGGGATGCATTGGGTGGGTAAAGGTGTAGGCTTCCTCCCCAATGGCAGTAGATGACGGATATCTAATGTCAGATATCTTGGGTCAGTTGCTATCACAGCCAGTGGTAGACATTGTGACCCAGTTTTATCTTTGATGCCAGAAATGGGAGCAAACTTGAAATATTGTAGTCTAAAAAGGTCTAAACAGGTCTAAAGAATCTGACTGGGGGGTGACCAATGGATCTAAGGCAAGGGTGGTTCAGCATTTTATTATAAAGTCCCGAGCTGCAAATGGTAGCATTGGGGCACAGTCATAATTCAGGGTAGATGAGGTGGCATTGAGGAGGATTAAATGAGGAAGCTAGTATTGGATTGTCATAATGGGTACAGGTTACATGCAATGGTTAGCTTTCAATGGAAGCTGGGTATCTTGCAATTGTGACTGGAGGTCCCCTCGCCTGGTGGGGACATTGGCACTGAATCTTTAAGGTTGTAAGAGCCAGTTCAGTGTATGAAATGGTTCCATTGCCAAAAAGTTAAAGAGATCCTGACAAATCACTGATATATTAAAGCGTAACTAAATTCTCAAAATCAATATTAAAGTAGAATTAAAGGCAAAACTTTTTTCCATTTTGGTTAGAGTGAGAGAGGGCTAATAACGCCTGTCAGGCTTTTGTTTCGCCATCTGTGTCCCATTGGGCGGATTTCCCTTCAATTTCTGTCCTATAGGCAAAATAGGAACCGAGAGAAAATGGCTCCAAAGTGAGAATCTCTGGTTGTCACCAGATGGGAAGAAGGGGGAAGCGCCACCTAAGTGCAGTATCACAGGGGGCTTATTAAAACCAGGGTAATAACACTTACAAAAAGTACAATAAAGGAAGGCTTATTGTTAACTGGCTTTTCTGCCAGAAGGTCCTGAGTCCTCACTCCTGCATGGTCCGCTGGGTTCAGGTTCCCTGGGAAGCAGTGGAGGTGAATCAAAGTTCCTGTGGTGTGTAGGAAGTCTACGCCAAACCAGCCTGGAATGCTCAGGAGGATGTGACGTCACCAGGAGGGGGCTGAGTAGCTGGAATACTGGATAGAAACAGGCTATGCATTTGGAGCGGTCTGCTCCTTCTGAATGCCTGGGGTGGTACTGCAGGCTCATGGTTTATATAGGGAGCAGCGGACAATAACATTTGTGGAACTAGAGGGACAAGCAGTGCTGGTAAAGGGACACAAAGCACCACAACAAGAGATAAATACAAAACATTGCACAATTATAGTAATATACTGGCAGGTCAATTTGGCAATGATAATAAACTGGTAATTTGGACAATGCAAATTAATGTACAGATGACCCGAATGATATCGGACATGAGAAAATGGGAAGAGTATGACCTGAATAATATCAAACATGAGAGAATGGGAGGGAAAAGGTGTCAATGACATGGATGAAGTGAACAAAAAATATCAAAGAACTGGAAATAACAGAAAAATACATTGAAATAGCTGAAAAAGTATGGAATTAAAAAAAAAATAAATAAAAAGGGAAATAAAAATGGAAAAAAAAGATAGAAATAATAAAATAATAAAAAAAAAAAGAAAATGGTAGTGAAAGAACTGCAAATGGTAGGTTTCTACAAGGTAACTAATATTGTTATGCCTAACTTGTCACTAAATAATAATAAATAATGACACTGCGGGCATGTACTTGGCCGGGAAGCATGAGGTGTTTAAAGCAGGCTGTTTATCTCCATTTAAACTACCGGGCACCAGAGTATTTAAGGAATAGATCCAATAATTTCCTGCTGGCACAGACTCTTAAAACGTTCTGCACCAGGGAACGTACTGGGTATGGCCTCAATTATCCACATGGAGCCTTCTGGTGGAAATCCAAAAAATATCTGGGAACACTACGTTTGTCATCACCCTTTTCAATCTCCTGTGCTCACCAAAATTTCCTGAGGGTCCTGATCGTACGCCCCACATAGACCACAAGGGCAAGTGAGGCAGTAGACCACAAACTCAGTGGAACAGTTGAAAAATTCCCTGATATGTTTTATTCTTTACCGTGAAATTTTTCTGACCATTATTGATGAATTGGCATTGAGGCACAATTTCTTCTTACACTCATACATGCCAATCAGTGGTATAAGGACAGTGTGGTGTTTGTTGTTGTCAATTGGAATCTTGGTGACATTGCTGGGAGCCACCTTACTTTTATTATTTCTGGCCCTACGATAGGATATGATGGGTTTGGGAGTAACCGTGGGTTGGAGGACCTGTTCCTACAACCCACGCTTACTCCCAAGCCTATCGTATCATAGGGACAGAAATATTAAAAGTAAGGTGGTTCCCAGCAATTTCACCAAGATTCCAGTTGACAACCGTAAACCCCACACTGTCCTAATACCACTGATTGGCATGCATCAGTGTAAGAAGAAATTGTGCCTCACATGCCAATTCATCAATCATGGTTAGAAAATGTCACCGAAAAGGGTAAAACACTGCCTCACTTGCCCTTGTGGTCCTTTTTTACGTGGGGCGTGCAATCAGGACCCTCAGGAAACGGTTTGGTGAGCACAGGAGACTCATTGAGAAGGGTAATGACAAACCTGGTGTTTCGAGAAATTTTTTGGATTTCCTCCAGTGGGCTCCAGGTGTGGATAATTGAGGCCATTCCCAGAACGTTTTAGGCGTCTGTGCCAGCGGGAAACATATTGGATCTATTCCTTAAATACACTTGTGCCCAGTGGTTTAAATAAAGAGATAGAAACGCACACCCTGCTTTAAACACCCCATGCTTCCCGGCCAAGTACATGCCCACAGTGTCATTATTCATTTAGTCTCATATAATGTATTTTTTTTATATTCACCATGCTTACCCATTTTTCATTTATTTTTCTCAGTGGACCCTTATGGTCTTCTCCCCGGATACTCGGGGCTATATGGCCAGTGTCTTTGTCCCCTGGGGATGGTTATAGTAAGTAACTTTAGTGATCAATTTAGCATAACATTGATTACCTTGTAGAAACCCAACGTTTGCAGTTATTTTACTACCTTTTTAAATTGTATTTAAATCTATTAATTTTATTTTGAATATTAATTTATATTTATAAAATTTACATTATTTTTCTGTTTCAATAAATTTTTCTGTTATTTCCATTTCTTTTTTTGTTCATTTCATCTGTCATTATTCACATGGTTTCCCTCCCATTCTCTCATGTTTGATATTATTCAGGTCATACTCTTCCCATTTTCTCATGTCTGATATAATTCGGGTCATCTATCTCATTTGCATTGTCCAAATTACCTGTTTACTATCATTGCCAAATTGATCTGCCAGTTTATTACTATAATTGTGCCATGTTTTGTATGTATCTCTTGTTGTGGTGCTTTCTCTTTTTACCTGCGCTGCTGGTCCCTCTAGTTCCACAAGTGTTATTGCACGCTGCTCCCTATACAAACCATGAGCCTGCAGTAGCATATCAGGCCTTCAAAAGGAGCAGACCGCTTTGAGCACGTAACTTGTTTCTATCCAGCATTCTAGATATTCCGTCCCCTCCTGGTGATGTCACGTGCGTCCGAGCTCTCCAGGCTGGTTTGGCGTGGACTGCCTACACACCACAGGAACTTTTTCTCCTCCATTGCTTCCCAGGAAACCTGAACACAGTGTGCCATGCAGGAGTAAGGACTCAGGACCTTCTGGCGGATGAGCCTGTTAACGATAAGCCTTCCTTTATCGTACTTTTTGTAAGCGTTTTTACCCTTGTTTTACTGCACTGAGGAGGTTGCGCTTCCCCCTTTTTCCCTTGTGTGTGTTTACAGAGCTGGCTAAACTCTGAGGATAGCAGCCCGACAGTGCATCACAAACTTGTGCCCAAGGCTCAGACGATCATCACCACCCCAGCAGCTACTGCTACATATTTTACCAAAACTACTGTCCAGCATACACGCCATGCCTATGATCCCATTACTTTTTTTTACTTTAGTTTGTTTTTATGTATAGATTTTTTTTTATCCCATTTGCAATCATAATTGTAAAAAAAAATAGGGTGAATATCATTTGGGATGCAAACAGCAATAAAGCCATGACAGATGTTCTAATCCCTCTCTGCTCTATCCAAAACTAAAAAAAGGGTTTTGCTTTTGGCTATCCCTTTTAGCTATGTTAATCCTTATGCTGCTAGCCTTAATGGATAGATAGGTTTGTTGCTTAAAAAAAAAAAAAAAAAAAAAAATTATTTAGTTGGTTTCTGGTTGAGGCCACAATGATGTCTTGCATCTCAGAAGTCTTCATGGGCTTTTTTAATTTTGAAGGGCTTTCTCTGCTAAGCACACCCTCCTGTCTGCATGCATGGGCTAAGAGCAGATGGACTCTAGGAAATAAATGCTACATCAATTATCAGCTCATACTCAAGATAGCCATTACTAGAAATGCTAGGGGGTGTTTTTCAAGTGAGTTCTAAACAAAATATAGAGTCATATAAACATACTGTAAGATGGACGGATTGAGTTTGCTTTGAATATTAAAAATTAAATGGTGTTTTCAGTTTGTGGTGCTAAGAAATGGGTTCCGCTTTAATAATAGATACCCGCGCTATAGAGACAATTCCTAAACAAAACAATAAAAAGTGGAAACAAATTAATTGTAAATAACTTTTTCGGGCTGCTGCTGTAGGGCAAGGTAAAAAAAAAAACCCAAGTGAATGAATATTAATATTATACTCAGAGCTGCTCCAACAAAGTGCCTAAAATATGATCAATACAATGAAATGTTAATTAACAATATAAAGTGCTTAGTACAAACTTATGAAAGTGCAATCATATAAAGTCCATCCAAATATATGGTGTGCTGAACTTGTGCCACGTGTAATGTGCAGATCCTGGTGACACTCCGTGCTCCCCTCCTGGGTCCCCACTCACCAACAATCTTTAAAATCGCCTGGTGTATGAGTTGGAGTATCGCCTTCCACCAATGGCTGGGACTGCTGGATATGTTCTGTGTATAGGTGAGGTTATCACCTTTCTTCCACTGATAAGCTATGAGATGTCGGGTATGTCCTATATCCGGGTGAAGGTATCGCCTCTCCAAATCTCCCAGTGATTGGATATCCATATTGTAGATGTATGGCTATGAAGAGAAAAAGGTGTATAGTGTAATACTGCTTCTTTTATTTGTTAAAGTTGAAAATCATTACACAAAGATTTAAAAACATGCAAAAACTGCCGCCTTGGCATACAAACAACGCTTCAAGCGAAGGAGACCTAGTGACGGTTTGAAGGAGACCTAGTGACGGTTTGTACGCCAAGGTGGCATTTTTTGCATGTTTCTAAATCTTTGATGTATGTGTAATGATTTTGAACGTTAACAAATAAAATTAGCAGTATTACACTATACACCTTTTTCTCTTCATTACCATACGTCTACAATAGGGGTCTTCAAACTACGGCCCTCCAGTTGTTGAACTACAATTTCCATCATGCCTAGTCATGTCTATGAATGTCAGTTTTACAATGCCTCCTGGGATGTGTAGTTCCGCAACAGCTGGAGAGCCGTAGTTTGAAGATTCCTGGTCTACAATATGGACAACCAATCACTGGGAGAGTTGGAGAGGTGATACCTTCACCTGGATATAGGATAAACCTGACGTCTCATAGCTTATTAGTGGAAGAAAGGTGATATCCTCACCTATACACAGAACATATCCAGCAGTCTCAGCCATTGGTGGAAGCCGATACTCCAACCCATGTACCAGGCGATTTTTTTAAAGATTGTTGTGGGTGAATGGGGACCCAGGAGGGGAGCATGGAGTGTCACCAGGATCTACACATTAGAAGTTGCACAAGTTCAGCACACCATTAACTGTTGTGCTTATATGTTTACATACCCTGGCAGAATTTGATTTATTGGCCATTTTTCTGAGAATATGAATAACACAAAAACATTTCTTTGATGGTTAGTGTTTGGCTGAAGCCATTTATTATCAATCAACTGTGTTTACTATTTTTTAATCATAATGAAAACAGAAACTACCCAAATGACCCTGATCAAAAGTTTACATACCCTGGTGATTTTGGCCTGATAACATGCACACAAGTTGACACAAAGGGGTTTGAATGGCTATTAAAGTTAACCATCCTCACCTGTCATTGATCTGTTTGCTTGTAATTAGTGTGTGTGTAAAAGAGGTCAATGAGTTTCTGGACTTCTGACACACCCTTGCATCTGTCATCCAGTGCTGCACTGACGTTTCTCGATTCATGGGGAAAGCAAAGGAATTGTTAAAGGATCTGCTGTAAAAGGTAGTTGAACTGTATAAAACAGGAAAGGGATATAAAAAGATATCCAACAAATTGAGAATGACAATTAGCAGTGTTCAAACTGTAATCAAGATATTGAAAATGAGGGGTTCTGTTGAAACCAAACCACAGTCAGGGGGTAGACCATGTTTTGGGCATGTGTGAGCTACAAAGGCACAGGAAATTTGGTCAAAATTAATGGCAAGATGAATGCAGTATGTTATCAAAAAATACTGGAGGAACATTTGCATTCATCAGCAAGGAAGCTGCGCATGGGGTGTATTTGGACATTCCAACATGACGACAATCCAAAACACAAGGCCAAGTTGACCTGTCATTGGCTACAGCAGAATAAAGTGAAGGTTCTGGAGTGTCCATCTCAGTCTCCTGACCTCAATATCATTGAGCCACTCTGGGGAGATCTCAAACGTGCAGTTTGTGCAAGACTGCCCAAGAATTTATAGGAACTGGAGGCTTTTTGCAAAGAGAATGGGCAGCTTTACCATCTGAGAAGATAAAGAGCCCCATCCATAAATCCCACAAAAGACTTCAAGCTGTCTTTGATGTTAAAGGGGGCAATACACCGTATTAAGAACTGGGGCATGTAAACTTTTTTGATCAGGGTCATTTGGCTAGTTTCTGTTGTAATTATGGGATTTAACCACTTGTTTACAAGTTGAGAACTGTTTTTTCTTTTTTGCTAGAAAATTACTTAGAACCCCAAACAGTATATATTTTCTTTTCTAACACCCTAGAGAATAAAATGGCGGTCGTTGCAGTACTTTCTGTCACACCGTATTCACGCAGTGGTCTTACAAGCACACTTTTTTTTTTGTGGAAAAAATACACTTTTTTGAATTTCCGTATTTATCGGCGTATAACATGCACTTTTTTCCCCTTAAAATCAGGGGAAAATCGTGGGTGCGTGTTATACGCCGATCCCCTGCCAATTGTGAGCCTCTCAGCCGCTTTCGGCGGCTCTCGCAGTCCCGCGTGAGCGGCCGGGAGCCGCAGAGAACGGCTGCGCCATTTTTAAATGGGAGTTCAGTGTACTGACAAGGCTGCAATGATGGACACTGACAAGGCTACACTGACAAGGCTGCATTGATGGGCATTTAAATGTAAGTTTTTTTTTTTTTTTTAAATTCCCTCCTAAACTTGGGGTGCGTGTTATACGCCGATTAAATATGGTGAATAATACGACAACAGTAAAGTTAGCCCAATTTTTTTTTTTTAGATTGTGAAAGATGTTACACCAAGTAAATTGATACTCAACATGTCACGCTTCAAAATTGTGCCTGCTCGTGGAATGGCAACAAACATTTACCCTTAATCTCCATAGGTGACGTTTAAAAAATTCTACAGGTTGCATGTTTTGAGTTAGAGGAAGTTTATTGCTCTCACTCTACCGATCGTGGCGACGAACACCGTTTTTATATCCGAGTGCTACTCACTTATGCGTTCGCTTCAGCACGCAAGCTCGGCGGTACGAGGCGCCTTTAAAAAAAAAAAAAAAAATCTTATTTTACCTTTTTTATTTTTACACTGTAATTTAAAAAAAAGTCACTTTTATTCCTATTGCAAGGAATGTAAACATCCCTTGTAATAGAAAAAAAAACATGACGGGACCTCTTAAATATGGGATCTGGGGTCAAAAAGACCACAGATCTCATATTTACACTGAAATGCAATAAAAAAAAAAAATTGTCATTTGAAAAAATGAAAAAAAAAATAGCCCTTTTAACAGCTATGGGCGGCTTCCGCCCTGCAATGATATGGAGATGGGTGGGTGCCATCTTCCTCTCACTCATCTCCATGTCTAGCCAGGAGAAGGAACCGATGGCCTCCGCCGCTTACTGGAGCCATCGGTAGCGGCGGAGGCACCGGAGCATGACAGGAGGGGGGGCCCCCTCTCCCACCACCAATTAAAGGTGATCTTGAGGCCGCAGAGACCACTTTGGTCTGAAAGCGGACCACCCTCTGAAGAAGAGGATACCTAGGTTATGACGGCTAGCTGCTGCTATAACGATATTCCTCTTCAAAGTACCGATGTAAAACTGCGGCGGGCATTCCGTGAGTGTTTAAAAAGAGTAAACACAGTTGATTGATAATGGCTTCAGTCAAGCACTAACCATGAGTGAAAAGTTTGTGTCATCATTCATATTCTCTGAAAAATGGGCAAGAAATCATAAATTCTGCCAGGGTATGGAAACTTATGAGCACAACTGTATATGGATGGACTTTATGATTGCACTTTAATAAGTTTGCACTAAGCACTTTATATTGTTAACATTTCATTGTATTGATCATATTTATATAGGCACTTTATTGTTTTGTTGGAGCAGCGCTGAGTATAATCATTCAGTTGCACATTAAGGTAGGGTTTCTGTGGTGAAGTAGAAGTTGAAATGGGTTTCCCCGATTTATAGGGAATGCTTTTCTGTCTTGGCTTGTACAGTAGAGGTTTCATTACATGGCACATCCAAAGAGTGTAAGAAATGCCCAGAAGTATATGCTTTTTCCCAGATCTTTTGCCTATTTTTGGTTTTTAGAAGTGTTTGACATTGTCTCTGGATCTGTTTAGGATCCATAGAGGGGGTTTGGCAGTTCACTGGATTCCTATCAAGCTCAAGTTTCAAGCCTTATGCCGCGTACACACGAGCGGACATTACGGCGGACTTTGCCCGGCGGACTTTTCGACGTACTTTCCGACGGACTTTGTGAATGAACGGACTTGCCTACACACAATCCACCAAAGTCCGTCGAATTCGTACGTGATGACGTACGACCGGACTAAAACAAGGAAGTTCATAGCCAGTAGCCAATAGCTGCCCTAGCGTGGCTTTTTGTCCGTCGAACTAGCATACAGACGGCGGACTTTTCGACCGGACTCGATTTCAACGGATAAATTTTAAACAAGTTTCAAATCTAAGTCCGTCCAACTTTTGAGCAAACAAAGTCCGCTGGAGCCCACACACATCGAATTGTCCGACGAAATCCAGTCCGCCGGGCAAAGTCCGCTGTAATGTCCGCTCGTGTGTACGCGGCATTAGAGTGTTTAGCATGTGAATTATGGTGGTTGCAGGGTCTGTCCCTACAGTTGCCTCTGAAAGGCCATGTATTCAGAAGCAATTCCTCAGATTCTGTTCTTCCATACAGTAGTACAACACCTGGCAAAACCTATATATACACCACTCTTGCAAAACGTTCATTTAATTGTGTAGGAAAAAAAACTAATCACAGACATAACTCAACTATTTTCATTTAGCATTCCAACCTTCTGGTTTTAAGAAACACTTAAAAAAAAAAAAGTGAGGGTTTGTAGTCCATTGCAACTGTGCAGCTAAAACATCTGCATCAGATTACATCTGCTAATTAGTATGCAGTTCGAGTGCTTGCACACCTTGGTGAGCTGTTACACCAACCTGATTGACATGAATCATGGCTCCAACATGAGAGACGTCAGTTGAAACAAATGAGAGGATTATAAAACTTCAAGAAAGTGAATCTTCACGGAATATTGCAAAATATGTTGGTTCCCAGTCAGCTGTGTCTAAAATATGGACCAAGTACAAATCAAATGGGAAGGTTGTAAAAGGGAAGCATACTGGTAGACCAAGGAATACATCAAAGCGTCAAGATAGGAAACTTAGTCAATGTCTGTGACTGAACTGTAAGACACATCACCTAAAGGAAATAAGATTTACATACAGAAAAGCCTAACAAAAACCATCATTAACACCTAAACAGAAAAAAAACAAGGTTATAGTGGGCTAAGAAAAGCAATCCTGGACTGTGGATGATTGGATGAAAGTGATATTCAGTGATGAATCGCAAATCTGCATTGGGCAGGGTGATGCTGGAACTTTGGTGCTGTTCCAATAAAATGTATGAAGACTGCCTGAAGAAAACATGCAAATTTCTACAATCACTGATATGGGGTTGCATGTCAGATAAAGGCAAGGGGAGATGAGTCATTGAATTTTCAATCAATGCACAAGTTTATATTGCGATTGTGGACACTTTTCTTATTCCATCAATTGAAAGGATGTTTGATCTCATTTTTCAGGATAATGCATCTTGCCATAGGGCAAAAGCCGTGAAAACTTTTTCTTCAAGAAAGACATACGTCAATGGCATGGCCTGCAAATAGCCAGACCTCAATCCAATTGAAATCTATGGTGGAAATTAAAGATCATAGTCCAGGACAAGGTTCCAACCTGCAAAGCTGATCTGGAAACTGCAATAAGAGAAAGTTGAAGCCGGATTGATGAATACTGTTGATAGTTTATCCATGCCTCAGGGAATTGAAGCTGTTATAAAAGCCAGAGGTGGTGCAACAAAGTACTAGTGGTGTACTGTACTGTGTTTTTTTTTTTTTTTTTTATGATTTTCTTATATTTTCCTCAATTGAGTAATTCAATATCTTTTTCCTCTGCTTGATCCGCAAAATTGGTTGCTATTGACTACAGTTTTCCACCTTGTGTGCTCTGCCTGTGATGAACTTTGTTTATGGCCATTACCAAAAACATTACGTGTTTATTTATTTTTTTAAAGGTGTCCTCCCCCTGTGTGGTGCGCGATCCCAAATCCTATTTGCCCAAAGGGAATGCTGAATTTCAGAGTTGACCCTGCTGCATGGTACTCCAGGGCTATATTGATCTTTCCTTCTTGAAACTGTGGGGTTTGACATATGAAGGGTTCCCTGGTCAAGGTCACATATGGGTCAATGAAGGGAAAGCTCTTGCTGATGTTTGGTGTCAGAAGAGTGGAATTCGTTTTCTTATTTGGGCATCTTATAGTAAAAATGGGTCAATGTCTAAAACATACTCTGCTCTGTGTTGGACAGGAGCTCTGCAAGCTGCTTCTTTATAGTGCCATGCCAAAGCTATGCCCCCAGATTGACATTCCCATCTTTTCTTATGCTATGCTTTATTTAGGTTGTAGCAATAGTAAATCTAGGGATATGGTTGGAAAATTAGTTCAAATGATCCCCAGATCTCCCCAAGTAGGAAATAATCAAACCATTTCTCACATTTTTCAGTTTTCTTGGTCTTTGCCAATGTTTTTATCTGTTGGTCTATTATTGGCTCAAGATATTTCTAGTACATCATCTTGTGTTTTAAAGTATTACTTGAGGCAAAACTTTTTTAGATTTGGATAGGGTGGTGAAGGGTTAGAACCAGGATCAGATTTTCTTTTGATTTCTGGGTCCCCTTGAGGCAGGGTCACTCTCTTCAATTGTCCATACAGGGGTATGAATAATATTTTTTGCTATGATTGGTTTATAGCTATTCTACTCTCCTGTCTCGGCTTCTTGTCGCAAAGAACTTTGGTCCTAAAATTGTTTCTACTAGCTACAAAGCTTTTTAGAATAACCATATTTTTTTTTTTTTTTTCTAAAACTCTTCAACTTTGAAGAGCTACAAATATGTAACTTGGATAATGTTAGACCTGATACTTGAAATATTTGGTGCTTGCTTTTAAATTGGACTTACTTGACCTCTAATGTAGCAAGACTACATCTATTTATTTTTTGTGAGAAAAAAAATTGCCCTTTAAGATTCCTGGGAGTGAGGAAGCTGCTGTTTGTGCTAGCTTCTACTATTTGCATGTATGACCTGCTGAAAAGTGGCTACACACCGCTCTTAAAGGCCAAGTTCACCTTTTTTCTCTTCCTAAATTTCAGCTTCCCTATATAACATTAATGTGCCTCTGTTGCAGAAAAGAAAAAGCTTTCTCTGTATTCTAGGATGCGTGTTGCCTAAAGAAAATATCTCAATGACATAATAAAAACTATCTGTCCCTTAGGATTTAAAAACTGTTAGACTAAACTAATGGACTAGGTAAATGAAAGATCAGCACATTGGCTTCTGCAAAAAAGATGTTAGAAAAGGCTTCTATTAAAAGTGGAATACCTGTTAAGTGTGGAAACCCCATACACCTTTTTTGGTAACTGTAGGTTACACGTTACTGTATTTGAGTTATGCTATGTGGCCAGCTTAGATTAGCCATTCTCAGCTGGCCCTTCCTGTTCCAACATGACTGCTCACCAGTGCACAAAGCAAGGTCCATTAAGACTTGAATGAGCGATTTTGGGGTGGAGGAACTTGTCTGGCCTGCAGAGTCCTGACCTCAACCCGATAGAACACCTTTGGGATGAATTAGAGCGGAGACGGCGAGCCAGGCCTTCTTGTCCAACATCAGTGCCTGACCTTACAAATGTGCTTCTAGAAGAATAGTCAAACATTCGCATAGACACACTACTAAACCTTGTGGACAGCCTTCCCAGAAGAGTTGAAGCTGTTTCATATTGAACCCTACAGACGAAGACTGGGATGCCATTAAAGTTCACGTGCGTGTAAAGGCAGACGTCCCAATACTTTTGGTAATATAGTGGATGTGATGTGATAGGCACAGAAACAAGCCTGCAGAATGTTTTTAGCTAGGCATGTTCAAGCCAATCAATCAACTTCATATGAGGATTTCCCTTTGTGTAGAAAACTGTCAAAAGCCAAAAGTGAACAGTGAAGTCAAAATGATCAAAAACATTTCTTATTCACTTCTCATTGAATAGATCAGAAATAAAACCTTTTGCAATTTCACTTATTTCCATGGCAACAAATAATATTCTTTTCTTTTCTTTTTTTGCTTTAGAAATTGCTGCGTATCAGCAACTGTATTCGGAAGTCAGCTTGATTGGTGTAGTTTTGATTTTTTTTTTTTTTTTTTTTTCAAAGCCTGGAGAAAATCAGTGTACCATTTCTCCCTGATAGGTTTATTTCAGCGTAATTGATTTAGCCTTTGTCAAAAAAAATTGCAGCGATCTGGATACATTTATTTGCAATATGCCCTTCCTGAACCTTCTCTCTGACTTTCAAGTCTTGGTACATGACAAAAATGAATCTTAATGCTATTATTCTTTTCCCTGTGTCAGTGATCACACTGCATTAGATTACATTGGAGCAGTGATCTCTTTTGACAATCTTTCATGAAGCAAGTATGTGGGAAATGTATCTGTTTAGTCAATGGACCCAGTTTGCAGTTCTTCATTTGTCATTGGTGAACAGTTGAGTTCTCAAGGGCTGAAAAAGGCGAAGTTTGTGAATATTGCAAAAAATATTTACAATATAACCATAATTCCTAGCCAAGTTTGTGAAAATAAAACCACTGACTTACAAAATGAGTCCTATGAAATTGTAATGTTTAATATTTTAAAGGTAAAATATGCGTTTCTAACATTTGAAGAGCAATTTAATTGTTGTATTTCCCCCATAATTGAAATGTCCTTATATCTCCAATCTTCCCGTGTTGGGCTTTATGCTTGTGT
This sequence comes from Lithobates septentrionalis, assembly GCA_037952835.1. Lineage (NCBI taxonomy): Eukaryota > Metazoa > Chordata > Amphibia > Anura > Ranidae > Lithobates > Lithobates septentrionalis. The sequence continues at coordinate 14,527,086 of JBBDGP010000333.1, read as the reverse complement.
TAACAGGTAAATTGAGCTTGCTCTTAAGTGCATTCTTACATTTGAGATTATTCACAGTTCATTTGTTTTACAAAAATTGCATTGCATTTTCAAAGTGCAGTACAAGAAAAAGATATAGATAACATACACAGAACAATAGGGTGTATTACACCAAAGAGTGAAACTCCATACAATTTAAAGCTGGCAGAGAATAAGTTAGGTGGTTGCGAGTGTCCCGTGGGGCGATGAGGCACAGCTTGATGCGATTTGGTCAAAATTTAGAAACCCATAAGGAACCCATCAGCCGGCCAAAAAGCAGGACCTGGAACAGGGGGCAGTTCAGTTAATCTTCGGTTGACCTCCTGACCTACAATTTACCCTTTTAAGTTGCTTCAACATGTTTCAAGCTACTTTTGTATTCCTGTGGACTTCCATGAAGAGAGAAGTAGTTTTGACGTGAACAAAAGGTCATTGAAACATGCCCTTATCCTGCTGGAAAAGCAAAAGCTTTCTTCCAAAATTAAAATGAGGGTAAAATACTTATGGTTGGAAGAATAAATGTTGCACTTACAGTTGGGTGACATTTTATAGGAGAAGAAATCGTACTGCCACCCCATGTAACTTTATTGCCACAGCCAAGGTAGCTTTTCCACAAAGCTACTTGAATAATGGGTCTTGGGTAAAATTATTTCTTCACTCCCAGATATTCTTTGAGAATGCTTAGAAACTGACATAATTGACATATGGTGAATTGAATACTTGCCTTCCATGATTGACTCGGACAACAGAATTGTATGTGTAGATTGCATGTTTACGTTAAAGTGATAGTAAAGTCTTGTCTTTATTTTTATCCTGTGGATTTGCACAGAGCAGCCTGGATCCTCCTCTTGGATCCCACTTCGGTGCTCCTGGCTCCTCCCTCCCTGTTGAGTGCCCCCACAGCAAGCAGCTTGCTGTGGGGACACCCGAGCCACAGCGCCATGTGTCCATTCAGGCACTAAGCCGTGGCCTTGCCCCGCCCCCTTTCTTTTCTCATTGGCTGACTTTGTAAATAGGTAAAGGCTCAGGTAAATATTAGGGGGGCTGAAGCAGGGCTGTTGCATGCAGAAGACTTTATCTTAATGCATAGAATGCATTAAGATCTAAAAACCTTCTGCCTTTACAATCACTTTAAATGCATCTTGCAGTATTTTTTCCTATTCAACTATAGGAGATAGAAATATCTCTTAAATAGCTCTGTGGAACTATGGTATTGAAGAATATTGCTTATGGCAGAAAGATGATGAAAAATTCTTTTTTTAGTTGACGTTTAACCCCAGTACGCTTGGGTTGAGCTGTAGCCTCTGAATCTTTACCATGAAATGATTGTAAACATTCTAGGAAAACGCAAGCTGGGAATCAAAAACGGGTTACCAATCATATATCCTGGTAATTTTTTGGGCGGAAATCAATCTTGTAACAAATTAATGCAATCCAAAATACTTCAGTATCTGACAGAAGACCATAACATAGACTATGAATACACTGGATATGACTTATATTGATAAAGGTTGCTGTAAATTCTCATTTTTGGCTCTCTGCTTTTTTAGCCTAATTATACCATTTATACCGCTTTATAACTGCAGGAGAGCAGCAGATATCTTTCCAAGAAATGCCACTCTAACACCACAATGTCTACTCTAATTTATTGGACTGCAAATTTTAATAACTGATTTTAAATCAGAATATTTACCAGCCAAGAATAGACTAGGCAAACACATTGTAGGAAATTTACTAAAATTGGTGCAGCTGTGCATCGTGACCAGTCAGCGTCTAACTTCAGGTTTTGCAGTAAGTCAGCAGCTACAAATGCTGTAGCTGCTTACTTTTAGTATAAGGACACTTACCTGTACAGTGATCCAGCCATGTTCCCACTTGAGCCGATTCTTCAATTGGCTTTGGGTACAGGCGGCAGCATCTGAAGTAAGGGAAACAGGAAGTGAAGCCTTGCAGCTCTACAGCCAATTTCCTACTGTAAATGTGCAAGTTGTGATTCGCCCTTGGGAGTGGTCCCATAGGGGCCGAACCAGGTGTCAAACCAGGTACCTGCTTCCCAACCCCCCCCCCAAAAAAAAGGAGGGGGAGAGGTGCAAACTAACATAACTTCCCCTTTTGGGTGGAGCTCCACATTAAGCTTTGCAGTGAAACATAGCCTGATTTGCCATGCGTAGCTGATTCAGATTCTGTCCTCTCCAGCCTTAGAAAGTTCCCCTTAACTGTTTGCATAGACTCTTCTCATTTTTTTGTAGTGTCTGACTCATCCCACTGCATCTGTAGCATTGTATAATTAGTAATGAGAGTCAATAACCAAACCAAATGTCAGTTTAAAAAACATTGATGCTGCATGGCATGATAGAGGACCTGAAATGTGGATGTCGTGTCCAGAAAAAGGCAAGCAGATGACAAGATTCATCGCCAGTATTGCCTATGGTACCCCTGCAGCTGATCCTTTATCCCATAACTGTTCAGCAAATCTTTGTTTTGCATATTTTCATCTGTGTAGAGATGGCCATCCTGGTAGAGGCAGAGTTTTAAGATCTCATTTCAGAGCTGCTGGGCGTAATATTTAATTAGCCATACATCCACAAAATTAAAAAGATGAGGAGATCCTTGCACTACAGGTTTTTAGGCAGTTTGCTCTTCAGCAAGGTCCCAGGAGAAAAGTGACCATACTCTTACAGTACACTCCAAATGCCATAAAACTAGCAGCCAACCATAGAGTGCACGTCTGTTTTTTGGGATTAAAGACAAAAGGTCACATTTTCAGGGTACTATTTAGGCACAATTGATGTAGTTTTCATAGGAAGTAACCCCTGCTTTTACCGTTTTTCATCATATTCCTAATTACTTTCCCACACTGTGACATGCTTTATTTTTAACCACTTGCTTACAGGGCACTTAAACCCCCCTCCTATCCAGACCAATTTTCAGCTTTCAGCACTGACACACGTTGAATAACAATTGCGTGGTCATACAACACTGTACCCAAATGAAATTTTTATTATTTTTTCACCACAAATAGAGCTTTCTTTTGGTGGTATTTGATCACCTCTGCAGTTTTTTTTACTTTTTGTTAAAAAAAAATGTAAACTGAATTTTTAAAAAAAAATTTTTTATTTTTTTATATTTTGTTATAAAAAATTTAAAACGGGTCATTTTTCTCCTTCATTGATGTACGCTGATGAGGCGGCAGTGATGGGCACTGATGGGTGGCAGTGATGGGCACTGATGGGTGGCAGTGATGGGCACTGATGGGTGGCAGTGATGGGCACTGATGGGTGGCAGTGATTGGCACTACAGGTGGGCACTGTTAGGTGGCACTTGTGGGCACTGTTAGGTGGCGCTTGTGGGCACTGTTAGGTGGCACTGATGAGGCAGATGTGCCTCTTCCACTTGGGGACCGATGTCCCTCACATCCGAGCCGGTGATCGGCTTTTTTTTCTACTCACGCTGTCAGCTTGAGTAGAAAAAAAACGATTACCGATCTTTTTTTTACATCATGTGATCAGCTGTCATTGGCTGACAGCTGATCACATGGTAAGGGGCCGGGACCGGCCCCTTACTCGGATCGGTGATCAGCCGAGTCTCAGTGACTCGGTGATCACGGCGCGCTCGGCGCGCGCCCTGCTGGGCACACGCAGGGAGCGTGTACAGGGGAGGCCGTCATATGACAGCCTCCCGGGAATTCATGGCGAATGACGGCCACAGCGCAGATGTGTAGTGGTTACATGCTGTCCATGGTCAAAAACAGGTTTTCTTTTTTTTTTTTTTTTTTTTTTTTTTAATGATATAGCAAACATGTCATACATACCTGCTCTGTGCAAGAGGTTTTACAGAGCAGCCCCAATCCTCTTGTGGGGTCCCCTGCCGATGCTAGTGGCTCCACCTCCCCTGCGAATGTACCCATAAGAAGCAGGCTCAATCCTGAGCCGGGCTACCTGGGTCTATAGACAGTGCTGCTTGGGCCCCCGCTCCCATGTCACAGGCTTTGATTGACAGCAGGAGGAACCAATGACTCCCACTGCTATCAATCTGCCCTAAGAGGAGAGAGAGATTGGAGAGAGCTGCTGCTTTCAGGCACAATGCTAGGTTGAGATAGGGCTTGGTTAAGTATATGGGGGGGATCCTGGGCACAGGCATTTTTACCTAGGTGTCTGCCACATCGGCTCGAAGACTGAGAACTGAGCATTCAAAAACTGCTGATTGTTCGGTTGTCAGCTTTGTGAGCAGAAAGCTGGTGACTGCCACCTTGTCACAATCTTGCACCAGCCTGGACCAGCTCTGACATCAGCCGACAGCAGGCATTGGCCTGCTGTCTTCTAAAAAAGGTTCACAGAATAAGTACAGCCAAACAAGCTTTGGCTGTTGTACTACTTATTCTTTTTAAACCTTTTAGAATCAATTTCACTCCAGTGGCCTCTCAATTTAGCTGTCAAGTTCAAGGAAAGCATTGTTTAAGCTATAGTCAGATTTAAAATTGGGACTTCCTTCGGCTGACTGTGTCCGCATGCCAATATGAAGTGATGGACCAGTTAAAAGTGCTGTCACATAATGTCAATCACCTGATCCTCCATACCCACAAGTAATGGATATTTTCTTCATTCTCAGCAGCTGATTAGAGCCATGGGGAAGCGACCAGAAAAGGCCATATATGGATCACAATTTGGTTGCTTCAGCAAATGCTGAATTTCAATCCATGTATGCGCTTGATGGTTGTACACAAGTCAATCTAGTGATTAGCTTGTGTACAACCAGCCTATTGGATTTTCCCAATGATCTGTGCCGCAGGTTAAAGCTGCCCACTGTTGAAATACAATAACTCAGCGGGAAGGATTCCACCATCCATATCGAATGTGTGTATGGGGAAATAGATTTTATTTATTTATTTTTTATTTCAATGTGTAGGCTGCCAAAAAGAATATATGCAGCAGGGAACCAGGCTTATAAAGCATGTATGTTTTTTGTTCTAAATTCATGTGTTTTACAATATGACCTAGCCAAAATCATCTTTAGGATGTCAGCAAGGTCATATTCAGCACTTGTGCTGTTATAGAGTAACAAAACCTAGTGAATGTTGGATGAGCTAGAAAGGTGTGCTGTTTGTTCTTGATCCAACAACTCATCGGTTTCCTATGGCAATTGTCTGTATCCTAGTTGGCTCTTGAAAATGCTGCTTTGTACTTAGACAAAAGGTATTATCTGGATTGATTATTCTAATTACTGATGCAGATTGTTCCAAGTGTCAGAACCTGAGGCCCCTTCTCTCATACTGAGAACAGGAATTGTTTTCTGTATACTGTGAAATAATGCTTGGTGTGCATGCATAAACAATATAGAAGTCTTTTATTGCTTCAGTTTGTAATTGGTATCATGCTAAATATAGATTATAGTGTTACCTAAACCCCTAAACCTTAAAACGTTTTTTTTAACGTTAATGCCTTGTTTGCATTAAGGTAAAAAATGTTTTCAGCTTCTCTGTGCCCCTTTCCCGTGTGAAGGGGAAGCGGGGAGAAGAGAGCAGTGCTGTGCATGGCTGCATCTATTCTCCCTTTTCCTCTTTACACAGCATTCAAGCCGCAGCAGGAGCTGCTGTCAATCAGATGCAGTAAAGAGGAAGTGGGAGGTGGGCCTAAGTCCCGCGGTGTAAGTCTATAGCACGGCTTCATAGACATACAGGTCGGGAGTGCACAGACTACGACCATATGGCCCATAGCCAGCGGCTGGCTTTGGTAGTCCTAAAAAGAGGCGCTAAGATCGCCGCTGGGGACCCCAGAAGAGGAGGATCAGGGCCAAGTTGTGCAATACCACTGCACAGAGCAGGTAAGTATAGCGTGCCATTTTTTTATTAATAAAATAACAGACTTTAACTGAAAATAAGGTACATTGTTTCCTACAAACAAATGCCAAAATACTTTGTGCTCATATCTTGGAGGTAAAGAAATTTCTGCCTTTTCTTTTTTTTTTTTAATTTGCAACATCATTCATTTGGCAATCCTTTATCGACAGGCTTTAGTTGACTTCACAAGAACTTTTACTCCCAATAAAAATCTATGGAAATACAGAAGCTGCCTGAAGCAAGTAAGCAGGTTAACTGGTCAAATGCTCTTGGTGAATTCTGAATGGTCTTAGAAGTGTTTGATTGTTGATAAAAAGCGCACCTCTTTTGCCCAATGACAATCTCAAAACCTGTCAACAGGCCCTCATGCTGTTTGCCATTATCTAAAATGTCCAAAATTTGTACACGGGGAGAAGGCACACATGCGCTGTATGGGAGTCTGAAAGATTTCTCCATTTATTCTACAATCGACAGACTTTCCTATAACTAAAAGATAAGGATAGATCACGTGTCAATTGGCTGCCTAACAGCCAAGGTCACTCATGTCTGTTTGAATTTTATCTCAATTTTCCCATGAGAATGTAGCTGAAGCAAAGAACTTTAAGGGAGATCCCTTTGTGTATACCTTGCTTAACGGTAACCTTGCTTTTAGGATGTGAGAATTTAGAGTGAATAGCGAAGTAGTGAAACTGACAGCAGAAATACAGAAACATTTTGCAAGGACATGTACACTCACTGGCCACTTTATTAGGTACACCTGCTAAATTGCTTTTTAACACAAATTGCTAATCAGCCAATTGCATGGTAGCAACACAATGCATTTAGGCATCTAGACGTGGTGCTCCAATGCTGCTCCACTAGTACCAATAAGGTCTGGATTTCACAGGTATTCCAATTGGGGGTTCTTTAGGACATTAACTGATACCCTTTAGACTTATTGGATATCAGGATTGATCTTCTGATATTCTCATCTTCCCTTGTGTTTTAAACTCAATAGGCTTCCAAAAGCAATAACCCTATCTCAACAAATCCTGTTATGAAATCCAAAAGGCTTATTGCCCTTTCATTAGAGCACCCCAGTGCCTCCTTACATCTCTAGGAAATTCAAATTGGGCTGACCATATATAAATAGGGACCATCTATCCCTCAGTGGCTGTGGGAGTGGGTTCTCTCGTGGGGTGCTCTCCTGTTCGTCATTCCTCCTAGGACTTACAGCAGCAAAGGATGAGCCTTCCCTTTTTAAACATTGATGATGCAGTTTTATATGTAATCCCTCTCACCTTAACAAATGACTATCTTTTGACATTTAATTGCCCCTGAAAAAAATGGTTAACATTTGTGTAAATTGGAAATGTGTTGGGCCATTGCTGTCTTCATCAAACCAATGTGTTGACTGATCAGATTGTCTGTTATGTTAACTGCATCTCATCTTTTATTGTATTTTGTCATGGAATATATTTTTAACTCCTGTTTAATAAAATGTACTCTTTTATACATTACTTTAGTGATTGATGCCCTTAAGTCCCCCTTCAAAGGGTTTTTTTCTCTTTTTGTGCACTAAATTAGGGATGTGGGCCTCACTCTTCACCTTAACGACAGCCCTTCCAAACAGTAACTCAGGTAACCCCTTGTTAAAACCAAGGTATGCAGAATACCATCTCTGAACGCACAACGCATCAAACCTTAAGACCCCATTCACACAGGGACGACTTGTCAGGCGACCTAGTCGCCTGACAAGTCGCCTCCCGTTCTGTGCTATGGAACCGTTCTAAGGGGAGCGACGCAAGTCGCTCCGACTTAGAAAAAGGTTCCTGTACGACTTCGGGGGCGACTTGGGGCGACTTGCATAGACTTCTATACAGAAGTCGTTTTGCAAGTCGCCCGGGCAGTCGTGTGCAGGTCGCCTCGGTGAGGCGACCTGCAAGTCGTGTTGCCCCTGTGTGAATGGGGTCTAAAGCAGTTGGGCTTCAGCAGCAGAAGACAACACCAGGTGCCACTCCTCTCAGCTAAACGAGAAACTGAGGCTTCAATTCGCACAGGCTCCCCAAAATTGGACAATAGAAGATTGGAAAAACGTTGCCTGGTCCGATTCTCAACTTCAGCTGCGACATTGATAAGAGTCATAATTTGACGAAAAACGACATTAAAAAAAGCATGGATTCATCCTGCCTTGTATTAACGGTTCAGACTGGTGGTGTTGGTGTAATGGTGTGGGGCATATTTTCTTGGCACACTTTGGGCCCCTTAGTACCTGTTTAAATGCCACGGCCTACCTGCGTTATGTTGCTGACCATGTCCATCCCTTTATGACTACAATGTAACAAAATTCTAATGGCTACTTCCAGCAGGGTAATGCACCATGTCACAAAACAGCTCAACTCATCTCAATCTGGTTTCTTGAACATAACAATTCACTGTACTACAGTCACAAGATCTCCAACCAATAGAGCATCTTTGGGATGTGCTGGAATGGGAGATTCTCATCATGCATGTGCAGCCAACAAATCTGCAGCAACTGCATGATGCTCTCATGTCAACATGGACCAAAATCTGAGGAATGTGTCCAACACATTGTTGAATCAAAGCCACATTATTTATGACCCTTCGGAAGGCAAAAGGGGGTTTAAGCAAGGTGTACTGAATAAAGTGGCCAGTGGGATTTATATCACTATCACCCCCTTTTTAGAATAATCACATTTTTTTGCTTTGCAGCCTGAAATGAAAACGTGTGTTTTTTTGTTTTTTTGTTTTTTTGCCAGCTGTATTTACGCTCTGCAACTTATAACCTCTAAGTGAGAGGTAAAAAGCTATCATGTCAGAAAAATAAATAAATCAAAAACTGAGTTGGAAAAGATCACCCCTTGTTAGTAATTTGTTCAACCATCTTTTGCTAGAATTACAGCCTTTAGTCTGTTGGGAAACGTCTAAGTTTGCACATCTAGACTGCAATATTTGCTCACTACTCTTCTTTTCTATACCTACTGTGTGTGTGTGTGTGTATACATACACACACTGTATGTGCTAAGGGAATTGGATAACGCTTTATTTTCAATGGAAAGTCAAGATTTGCAAACCACTTCAATTATTTAGATCTTTGGATCTGTTGATTGATTTGTCATGTATTCAGTCAAGATTTGACAGCTGTTTGTCAAGTCAACTTAACCTAACTGGAAGCGTAGAATTGCATATAGGCTTATATTTGATATACATGTTCATTAGGAAGCTCAATAATAATCATGTTCATGTGTTTAACTCAAGTCGTCATGGCCTCCTTTTTAAAATCTGCAAGACCTCTATAGCCAGTATTTATTGAAAATTTGTTTTATACTATGGTTTTGTTACAAGCTGTGTGTGTGTGTGTGTAGCTGTTTGCCTTGACGTCAACCTTTTTGTGAAAGCAGAGTTAAAACAATGCATTTGTACTCCTAAATCATTCCTTTTAAGGCAGGGCTTCTGTGTCCTTGTACAAAGAAAATTGATTTAAAAGCAAAGAAGCTAAGGCTTGATATTCGTGTCCCTACGTGTATCACCATGATCTCTAAAATGCACGTTTTGCATGTTGTCTGGACTAATTGCATCAACGATCCTGTAAGTGAGTCTTGTTAATTTTCTGAAAATCTTCTGACACGTGCCAGAGAATAAGAAAATTTGAGGGCATGTGGCCTGGTATGGCTCAGGAGGGGAGGGCCCGCTCGCTCGTCCCCACCCCCTTTCCTGACCGGCCAGGCTGCATGCTCGGATAAGGGTCTGGTATGGACTCTGGGGGGACCCCCACACCATTTTTTCGGCGTAGGGGGGTTCCCCTTAAAATCCATACCAGACCTAAGGGCCTGGTATGCCCCCAGAGGGGAATTCCCTCTCGCGCTTGCCGCAATAGGAAAATGTGTTTTTCCTATTGCAGCCAGCGCGAGATGTACAGTACCCTGTTGCCGAGAACCAGCTCGATGGGTTCGCGCTGGAAACATTCTCGCGGCCGCGTACTGTAGTTTGTAAAAAGTCTGATGCTTTCGTGTACACACAATTGGATTTTGCTCCATCGGACTTTTGTTGCTGGAAAGTTTATCCGTTCGCACAGCCAACAAAAGTCCAATGGAAACAGAAAAAGTTTGTCCGATGGAGCGTACACACGGTCGGATGTTGCTCCAAAACAGCTAATTTGCATGTTTATTGTCAAAAAGTCTGATCGTGTATACCGGCCTTTAGACAGCTCTTTGGCCTTGGTGAAGAGATTGGAATCGGAATAAATTACTTTAAAAACCTGTGTACTGTTTTTTTTTTTTTTTTTCTTGACATTTTTTCCCCTAGGTGAATGGGTAGGGGTACGATGTACCCCATACTCATTCGCAAAGGGTGGGGGGCTGGGATCTGGGAGCCCCCTTATTAAAGGGGGCTCCCAGATTCCGATAAGCCCCTCGCCGCAGGGCTCCCACTCCCTCAAAGCACCCACCCCCCATGTTGAGGGCATGCGGCCTGGTACGGCTCAGGAGGGGGGGCGCTCGCTCGTCCCCACCCCCCTTCTTGACCGGCCGTGCTGCATGCTCAGATAAGTGTCTGGTATGGATTTTGGGGGGCCCCCCACGCGTTTTTTTTCAGCGTAGGGGTTCCCCTAAATCCATACCAGATCTAAGGGCCTGGTATGTCCCTGGAGGGGAACCCATGCCATTTTTTTTATTTAAAATTTGGCGTGGAGTTCCCCCTCAAGATTCATACCAAACACAGTGCCTGGCATTGGCGGGGATCCAAGTCTGATCCCCACACCAGTGTGAACCTGGCTCGCAAGGTGTCAATCTCTCCAATAAAAGTGACGAGATTGACACAATATCAGACAACAATACAGAGGTTGACCAAAGGGTGGTGGTAAAGAGCTGAAAAAACACATGATTTGGTGAAAGTTGGCTGGAAAAGTCCCGCCGTCTGTATGCAAGACAAACTTCTGGCCAACGCCCTTTGTACAAAAATCCAAGGGAAAGTTTGTACAAAGTCCTATTGTGTGTATGGGGCTTTAGGATGTCAGGGACGAGCTTGTAGACCTACACAAGGCTGGAATGGTCTAAAAGACCATTGCCAAGCAGCTTGGTGAGAGGGTGACAACAGTTGGTGTGATTATTCACGAATGGAAGAAACACAAAATAGCACTCAATCTCCCTCAGTCTGGGGTTTGATCCAAGATCTCACCTCGTGGAGTTTCAATGATCATGAGATTGGTGAGGAATCCGACAAGATTTTCCTATGCAGTTCTGGGCTATCTCAAGGCAGCTGGGACCATAGTCACCAAGAAAACAATTGGTAGTGTACTACGCCACAAAGGACTTAAATCCTGCAGCGCCCGCAAGGTCCCTCTGCTCAAGAAAGCACATGTACAGGCCCGTCTAAAGTTTGCTAATGAACATCTTAATGATTCAGAGGAGAACTGGGTAAGAGTTGTGGTCAGATGAGACCAAAATCAAGCTCATTGGCATCAACTCGTGTTTGGAGGAGGAGGAGTGCTGCCTATGACCCCAAATACACCGTCCCTACCATCAAACATGGAGGTGGAAACATGCTTTGGGGGTGGTTTTTCTGCTAAGGGGACAGGACAACTTCAGAGCATCAAAGGGACGATGGACGGGGCCATGTACCGTCAAATGTTGGGTGAGAACTTCTTTCCCTCAGCCAGGGCATTGAAAATAGGTCATGGATGGGTATTCCAGCATTACAATGACCCAAAACACAAGGCCAAGGCAACAAAGGAGTGGCTCAAGAAGAAACACATTAAGGTCCTGAAGTGGCCTAGCCAGTCTCCAGACCTTAAACCCATAAAAAATGTGGAGGGAGCTGAAAGTTCGAGTTACCAAACGTCAGCCTCAAAACCTTTAATGACTTGGAGAGGATCTGCAAAGAGGAGTGGCGCAAAATCCCTCCTAAGATGTGTGAAAACCTGTTGGCCAACTACAAGAAACGTCTGACCTCTGATTGCCAACAAGGGTTTTGTGACTGGATCAAATGGTTATTGCACTCCTTAAAATGCAAATAAATTTATAACTTTTTTAAAATGCTATTTTCACAATTTTTTTGTTATTCTGTCTCTCGGTGTTAAAATAAACCTACCATTAAAATTAGACTGATCATTTCTTTGTCAGTGGGCAAACATACAAAATCAGCAGGGGATCAAATACGTTTTTCCCTAACTGTAAGGTTACCTTTGGCTTTGGTTCCCAGCCAAGTTTTTGTGTGCCTTGTAAAAAAAAAATAAAAAAATCTTTAAACCTGGGTATGCGCTTGTTTTGTACACCTTACCTTTTTTAAATTCAATAAAAACAAAGTAGAAAGAAAGAGGGCAGTCTCCTTGATATCACATTCATTTTAGAACACTGTACATTCTCAGATCGGGGGTGATGGGGGATTTGGCCCATTTGTCAATGGGATAGCACAGCTGGGTGTACATGAAACTTTACTTAGATTTTGCTACACTACGAGGTACCTTCTCTTTGTATGATGCAGTTATTGGGATGCACAAGGTGAATTGAACCAAGGAGATAATACTTTTTTTTGTAGTTTGAGCAAGTGACGCATGAATGATTCTGTATATGGGACATTGTTGCTATGGGATACAGCAACCTAGCTTTTTTTTTTTTTTTTTTTGCACCATTGTAACATAATTTTATCACCACCTGTATACGGTATATCACAGTAACTATGGCCATTTATATTTTTTGCTGGAGTGCAGAAGTTGGAATAAACTTTACTTGACTTTATTTCTTGTTTACTCTTCTTTCTGTGTATTCTCTAGTAATCTTGGAGTAGAGTTTAATATGGTCTTGAGCATGGTTCTAAAACACTGAAATTTCACAAATTGAAATCACTTATACTGGTAGTATAATAACTGCATCTTATAACACATCAGGTCATTTTACGGTTTTTAGTACTGGCAATTTTGATATATGACTTGACAGCTTTACCAGTCATTTCTTGTTTGGACAGTGTTGCCAAATTGGTTGACACTGAAGTTTAATTTCTCAAAGTGTGCAAATACAGAAAAGTATTTTCGGTCATGCAGCCAAGTCAGCGCTGAATTAGGGTGATAAGGCACCCATCGGTTTGCTAAACATATGCGTTCAACAATTTGCAACAAATGTTTAAACTCTTCACCCAGTGTCTTCCATGGACAATTGGAAAACAAACTGTCCAGAGATATACAAGACCAAAAATGTATGCTAACAAACTGTGAAATACTTAGTTCTTTAGACACTGTACAATGGAACGTGTATTTGAACCTGTATAACACAAACTGGTCCAAGCTAGACCGGGCATTTTCACTTCCCCTCTGTAATTTTAGAGATTTTTTGTTCAGTAACATTTCATCTCAACCTAACAACTTCTGTTGCTATGTAACTATGATGATGATTGAGGACTGATCAGTGGATGCTTTCCTAGAGAGAGAGGAAGGGCTTGAGGTGATTGCAGCACACGCTAATACAGCTACAAACTGCAGCCAAATCAATTCATTAAAAAGTGTCTCACACAAAGGACTTTCAATATCACAGGATCATATAACTGTACCCTCAGTAATGTTGTGTACCTTTTTTATCCAATGCAAAATGACAACAAAGGGCTTATGTTGGCGAAACAGGACAAAACCTAGAAGCAATGAATTTACACACACACCATAAACACAAGCTTCTGCACACTTTTGGGACGTCACTTCTCACAACCAGATCACACTATGGAAGACATGAATATTTTAGTTCCTAAAGGGAACAAAAGTACTCAAAGGGAAAACTTTTAAACGAAGAATGACAACCACTTGCCGACCAGCCACAGTATGTGTGTATGTATGTATGTATATATATATATATGTGTGTGTGTGTGTGTGTGTGTGTGTATATATATATATGTATATATATATATATGTATATGTATATATATATATATATATATATGTATATGTGTATATATATATATATCTATCTTGTAAATAATTGTTTTTTATATATATATATATTGCGGCAGGGCGGCTCTATTGCACGAAACGACGTACCTGTCTGTCATTTCGTGTAATAGATACTGTGGGTGCGCGTGGGTCTGGCGAAATCTGTCCGCCGGCCACCTGTGATTGCTTCACAGAGAGGCAGAACAAGGATCGGCCTATGTAAACAAGGCGGATCCCCTTTCTGACAGGGGGCTACATGGAGATTTGCTGTTCCTAGTGAGCCCAGCTCCCACACAACACGCCCAGGTATCGGGAACCATGAATCAGACCGAGACAGAAGTAGAGTTAAATCACACGTGAATAATAATAAGGTAAACAGAGTAAGAGTAGTCAAAACAAGCCAGAGTTCAGTAACCGGATCAGGTAGTCAGCCAAGCAAATGTCTGCGAGCCAGAGATAAACCTAGTAGTACAGCAAGCAGGATCAGGAGCCAGAAGGAACGTCAGCTAAGCAAGTCTTTAACAGGAACGCAGGAGAAAGTTTCTGTGATGTTGATTATTCTTGAAAGTGAAAGTAAAAAAATCCCAGATTTTTAGTTGTCTCCAGAACAGTTGGAGATTAGAAGTCTTCTGGTGGTGATTGCCTACCACTTCCTGTTTTAGTTGTTGGACAGGAAGGGAAAGAAAGGAAATATCCCTGATGGTGCACAGATGGTAAAACAAAACCTGACAGGGGTTATAACCCTCCATTACTCTATCCAAAATGAAAAATCATTTTGTTTTTACTTTAAGAGTGGAAAAAAAGAGTAGGGAAATAGTAGGAAAAGGGATTAGAGCCACTACAAGGTTTTAATTGCTGTCTGTGTCCCTGCTTGGGGGGGGGGGTTCTTCATTATCTCTCTACTGGTATCGTCTGTTCAGAAAGTGATGGGAAAACCAAAATTGTAACGGTTCATATTGGAACAGGAGGGGAGATGCAGTCTTCCAATGGGGACACCAGTTTCAGTGACAATCTAAGAAGGGCTTTCGTCACCTTTTTCTGGATCAGGAAGTAAGGTGAAATCCCTCCAATAGTACACTGAAAGAAAAAAATGCGAATAGCAACTTTAACTAGTTTCTACTATATCCAAAATGAAGGGGAAAAAATTGATTTATTTTAATTCTAGGAAAATTACTACTTTTGAGAGAAATGCATTTGTGTTTTATGTAAAAGTAGTATAGTGAATAACCTTATCCAGTTATTTACAGCATTTTGTATTTCTTATTATCCATAACAGAGGCCCTAGTGGTAACTCTTGTAAATAATTTGTTTTTTTCTTTGTTTTTCTCCCATAGGATAACATTTTGTCACCTGCCTTTCCAGAGCAAATGGCTCTACGTGGGCACAGAAAGAGGAAACATTCACATTGTCAACGTGGAGTCGTTCACGCTCTCAGGCTACGTCATCATGTGGAATAAAGCCATTGAACTGTGAGTGTTACGTAGCCAGTGACATTAATGAGGACATTTGTGCCAGTGCTGCATGAAGGTGCCCTGAGCAGCCTGCTAGAAAGGAGGGCACAAAGCCAAGTTAAAGATGCATAAATTCTTTCTAATTGGTTGCAGAGAATCTGATGCCTCACTAGATTATCAGTTTATAGACGTCAGTTCTTGCTCGGAGAGCTAATTACTTTTTGGAGGCCTGAATGCTGGCTGCCGAGAAATCCAAGCAGATAAAATCTCTTGGAGCATTTATGTGGCATGACACGGTTTCCAAGTTGAGCTTGTACTCTGTGCCCTTATTCCCTTTTTTTTTTTTTTTTTTTTTCTGAACTGAATTTATAATGAATACTTTTTTTAATGAATGCAATCAGTTTAAGTACCTGAATTTGACCTGGTATCCGCCTCTTTGCTACCCCAGTCCAAATTCTTTTGTACAGAGAATTGCAAAAGCAACCAATCAGTTGTGCTGCAGTGCAAGGAGCATGCTAGGAGGAGAGCAGAGTGGCAAAGATGAGCTCATCAGTGTGTTGGTTCTCTGTTCACTGTCCATTCATAGGGTGGGGCAGGGGCAAGACCTTTTGAGTGTTTTTGAACTGTAGCAGTTTTAAGCTTTTGACAGCTGCATGATTTTATTTAAACTACTCTTGGGTACAGTTCCAGAATTTACATGATCTTAATTTTAGATTGCTAATAGAGCAGAATTGTTTGTGCCAGTCATATGGGCCAGAATTTACTGTACATAACAATGTTTCTGTCACATTAGAAAGGAGTTACTACAAATTATGGAGTAATAAAGGACCAGAAAAGCTATTCCAACTAAGAATACTAGTAGAGTAATAGAGTACCAATAGAGAATTACTAATAGAGTATTAGATGACTAATCTAAAAAAACACATACAGGCACATAGGAGCCCCTAAGTAAAAGGGTTACTTCACAGGACCAAGCAGTTTGACCTGGTCTGTATGGTTGGATTCATACAAGCAGCTACTTCCGGTGCTCTTTATGACAACGTTGTCATTTTTAAGTGGTGTGAAGTGTAGAAGGCAATGTATTTTTGTAATTTTGTATTAATGTAAATTTGTGACCTTTTTGATAATAAAGCATTTTTGGTCAAACCGCTTGGTCCTGGGAAGTAACATCTTTACTTCAGGGCTCCTATGTTCCGTTTTTTTTTTTTTTCTATGCTTTTTGGTTGCAAAGACCACACCTCCAGTTAATGGTGAGTTGGTGGACTTGTGCTTTATTTTATGCCGTTTCACATAAAATATGGGTCCTACTAATAGTTTAATTTAAAAGATGTGTGATTCAGCTTTTTATTTTGTCAAGGCGTTCTCAATAAGTCTTCTCTGTAACTAAAGAACATTTAAAGTCTATGTAACGGGCAACTTTTTTCTTTTAGGTAGATTAGTAAAAACGTTGGCCCTTTGGTTTCTAGTACTGTCTGTTCTCACAAGGAAAATTCACCTTTCTATTTGTCCTGGTAACCATTGTCGGAGTCCTAAAATGACTGGAAGTCCAAACATGCTAAAGCCTTGTTAGGGCAAAAGATGAGAAAATCCTTCCAATTGTTCTTGTGACAGCTCTCTAACATTGGAGTTCTTTTTGAATTGGAGAAATTTCCTTATTTCCTGCAGCATCTCTAAAACAGGAAGTGAAGCCATCTCCACAGCAGGCTGGCTAAAACTACATGTGAATGTTAAGTGGATCTCCTAAATACAGCTTTATAAATGAGCCACCCTTCTTATATATTTTTTTTTTTCCTGATTATTTTAGAGTTCCAAAACATTTTATATGCTTGAAGTACAAGTATCAAATGCAATAAAATACCTACTTCCGATTAATAACTTAGTAACCCATGGTGGTGAGTAGGCTATAGTGAACCTGTGGCCAGCAATATGAACATTCAAGTGTCCTTTCTTTCATTAAATGAGCTTTAACAATTGCGTGGTCGTGCAACGCTGTACCCAAACAAAATCTGTCCTTTTTTTCCCACAAATAGTTTTCTTTTGCTGGTATTTGATCACCTCTGTGATCAAATGTGAAATGTGCCATACACTTGCATTGCGAGGAAGACCAGTAAAACACAAGCATTGTGTATCTCTGCAAAGCAGAGGCTGAGTATACAGTGAGAAAATATACATATTCTAAAAAGCTATTTATTTCAATACTTTTCTTTTTTTTTTTTTTTTTTTTATTCAAGCGAAAGTAGAGCTCATTTTCAGTAAGCTCAGTTATTGTAGTAGTTATGGTTTTAAAGTGATTTTTGATGCAACTTAAATATCTTTACATGCTTTGTGTGTCATATTTTATCTTTTTTAATCTGATCATTTTTTTAACGCTTGTTATGTTTTAAGAACAAAAACTGCCATGCATTGAAATACTACTTGAATGCAAAAAGGCCTAACCTAACAAGGTACAGCTCAATACATGGAGGACAGTACATCAATTGTTCAATAATAAACGGCTTATAAAAGAGCATTCAACTCTAGACAGCCTGTAAATGACAATGTAGACTGCCATGCACGAATCGGTAAGAGGGCACTTCAACTCAATCCAGTTTGACCAAATAAAAGTGAACTTGCATGTAGCATTTCTCAATTAAGTATGCCTTTCAAAGGAGATGTATTTGTTTAGTTCTGAGATCCAGTCGTTAACTAAGTGGGCATGTCAAGGTCCATTTTTAAGCTATATCTCTACAGACTGTGAAACCATCTGATAAAAGTGATGATTGATCAATAAATGACCATCTGCAGGGCAAGCATCAGAGCTGCTGAGGATTCATGTTGCATCAACAGACAAGTTGATCCCAAAGATGTTGTTGGTGGTATTTACTCCAGTCCAGTATCTCTGTAATTTGGAGCAATTTCAAAGATTACCGTATATACTCGAGTATAAGCCGAGTTTTTCAGCACATTTTTTTGTGCTGAAAGTGCCCCCCTCGGCTTATACTAGAGTCAATCACTTTTCTGCAGCAAAAAATGTCATTTTCCGAACCGAATTTGGGGCCCTGTATCTCAGGGCCCCTTGGTGCTAGGAACCCCAAATTTGGTATGCACACTCAATTGAACCAGTGCCACAATATATCCAAATTTGGGGTTCCTAGCACCAAGTGGCCCCGAGATATGGGGCCCCAAATTCGGGGATTGTAGATGGTTATACACAAAATGCAAAATGTTAAGCACTTCTGCAGCAGAGAATGACATTTTCCGACCTGACTTTGGGGCCCCATATCTCGGGGCCAGTTGGGGTTCCTAGCACCAAGTGGCCCCGAGATACGGGGCCCCAAAGTCGGTTCGGGAAAGGTCATTCTCTGCTGCAGAAAAGTGCTTGACGTTTTCTGAACCGACTTTGGGGCCCCGTATCTCGGGGACACTTGGTGCTAGGAACCCCAGCTTTGGATATATTGTGGTGCTAGTTCCACTGGGTTTGCACACCACATTTGGGGTGCCTAGCACTAAGTGGCCCCCAGATACGGGGCCCTAAAGTTGGGCAACTGTGTCCATCTGCAGCAATGTCATTTCGGGACCCTTTGAGTCCAGAGACCCCAAATTTTGGCTGCAGCTAGGGGACATCTAGGAACCCTTAACTACTGAGTTTGAAGTTCGGGGGACCTATGGCTGCATATGGGCATTGTTGACTCTTTTCCACTTACAGTAGCTGTGCATTTCTCACCCTAGGCTTATACTCGAGTCAATAAGTTTTGCCAGTTTTTTGTGGTAAAATTAGGTGCCTTGGCTTCTATTCGGGTCGACTTGTACTCGAGCATATACGGTAATAAGATTTCCCTGGGGACTGTCAAATTTGCTACAGTTAGTCAATTTACAGGCCAATTTTATGGACAAATTCATGAGCGTGATAAACTAACAATAGAAAGCTGCATTAAGCCCCCCATAGATGGATCAAATCTTGTCCCGTTCAGCAGGGATTGGCCAAGATTCGATCATCTATGGGCAGGCTGGTTGTACCCTTGATCCATCTTGGCACGACCAGCCTATTGGATTTTACATATGTGATTACTGCCAGTGGCCCCTAGCAGTAGCTAATCATGGAAAACCAGTTCTAGGGACACGCCTCACATCCACATCCTAGATAAGTATATTAGAGTAAAAAATGGGAGGGGAATGCCTCCTACCCTAAGGGAGTTAGGACTTTTTAAGAATACAAGGTGGTCATTGAGGTGAGCACAAAGATACGATTAGATTGCAAAAACATATAATTTTTCATGTACAAAACTAGATAAAAGCAGAAGTATGTATGCACATGCATAACAATAACGTCATCAAGCTAACAATGAGCAAGCGTTGCTTATTTGCATTAAAAGCGTTGATGAATTTCACAGATGCAGGATAATCCAAAGCGTTTCACATCTGCCTCACATTCTTCAGGGAAACTCACTATGCATCTTCATCAATTTATAATTGTATATGTGCTATAGTGTATAGGGAAGGTTAACTACCACTTGACCATCTGGTCCCTGGTGCCAGAACCGCATCTGACAGGCATTGGATCACATCATAAACAGACTAGGGTGAGTATGACTCTGCTATGGTGGAAAATAGGAAGCATCAGACTGCTCCGCTGGCAGACTAGAGACTCTGGCCATACTATATGCATATGGACTGCAGAGATGTGAATCATCCCCACCGTAGCCGGTTTATGATGTGATCCAATGCCTGTCAGATGTGGTTCTGACACCAGAGACCAGATGGTCAAGTGGTAGTTAAGCTTCACTATAGGACATGTACAATTATAAATTGCTTCTTCAGGGAAGTTCACTATACATCTCCATCAGAGACCGATCTCTGCGAATCGCTTTGGATTATGCCTGCATCTATGAAATTCATCAATGCTTTTAATGCAAATAAGTAACACTGGCTCATTGTTGGGTTGATGTTCCTATGTGTCTGTATTCATACTTTTTATGATTCTATCTAGCTTTTACAATAAAAATGTTTACAAGCTAATCGTGTCTTTGCGCTCACCTCAGTGACTACCTCATAGCCTTAAAAGGCCTAATTGCCTTTAGGGTAGGGGGCATTCCCCTCCCATTTTTTACTCTTCTAAAGCCCCCAGCAGTAATTGTGTTCTGACCGGACACAATAGCGCTGCTGGAACGGATTCCCCCATTAACACTGATTGTGATAATAGGAAAATTGCTTGATTCCCCTATCTTCCACCCTTGGTGGGAGGAAAGAAAATTGAATCATCTAAATATATTAGTTGAACAGATTATAGTACCTCATCCCAGACATCAGAGATGGGTCCTAAGTCTTTGTTTCTATCTTCTTTTAATAAGTGAGGATATTTGGCCAATGATTTGTCTAACAGTTGGGCATAAACATGGGAAATGATGGCCTTACTTTTATCTGTACTAACCTATCTAGTACTGAGGTGGACTTAAAGGCAGTACTGGGTAGAAACTGCTGACCCTGCAATGCGAGTAGAATTTGGAGGTATTGGTAAATCAATTTCTGGTCCGACTTAAATTCAATGTGAAACTGTTGGCAGGCTTTAAAGACCTTATCGGCATAGAGTAGGGTGGAAATGCTACCCCCCTCCCATCTCTTGCAATCTATTCAGCTTACAGAGCTCAGGCAGTAGATCATAGGTCCAGAAGGGCGTGAGCCTAGTATATCCAGTTATATACAACTTTCTTTTCGCCATGTCCCAAATCGTATTTATTTCAGGTACTTGTATAGCGCCGTCAGCCTACGTAGCGCTTTACATATACATTGTTCATTCACATCACTCCCTACCCTCAAGGAGCTTACAATCTAAGGTCCCTAACTCACATTCATATTCTAGGGCCAATTTACACAGAAGCCAAATAACCTACCAGCATGTCTTTGGAGTGTGGGAGGAAACCGGAGTACCCGGAGGAAACCCACGCAGGCACATGGAGAACATGCAAGCTCCAGGCAGGTAGTGTCATGGTTGGGATTTAAACCAGCGACCCTTTTTACTGCTAGGCGAGAGTGCTACCCACTGCACCACTATGCCGCCCAAATTTCAAACATCAAAGTCACTGTAAGACAATGGGCCAGTTTCAAGCAACTCAGTATCTAAAGCTAATAAAGGGTTCATACCCTGCAGTAGTGAGGACACTGTATTAGAGGAAGTCTGTGGCCTTTTTCCCCTCCCACCCAGCCAGATGTTTAAAGTTGAGCCACAGCAAAGTAGACTGGCACTGTAAGGCTCTGGTACTGTAAGTCCAGCTATAGCTTTTGAGTATTGTAGGTGTTCCAATCTATTCCTGAGAGGCTTCTCCATGTCAAGTCTCTAAATATAGTACTACATTTTTAAAAATGATCCAGCATGATGAATTATGTAGAAAATGTAAGTGCTGGGGCATCCATATTATTAAAAGATAGGTACAACCTACTATAGCGAGAGGATGTCTGCACCAGGTCCTTTGTTGAGAGTGAATATACAAAGAGATGAAATCAAGTGGTTGATTGGAGATGGTTATACACAACCCAGAGTATCTACCAACATTGGTTATGAGAGACATTGTGGTGAGAGAGAAGCAGGTGTCTGCAAGAAACATGTATGTCATCCGCATATAAGTCAATTTTTTCCTTGTGCGATTTGATTTTCCGTATTTTTATTATATTGGATATAGAGATTTTTAGATTTACAGTGCTTTGAAACGGTATTCGTACCCCTTGAACTTTTCCACATTTTGTTATGTTACAAGCAAAAACAGTAAATGTATTTTATTGGGATTTTATGTGATAGACCAACACAAAGTGGCACATATTTGTGAAGTGAAAGGAAAATGAATGAATGTTTTTTTCAAATTTTTTTTTTTTTTTTTTACAAATATCTGAATAAAAATAAGTGTGACATGCATTTGTTTTCAATACTTTGTAGAACCTCCTTCTGCAAGTTTTTTGGGGTATTTCTCTACCAGCTTTGCACATCTAGAGTGACATTTTTGCCCATTCTTCTTTGCAAAATAGCTCAAGCTCTGTCAGATTTGGATGGAGAGCGTCTGTGAACAGCAATTTTTTCTTTGTGATTTGTTAAACTTTAATAAACAAATTTGACAAAGAGGTTCAAAATCAGTGCTAGAAAGTAACATGTCAAGGTATAATAAACCACTATTGCTCCTCAATTTAACTGAAAGTAGCCTATTTTTCATAGGAATTAGGAAAGGTCCAGGCAGGGTAGAAAAGGGGATTTTTAACGAACGATAAAAGTGGAATATGGGGAGATTGTAGGCCATTTGTTATTTTAAATCTATTGCAAATCGTAAGAGAATGTTTGGTAACAGGATTAGTGATTGTTTTATGATCAGAGGATCACAGCCATAATAGATTAGAAATAGATAGCGGATCACAATCTATTGACTCCAGGGTTACCCATAGTGGGATTTTAGAGATTGCGTGGTATTTAGTTATTTGTGCCAGATGGGCCACATAATAGGTAGATTAGAAAATCCGAGACCACTTTTACATTTTGGAAGATAGAGAGTATGATTAGGTAAATGGGGTTTTGAAGAGCCCCAAACAAACTTCGTTATTTTACGCTGCAATATTCTTAAAAAGTACGCCGGACAGATGGGCAGAACCGGGAAAAGATAAAGGATTTTGGGTAATATAGTCATTTAATAACGTTCATTTTACCTATCCAGGATATAGGGAGAGAAGACCATTGTGTTAATAAAGAAGTAATGTGATGTAAAATAGGTGGGAAATTGGCTGAGAAGAGTTAAGTAATATTGGATCTAATGCCCTGTACTCACGGTCGGATTTTCCGATGGAAAATGTGTGATAGGACCTTGTTGGAAATTCCGACCGTGTGTGGGCTCCATCACACATTTTCCATCGGAATTTCCGACACACAAAGTTTGAGAGCTTGCTATAAAATTTTCCGACAACGGATTTTCAATTCCAATCGTGTGTACACAAATCCAACGCACAAAGTGCCACGCATGCTCAGAATAAATTAAGAGACAAAAGCTATTGGCTACTGCCCCGTTAATAGTCCCGATGTACTGTTTTATGCCACCGCGTTCAGAACGATCGGATTTTCTGACAACTTTGTGTGACCGTGTGTATGCAAGACAAGTTTGAGCCAACATCCGTCGGAAAAAATCCATGGATTTTGTTGTCAGAATGTCCGATCAATGTCTGACTGTTTGTACAGGGCATTAGAGTGACTCCTGGATAAGAAAGGCAAGTAGTGGACCACGAGAAGGGAGGAGATGTCTGCGTGTGTTGTACTTCTGAAGAGATGGGAAAATATTAAGTGCCATCGATTTTCTTTTTTTTTTTTTTTTTTTTTTAAGTTTAATGATTAAGCCTGATATGTGGGCAAAATTATTTAGTTTCCGGATTAGGTTGGGAGCGGAAATATGAGGAAAGGACATAAAAATTAAAATGTCATCGGCAAATAAGCAAATTTTATGTTGCTGTCCAGCTTATTCAGGGCCTTTTAATAGAAGGGTCAGAGCGAATTGATTTGAGCAAGAGGTTTGATGAGGAGGTCAAATAAGTGGAGAAAGTGGGCAACCTTGACAAGTTCCTCTATTGATATTGAATAAATTAGATTTGTATCCTGCATATTTTACATAGGCTTTGTTATATAATGAGGTCCCACTAAGGAAATGGGGACCAAATCCCCAGCGTTGTAGGACATAATGAAGGTATGGCCACGTGACATCTAAGGATAAGAGGCAAAGAGGAATCCGTCTTTTTTTGGCAGCATGTATTAGTAATGTTGCCCTACATATATTATCTCCTGATTGACGCCTTGGGATAAAGCCTACTTGATCTGTGTTAAAGATTCTATTGTATTGTTTAAACTTGTTGCCAAGACTTTCGCTAAGAGTTTAATGTCTAAATTAACCGCTTGCCTACCAGCCGCCGTAATTTTACAGCGGCAGGTCGGCACCATCCAGCGAGCTGCCGTAGCTATATGTCGGGTTGTGGGTTCAGGATAGCAGGCGCACCCGCTGCACTGCGGGGTTGCCGATGCTTGAGGCCGACGGTCACGAGCGATCGCGGGCACATAAGGCAGAACAGGGAAGGTGTGTGTGTGTGTGTGTGTGTGTGTGTGTGTGTGTGTGTGTGTGTGTAAACACACAAATCCCTGTTCTGCTCTGTGAGGAGAGTCAGATCGTGTGTTCCAAATAGCTAGGAACCACGTTCTGTCATTTCCTCTAGTCAGTCCCCTCCCCCTTCAGTTAGAAACACGTAGCAGGGAAGGCAGTTAACCCCTTGATCGCCCCCTAGTGTTAACCCCTTCCCTGCCAGTGACATTTTTACAGCAATCTGTGCATTTTTATAGTACTGATCTTCGTATAAATTCCAATGGTCCCAAAAATGTGTCAAAAGTGTCCGATGTGTCCGCCATAATGTCGCAGTGCCGATAAAAATCGCAGATTGCCGTCATTACTAGTAAAATAAAAAAATAAAAATGCTATAAATCTATCCCCTATTTTGTAGACGCACTAACTTTTGTGCAAACCAATCAATATACGTTTTATTGCGAATTCTTTTTGGTAAAAAAAAAAAAAATATGTAGAGTTTTTTTAAAAAGGGGATATTTATTATAACAAAGTATAAAATATTGTGTTTTTTTTTTTTTCCAAGATTGTCGCTTTTTTTGTTTATAGCGCAAAAAAAAATAAATAAACCGCAGAGGAGAACAAATAGAACCAAAAGAAAGCTCTATTTGTGGGAAAAAAAGGATGTCAATTTTGTTTGGGTGCAGCGTCGCACGACTGCGCAATTGTCAAAGCGAAGGTGTGCCGAATCGCAAAAAATGGCCCGGTCATTCAGCAGCCAAATCTTCCGGGGCTGAAGTGGTTAAGTTCGGAAATGGGTCTATAGTTGGAGCAAGATGCTTTATCTGAATTTGGTTTGGGAATCACTGAAATAAGGTCGAAAAGCGTGTCCAGCAAGAAGAGAATTAAGGGCTTCAGTCAATAATGGAGTTAGGATATGAGCAAACTTATAAGACATGGCTGAAAAGCCGCCTGGGCGTTTTTTAGTTTAAAGCGGTGTTCCGCTCCCCCCCCAAAAAAAATAAAGCCAGCAGCTACACATACTGCAGCTGCTGGCTTTTAATAATGGGGCATTTATCTGTCCTGGAGTTCAACGATGTCGGCACCGCAGCTGATCTGTCCATCAGCTGTTGGGTGCTGCTGTCGTTGCCATTGCGTGTAAGGGTACCCGGCAGTGTAGTCTTACGGCTTCACGCCGGGAACCCTACTGTGCATGCGTGAGGCCCCGCTCCTCTCTCCTACTGGCCCAGCGACAGGGAGTGGAGAAGGAAGCCCCGCAGTGATGTCACGAGCCACGGCTCAGACTCTCGGAAGTGGGAACAGGATACCTATCAGACAGGTATCCTGTCCCCCCGAAAGGTGCAAATTGTGGCACCGGAGGGGGAGAGGAGACAAATGAGCGGAAGTTCCACTTTTGGGAGGAACTCCGCTTTAAAGGATTTAATGGCTATATTTCACTAGTGGTTATGGGATTTTCTAGGCTATCTTGTTGGGTCAAGGGGATAGATTGGAATGTGATATGTGAAAAGAATTAAATCTGCGGAAGCTTGATCTAGGGGTTCCTCCTTTTTTTTATATAAAGAAGCGAGATGTTTTTTAAAAGAGTGAAGAATTGTCACAGGATTTCTGGTGTATGTATCGTGTGACCGTTTCAGACAGATTGGTTTGGAGGAGTGAGTAGCGTTTTAAGGGCTCGCGCTAGGAGTGTAGTAGGTTTATTGACTTTAAGGTAAAATGAATGCCTAGATTTACATAACAATTTTTCGGCAGAGTTTGAGAGGAAAAGATCAAGACATGCTTTATCCAATTGTGATTTTGTAGTGGAACTAGGATTCGATTGAAAGAGCGCATGGGAAGAATTAAATTTAGTCTCCAGTTTTTGCTGCAGCAGACATTTTTTCTTTAGGAAAAGCGGATTGTTGAACACATGCTCCGCGGACACATGTTTATGCGTCTCCCATAGTGTTAAAGGAGAAATATCAGGAGTCGCGTTATAGGCCAGATATTCTTCTAAAGCTTTTTCCAAATCTGCGGAATGAGATGGGTCGGATAGAATGGAGTTATTAATCTGCCATGTGGGGTTGTGTGCCTTAGGGATTAGAGAGGTGAATGTGGTTAGTACTGCGCTATAGTCAGTCCAAGTGAATGGAATAATGGATGAGGAGAGAAGTTCAGGGGTCATACCTATGGTAATTAATATGTGATCAATTAAAGAGAATGAGTTATGAGGATAGAAGTTGAATTGGTGTTTTGCAGGATTCATTTCATGCCAAGTGTCTAATAGAGAATGTTGCTGAAGTAATTGCTGGAATGTATGTTTCTGGGGAATTGAGGGGATGGGATTTGGGGATCTGTCTAGAAATGGATAAAGGACTTGATTTGAGTCTCCACAAATTAATAATGTGCCCATTTTATATGTTCTGACCACCTGTAATAAATGGGAAAGGAAAGATATTGATGTTTGGAGCATAATACGATACTACTGTGATTGGTAAGTCAGATACCCCGTAAGTATGAGTTATCGCCCTTCAGGATCTTTAATCTCTGCCTGGAGGGAAAAAGGTGTAGGATGAAATGCCACCAATACTCCTTGTTGTTTTGTCTCAGCAGAAGCTGTGAAAACTTGAGGATATAAAGAGCCAAAATATTTAGGGGTTGACATTTTAGTAAAATGGGCCTCTTGGAGACATACAATATGAGCTTTTGTTGAATCTAGGGAGTGAAATACTTTAGTACGCTTTTGTGGTATGTTGAGGCTCTGTACATTTAAAGTAAATTTAAGGGGACCATTGATAGATCATGAACTCAATATAGTCATACATTTTATTTGTGAATTGCATAGCCACACACATCCCGGGGAGGAGCAAAGATCTGTAGAAGAATAAAGAAAAGCTTGTAGAAGGTAGAACAGGAATAAGAGTCATATGAACAGTTAATAGTAACTCAATTATGTAAGTAACAAATAAAAATATGGCATACTGGGTGTGTATGAAATACAGACCCAGAGTTACCATGGGCCTCTGGCTGCTTCTCTGATTAATGCTCTCCTTGCCTGGCCTGTCAGTTTAGGCGGACGACCATGTCTTGGTATGTTTGCAATGCTACTCCTTTTCCATGTTCAGATGAAGGATTGAACAGTGCTCCATGAGATGTTTAAAGCTTGGGATATTTTTTTTTTATAACCTTACCCTGCTTTAAACTTCTCCAACTTTATCCCTGACTTGTCTGGTGTTTCTTGGCCTTCATGATGCTGTTTGTGCATTTAGGTTCTCTAACAAAGATCTGAGGGCTTCACAGAACAGCTGTATTTATACTGAGATTAACTACTTCCCCACCTGCCGCCGCAGTTTCACTGCGGCAGGTTGGCTCTGCTGCGCGAATCGCCGTCATTGTACATTGGGCTTTGTGTTGGTCTATTAAATAAAATACGTTTAAGTTTTTGGTTGTAACATGAAATAATGTGGAAAATTTCAAGAGGTATGAATACTTTTTCAAGGCACTGTGCGAACAGGTGCAAACCATTTTCCCAACTGTTGAGATAAGATTATTAGTAGTATTCAGGATTTAAATGGTGCCAACAGTTCACGCAGCACTTTAAAATGTAGAGGGGGATAGTACATTTTCAATACAGAAGTAATAGGAGGCCCTGCTCATGGAGCTTACAATCTAATGCTGGCCATACACTATACAGAAAATCGACCGAACCCATTTTCGAAAAACGAACGTTCGACCGTGACCGAAAACTATCGTGCCATCATGTAATGACCGATAAATTGTTCAGTGGACATGAATAAATAATTTTTTGTTAGTTATTTTACATATACCTAGTGCAGGCAGTTCGGACGGGAAACACATTAACCTTGCAATTTATCGTACGTTCGGCAGAAATTTTCCAAACTTCCCATTCGTGTTTTTTTTCCACAAAAATGTCACAAACGATTATCGATTTGTGCCCATTAACTTGCCAAAAAACGAACGAAGTATTATACGAGCGATTTTTCGGCCGATTTTTCGTATAGTGTATGGCCAGCATAAGGGGAGAGGATAGATGGTACAAAAGGTAATGGCTTTGGGGGATGATCTGATGGAGGTGACTCGGGTACAGTTCTTAGGTGGGGTAGGCTTCCCTAAATAAGTGAGCTTTCAGGGATTGCCTAAATGCAGACATGGTAGGAGCTGACCAGACATACTGGGGCATGGAGTTCCAGAGGATGGGAGAGGCTCTGGAGAAGTCCTGGAGCCAAGCAAGGGAGGAGGTAAAAAGGGAGCTAGAGAGCAGGAGGTCTTGGGAAGAGAGATGGAGGACAATTTGGGCGATATCTGCAGGTGAGGTTGCTGATGTAGCTGGGGGTGATTGTTGTGGATGGCCTTATATGTTGTGGTTAGTATTTTGATTTTTATACGGTGGGGCAGTGGAAGCCAGTGAGGGGATTGAGAGGAGCAGCAGTCATGGATCGGTTAGTAAGGTGTATTTGTTTAGCAGCAGAATTTGTAATAGACTGAAGGGGGATAGTCTGTATAAAGGTATAACCAAGGAGTGAATAAGTTGTTTTGTGGCGTTAGTCAGGGACAAATTCTGGAAATGTTGCAGAGGTTAAGCTGGCAAGATTTAGCCAGTGATTGGATGTGGAGGCTGAAGGAAAAGTCAGCGTTTTTAAGATTACACACAGCACCGTGTGTGAGGAGGGACCAATGTGTGTCGTTTATCTCAATGGTAAAGTCATGAAGAGCGGATCGGAGAGGAGGAAATATTACAAGCTTAGTTTTAGAAAGATTGAGTTTGAGAAAGTGGTGTGATATCAAGCAATTCACTTTGCTTTTCAATAAGTTGGTTCTACTTTATGATCCTAGGTCTACCAATTGCCAATCTATAGCACTGCAAAGTGGAAAGTAAAGTATAAGTATGTAAGGATCAATTGGCTGCCCTATATACAAATATAAATAAAAAATTATGTATTAAAACATGATATATTCCCGCTAATGACTTGTGTTCATAACTAGTTTTTAATGTAGTTTTATATTTTCTGTGATTAGTGGTTTTGCAGACCCTTTGGAATAATTATGAGTTTGCACACATGAATGGCTCCTAAAATGTGGTCTGAAAGTTAACCGAGTCACAAGAATAGACTAGCACAATCTCTTTAAATATCACTTTACATATTTGATCAT
This sequence comes from Lithobates septentrionalis, assembly GCA_037952835.1. Lineage (NCBI taxonomy): Eukaryota > Metazoa > Chordata > Amphibia > Anura > Ranidae > Lithobates > Lithobates septentrionalis. The sequence continues at coordinate 14,497,659 of JBBDGP010000333.1, read as the reverse complement.
GTTGACGCTATCTAATATACCACAATGGCTCAACATTTCAGAAACTGTAAAAATAAACATGAATGTTTGAACTAAGGTGTATATATTGTGCAAAGACTTGTCTGAAAAGTAACTTTACAAACACAATCGAAGCAAGAAAGAGCAGATGGGAAAGTAAAGAAGCAAAGCATAACAGAAAAGCAGTACAAAGAGTATATAAAAAGCCTCATAATACAAATAAAAAGTATAATGAGGCACTATAGTAGAAGTCTGTGGGAGGAAAGATCCAGCATCTGCCATAGATGATTTTCAGTGTCAGAAGTGCGCATAATCATAGGTCCTCTATTGCAGCTAAAGCCTTGTTTGAAGTGTTTCCCAGACTTTTGAGAATTACTGCTAATAGACTCCTGTTGCCTGCAAATTATTTAAAGGTGTAATAAATAGAGAACTGGCATGTCTTTATATAGGATGTATGTTGTCCAGCGTGAAAAATATGTAGTTACTGTCATTCTCGTGTGTCAAGTTGAATGGCAGGGTTTGAGCTGACCACTAAGTAACACTTTTATACAGAAAAAAATTGTGAAATTTAGTGTGCAACTTTTTCTAAATTTGCAGTATGTCATGTTTTGCTGTTTTGTACTTGTTCAGTAGATATTTTTATTTTTTTTTAAATCAAATTTTGCAACAAAGGAAGGTCCGCTGCTTAGGTAGTGGCCCACCTCCCCATGTAATCTCACCACATTACACCTTTAGGAAACTGTGGATAAAAGTTAAATATACTCCTTATATCTGGGAATGCTGAGGGTCCCAAATGTCTTCACCGTGTTAGAGCATTTTGCGGCATTTGGTGCTCCCAGGATCTTGACGGAAGGATTGTGACCTCACAATCTCCTGTATGGAAGCTGGCCGTAAGATGAGCATATTTTCTAAATTTTTAGAAAATATTTTTCTTTGGGTTATTTTTTTTTATTTAACCGTGTAATGTGGCTATTTTACATGGGGAATGGGCCACTGTTTAATGCATGGAGCTTGCATTTGGTGTGCAGTGAATGACACGGGACTAAATTACCCAGATGGTGTGCATGTGAGTCACAGATAACTCCTGCTTTCTGCCAGCCTCTGCTCCTGGCTCTGAAGAAGCTCCTGTTCACAAGTGAAACATGTCAGCACTGCATCATTACCTCTGACATCCATTCCTAGACCAAACCCTGCAGACTCCCACACCCACGTTATCCATCTGTGGACTGACACTGCACATATGGAGTGGCACAAATGAAGAGTGCTCTGGTGAACTATCTCCATGTGGATTCTGTCTGTGAGGCATTAGGAGCCTTCAGCGTGGCTGGGGTGTGGTGAGATCGCACTGACTTTGTCTATAATGTACATAGGACACCGACTCACCCACATGTAGCTGGCCTCCTAGCAAGATACTACACACACTGCTCCTATCTGCACCCGTACACCCGCTTACAGTCCAGATCATCACAGCCAGGTTAGATGTTCGGCTACCATTCAGTATATTGGTGCGCAGACTCCATTCAGCCTTTACCGGTACCTATGGCTGTACTATGCAAATCCACCACTGATTGACTGTTTCAGCGGACTCATCCATCCATCCATCCCTCATATACTCCTCATCAACTCTGGCCCTATGCTACCATTGAAGTCATAGACTGGCCAACTGTGGTTAAACCACATTATACTCTACCTACAGTCACTTTCACTAGTGCCTCTTTGATGTAACCATCGGATTGGATGAGTGTGTGGTGGATGTGTGATTTGTGTGGGTGTCTACAGCTGGTTCCTTGTCTGTCTGGTTTTGACAACGTTGTCATTTCAACTTTTTATTATGTTGAAGGTTTTTGCAATTTTTCATGTTCTGTATTTACTAAATATACTATAATACAGCTGTTTATAATTGACCTTCTTTGAAGATTTATTTTTGGACCTTTAGTCCTCTTTAAATATATTTTTTATATATCTAGAGGATCAAGCCACCATCCACTCCGTTTATAATTGCATGGGGATGATCTGACTGTGTATGGGGCAATGAGATAGCGTTTGAGGTATCGGATTCCTTATAGCATGGGGTCTCCAAACTGCGGCCCAGGGGCCAAATGTGGCCCTTTTCTTGCCTTTATCTGGCCCTTAGGGCACTATTCCTTCCACTAATACAGGGCACTATTCTTTCCATTGACCCCAAAGACGGAGCACTATTCCTCACACTGACGCCAAAGATGTAATTTTTTTACTGCCACTGACCACCAAGCCTATGGCATTGTTTACTTCCACCAATGCCAGAGCATTTGCTACTCCCATTGGCCACAGCCCGGGGCCCCTAAAGTTTGAAAGGCAGTAAACTGGCCCTTTGTTTCAAACGTTTGGAGACCCCTGCCTTATAGGATATTTTACTCTGGATCTCCAGCTGACGTGATGACAGGGATTTTTATCTTTTTCTTTATGTATACCTGTAATTGTAATAACCCAATGCCTGTCAGCATCTGTGTTTTTGTGATGCCTTTTTGTGTGTTTTTTTTCTTCCTAACAAACTTCATATGGAAGTTCATATCAGCTTGCAAGTGCTCCGCGCTGTCTCCAACAATGTTGTGGTGTTTTTTTTTTTGTTTTTTGTTTTTCAGTTTTTTTATTGAAAAATGAACCCTTTCTCACGCTGGTACTGTAATACTACTAGATCAGCACTTTGGACAATACATCAAATACCTACACTTATTCATGCAAACCTGGGTAATTGCTAAAAATGAATGATAAATTCTCCTGTGGTATATATTCTCTCTTGTAATTATTGCTCAGCATGAGATGTGTATATTCCATTAAGGATTTTTAATGAATTAGGAGCAGTCTAGCATGCACTGCTGAGTGATCTTACAAGCAGGAAACCCTTAGTTACCAGCATTTGATGCATCAGACCTTGTTTAGACTGCGAATCTCAGCACGGTTATAAAAAAAGTTAAATTGGCACATTTGGTTCTGAGTCAGTAATGATTTCTGGACATTGCTTTGAGCTCCCTGAAATTTAATAGTTTAACTCGATGAATTGCAAAACTACTACGATCAGCTAAAACCGTTTACTATGAGTATGCTGCTTTCTAACTAGGGTTGCACTGATACCTCTTTTTTAAGACTGAGTACAAGTACTTTTTCAAGTACTCGTCGATACCGATAATTTTTTTTAATGTCATGTGACAGTGGCACTAATATGATATGCAGCACTGATGACACGTGGCCTGTGTCAATCGTGTGTTTTTTTTTTTTTTTTTACAATTTAACCTTTTAAATATTTATTACAGAAGCTCCTCTCCATTCATAAACTGAAGCATTGTAAACCGTTTACTGTGCTCCGTTATAAATGGACAGAGTCAGTGATCACTGGCTCTATTCATTCGGAAAAGGTAGGAACTGGTAAATTACAGATATACCGGCTCCTTCCTCCACTCTCCATCCTGACAGGTCAAGGACAAGGGGACCGGAGGAGGATAGGGAGACAGTCGGGTGATCATTGCGGCAGTGAGGGGGGGGGGATGTTGCAAGCACCGATCCCACATTTAGATTTCAATAAAGCAGCTGAAAGCTGCGGGGGTGGAGGAGGAGGAGGAGAAGCAGCTGTCAGCTGCTTTTATTGAAATCTATACAGGAAGATCAGTGCTTGTAACTCCCCCCACTGATCACCCCTGACTGCCCAGGTATCGGATCAAGTATCGGAGCATTTGCCCGAGTACAAGTACTTGGGCAAATGCTCAGTATCAGTACCGATACTAGTATCGGTGCAACCCTATTTCTAACATTGCTTTTCTGCCTGCAACATTAAAGAAGAAATCCAGACAGCAAGTAAATCAGGTGCTATCCAGGAGTAATTTACAGTAACTTGCATTCACATTGCTTTTGTTTTTGTTTTATCCCTAGTACTTTTCAATTTATACACAAAGGAGGTTTGCTCGGGCCTGCAGCACACCACTCAGCGCCAGAAGGATAGGTCAGCTTCCAAAATTAAGAGAGCAGAGCTAGAGAATGAGGGAGGTATAACACTCAATTTCTACACTAAGTGACCAAAGAGACAGCAGCCGTTTAAAAGATAACAATGCAAAATAATAGTATATATAAACAGTACAGGTAAACATACACTACAAACAGCGCTATTGTTGAGCAAAAAATATATAAATATCATGCGGCCAACTACGCACAAAAGTGATTACACAGAGAGGTACAGAGTCTGTGAGGTGATCAGGAAAATGTTCATAAGTACAGCTAAGTCACAGTGTGCACCTTCCACCAGTCAGTCGGATTTCACCCTGTGTCGACACTCTCCCCCTAGGGGGTCAAACTCACCAGAGCTGCAAATTAAATAAGCCTCCAAGAGAAGAAAATCTTTTCAATTTATGCTTTGCAGTCCTAATGCACTTGAATATAGTTCTAGACAGGACAGTTCTTCCAGGTGTTTTGTGCTTCACAAATCACGTTTTGATAGCTACAAGAACTCGTTGCTTTTAGCTTTTTTATAAAAAAAAAAAAGTGAACTACATACACAGAGGAATGTTGCTCAAATGTGTTATCACAAGATGGGACAATATCATACTTATGTGGACCTCAGCAGACACCTCTGGCCAATGGATCTAAGGGAGCGAAATCTATAGACCAGGAAGAATAATCTGACTGGCACAAGGGATATCTGCTGGGGAGTATAGGCATGCACACATTCAGTTTATATGCTATGTTAATTTTTAAATCTGCTCATTTGTCAGATTGGCAAGGTATAGGTTGAAAAAGTAAATCTAGTTCAACCAGTAGAAAATATAAAAACACGGAAAACCTCAATAAACAGAACTCCTACCTACAGGTGTAACGGAAGGCAAAAAAAAAAGCCTGTAAAACATATTCCAGTTTGCATCAGCGCAGGAGAAAAAAAAATTCACCCTGATCCCCTAAAGGTAATTAGATATTCCCTGGATCTACAATCTCTCTAGTGTTATAACCTCTAATTGGTAATATCCAGATATATTTTTGCATTTGGGAATGCATTAAGCTTTGTTTTACAAAAAAAAAAAAATCTGAGCTGGCCAGAATTATTTGAGGAGTCTTTCCATGTTTTTCACAGCTCACGGTGAAGAAGTCTTTCCCTATGTGAAGGTTAAATCACTTTTCCTTCCCGATGTGCCCCTTTGTCTTTTGTAGTGACCTTAAAGTGTTACTAAAGCTACAGCAGTAAAAATATTCACTGTGGAACCTAAGACCGGATCAAACTGTTATTTTACAGAAAGCAGAGGACTACTCTGCATTGTGTAAAAAAACCTGATCTTGTCCTCCCTGATTCTCTCCTTTTTTCTGTCCCCAATCCATCTGCTTATAGGACAGAGCCTTGGAGACACTATGCATATGCTCAGTTTGGGATGTATTGCTAGATAATTTTTTTTTTTTTTTGGGGACGCTACATATGATCTGCACAGGGCCAATCGGCACTGTTCATACAGAGGGTCAGGGGTCATGCAGCCTCGTAGGACAGTCAGAGGAGCATGAAAACTCCTACACGCTTTAACCAGATACTCACAGAAGTCATAGGACTGCTATATACTGCTGATGAGAAGGTATTTGGCAGTTTATATTTACTAAAATTGCATTTTCCATTTTGTGTACTGTAGGAGACCAGATATGGTGAGTAAATAGCTGTACACCAAGTTCACCATATGGACTACCTATGTATTTACTTCCCCTTAATCGCCTTTTCTGAAGGAAGAATATATTCAGATATTTTAGCTGAGCTCTGCTATGCCCCTTATCAGTTTAGTTGACTTTTGCACTTTCTCCAGTTCACCAATATTCTTTTTGTGAACTGGCGCCCAAACCTGAACTGCATATTCCAAGTGAGGTTTTGCTAATTTGTACAAGGGCAAGATTCTCTTTCTGGAGTCTATATTTTTGCCGCTTTAACAGGCGTTTGGCTTTTTATTTTTTTTAGCCTGTAAAAGCACCCCTGTCAAAAGCACGTTCAGGAGAGAAGCTTTTGAGCAGAAAAAATGCTTAAAGCACCTAAACGCTGTGTGCATTTGAGCATTAATACATTCCAACTGTCAGAATTAATTAATATTCGGCCAATAGAATCCATTAATGCTCAAACATTTGACACTCCTAAATGTGCGTGCAATACACAACTTCTGCTAGGAGTTCTGGTGTTCTGGCCTTATGCTCGACGTGCATAAGGCCTTAATGCAAAGTATCTTGATTGCTTTAGAGACTGCAGCTTGGTCTTGCATGCTGTTAAGACTGATTCACCAGAATACCCAGATCCTTCTCATTGACTCCCCCAGTGGTGCTCCTCACTAGGGATGAGCCCGATGTTCGAGTCGAATGTAAGTTCAACTCGAACATCAGGTGTTCACCGAATAGCGAACAATTTGTGGTGTTCGGGGCAAATTCAGAAGCCGCGGAACACCCTTTGAAAGTCTATGGGAGAAATCAAAAGTGCTAATTTTAAAGGCTTATATGCATGGTATTGTCATAAAATGTGTTTGGGGACCCGGGTCCTGCCCCAGAGGACATGTATCAATGCAAAAAAAAGTTTTAAAAATGGCCTTTTTTTCGGAAGCAGTGATCTTAATAATGCTTAAAGTGAAACAATAAAAGTGAAATATTCTTTTAAATTCTGTACTTGGGGGGGGGGGGGGGGGGGGTGTCTATAGTATGCCTGTAAAGTGGCACATTTTTTCCATGTTTAGAATAGTCCCTGCACAAAATGACATTTCTAAAGGAAAAAAAAGTAATTTATAACTACTAGCGGCTGTAATGAATTGTCAGATCTCGGCAATACAGATAAGTCATTGAAAAAAATGGCATGGGATCCTCCCAGTCCATTACCAGGCCCTTTGGGTCTGGTATGAATATAAAGGGGAACCCCGAACTAAAATGAAAAAAATTCGGGGGGTCCCCTCAAATTCCATGCCAGGCCCTTCAGGTCTGGTATGGATATTAAGGGGAACCCTGTGCCAAATTTATTTTAAAAAAATGGCGTAGAGGTTCCCCTCAAAATCCATACCAGACCCTTATCTGAGCATGCAACCTGGCAGGCCGCAGGAAAAGGGGGGGGGGCGAGAGAGCGCCCCCCCTCCTGAACCGTACCAGGCCACATGCCCTCAACATGGGGAGTGTGCTTTGGGGTATCGGAATCTGGAAGCCCCCTTTAACAAGGGGCCCCCAGATCCCGCCCCCCCTGTTTGAAATGGTAACAGGTACATTGTACCCGTACCAGTTCACAAAAAAGTGTCAAACCACAAGACACATCTTGGGACAAGTCCTTTATTAAAAAATAAAAATGTCCCACAAAGTCCATTCATCTTCTCTCGCTCCGCCGACGGACCGAAAAAAATAAAGATCCGCCTGCATGGGAGGCACCCGCCTTGTGACGCTTCAGCGCGAGGACATTTCTTTTATAACTGAGGGCGGGGCCACACGGTGACTTACCCGGGTGACCCCGCCCCCCTCTGATGCACAGGGAATTCCCAATGGCTTCCCCGTGGCGTGGGACATTTTTATTTTTTAATAAAGGACTTGTCCCAAGATGTGTCTTGTGTTTTTTTTTTTTTTTTAAACATTTTGACTTTTTTTTTGTGAAATAGTACAGGTACAATGTACCCGTTACCATTTCAAATGGGGGGCTGGGATCTGGGGGTCCCCTTGTTAAAGGGGGCTTCCAGATTCTGATGAGCCCCGTGCCCACAGACCCCCACAACAACCGGGCAAGGGTTGTGGGGATGAGGCCCTTGTCCCCATCAACATTGGGATAAGGTGCTTTGGGGGGCTAACCCAAAGCACCCTCCCCATGTTGAGGGCATGTGGCCTGGTACAGTTCAGGAGGGGGGGCGCTCTCTCATGGCCCCCCCTTTTTTTTCCTTCGGCCTGCCAGGTTGCGTGCTCGGATAAGGGTCTGGTATGGATTTTTGGGGGGACCTCACGCCATTTTTTTTTTTAAATTTTGGTGCGGGGTTCCCCTTAAAATCAGGTCTGGTATGGATTTTGAGGGGGACCACTACGCCATTGGCGCAGGGTTCCCCTTTATATCCATACCAGACCTGAAAGGCCTGGTATAGAATTTGGGGGGGCCCCCACGGAATTTTTTTTTTTTTTTTTTTTTTAATTTTGGTTTGGGGTACCCCTTAATATTCATACCGGACCCAAAGGGCCTAATAATGGACTGGGGCGATCCCATGCCATTTTTCTCAATGACTTTTATCTGTATTGCCGAGACCCGACAATTCATTATAGCCACGAGTAGTTTTAAATGACTTTTTTTTCCTTTAGAGGCATACTATAGACACCCCCCAGGTACGGAATTTAAAGGAATATTTCACTTTTATTTTTTCACTTTAAACGTTATTAAAATCACTGCCCCCTGAAAAACGGCCATTTTTAAAACTTTTTTTTTTGCATTGATACATGTCCCCTGGGGCAGGACCCAGGTTCCCAAACACTTTTTATGACAATATAATGCATATAAGCCTTTAAAATTAGCACTTTTGATTTCTCCCATAGACAATTCATTATAGCCGCGAGTAGTTTTAAATGACTTTTTTTCCTTTACAAATGTCATTTTGTGCAGGGACTGTTCTAAACACTGGAAAAATGCGCCACTTTTCACTTTTATTTTTTCACTTTAAAGCGGAGCTCCACCCGATTTTCCTACACTAACTGCAGCTGATTACCGCAATGTCCTAATGACAAAACGGCACTTTTTTTTTTTTTTTACAGGCTTTACCTTTGTTCTTGAAGCTGTCTTTGTTTTGTGCAGGAAGCACAGGCTGCGGTTAGGAGCGTGTCCAGAGCGGCTAATTACTCACTTCCTGTAAGCCGCACTGGCTCCTGGGAGCTTGTGTCATTGTTCCCAGGAGTCAGTGCGGCCGCCTGTTGCAATCCTATGTTATCAGGATTAAACAAGAGATTTTTATACTTACCTTTCCTCAAACTCCAGCGCCGCTCTCTCCTCTATGTCTCGCTCATTGATCCTCCTTTTGTGTTTGCTTATCTCCGCTGCCATCACAACGGGGCGGGACTTCCTACGACGCTGCTCGTTGTGATGGCAACCGGAGTTGTTGACGGCACTCCGATTTCCCTCTACTGCGCATGCGCGAGATCCTGAATAGAACGGGCGGTGCATGCTGGTCGATCAGCAGCACCGTATCCCGGAAGAGGATGCCTGTGGGTTTCACATGCCCACAGGCAAGATGAAAACCGTGATGAGCATATTTTTATAAGTTTCATTTTATGGAGAAAACGGATAGCAAATATCTTGAAAATCGGAATACGTGAGTTACTTATTCTTAGATATAAATATATGTCATTGTGCCAAAAAAACAACAACTTAGAGACAGTGGAATCCCGCTTTAAGCATTATTAAAATCACTGCTCCCGAAAAACGGCTGTTAAAACTTTTTTTTTTTTTTTGCATTGATACATGTCCCCTGGGGCAGGCCCCGGGTCCCCAAACACTTTTTTATGAAAATAACTTGCATATTAACCCTTAAAATTAGCACTTTTGATTTTTCACGTTCATGTACCATAGACTTTAACGGTGTTCGCCTCATCCCTACTCCTCACTAGCATGTATGATGCATGCACGTTTAAGTCCCCAAGTGTGTAACTTTTCATTTACAGTGAGGGAAAAAAATATTTGATCCCCTGCTGATTTTGTACGTTTGCCCACTGCCAAAGAAATGATCAGTCTATAATTTCAATGGTAGGTTTATTTTAACAGTGAGACAGAATAACAACAAAAAATCCAGAAAAAAACATTTCAAAAAAGTTATAAATTGATTTGCAGTTTAATGAGTGAAATAAGTATTTGACCCCTTCACAAAACATGACTTGGTGGCAAAAACCCTTGTTGGCAATCGCAGAGGTCAGACGTTTCTTGTAGTTTGCCACCAGGTTTGCACACATCTCGGGTGGGTTTTTGTCCCACTCTTTGCAGATCCTCTCCAAGTCATTAGGGTTTTGAGACTGATGTTTGGTAACACGAACCTTCAGCTCCCTCCACATTTTTTTCTATGGGATTGACTAGGCCGCTCCAGGACCTCAATATGCTTCTTCTTGAGCCACTCTTTTGTTGCCCTGGCTGTGTGTTTTGGGTCATTGTTCTGCTGGAATACCCATCAATGACCCATTTTCAATGCCCTGGCTGAGAGAAGGAGGTTCTCACCCAAGATTTGACGGTCCATGGCCCCATCCATCGTCCCTTTGATGCAGTGAAGTTGTCCTGTTCCCTTAGCAGAAAAATGCGCCCGCAGCATAATGTTTCCACCTGAATGTTTGACGGTGTTCTTGGGGCCATAGTCAGCATGCCGCCTCCTCCAAACACAGTGAGTTGAGTTGATGTCAAAGAGCTTGATTTTGGTCTTATCTGACCACAACACTTAAATCCAGTTTGCCTCTGAATCATTCAGATGTTCATTAGCAAACTTCAGATGGGCTTGTACATGTGCTTTCTTGAGCAGGGGGACCTTGTGGGCGCTGCAGGATGTCATTCCATTAGTAAATAATCGCACCAACTGTTGTCACCCTCTCACCAGGCTGCTTGGCGATGGTTTTGTGGCCTATTCCAACCTTGTGTAGGTCTACAATCTTGTCCCTGACATCCTTGGCAGCTCTTTGGTCTTGGCCTCTTGGAGAGATTGGAATCTGATTGCTTCTGTGGACAGGTGTCTTTTATGCAGGGAACAAGCTGAGATTAGGAGCACTCCCTTTGAGAGTACGCCTAATCTCAGCCTGTTACCTGTATAGAACACACCTGGGAGCCAGAAATCTTGCATTTTAATGAGTGAAATAAGTATTTGATCCCCTATCAGCAAGTCAAGTTATAACTTTTTTTTTAAATGAATTTTTCTGAATATTTTTTGTTCTGTCTCACTGTTAAAAAAAAAAATAAAAAAAAAATAAAAAACCTTTATAAACTATATCTGTTTATAAGTGTTAAAAGGTATGGGTCCCAGTAGTGATCCTTGGAGTAAGTTTGAACATTGACCTAAATCTGTATCCAATCACTATAAAGGCCCATACACACGATAGGACTTTTTGACAACAAACATGCAAATTAGCTGTTTAAAGGCAACATCCTACCGTGTGTACGCTCCATCGGACAAACTTTTTCGTTTTTCATCTGACAAATGTTTGCTGTGCAAACAAACTTTCCGGTAACAAAAGTCCTATGGTGCAAAATTCTATCGTGTGTACACAAGTCCATAGGAATTTAGTCCAAAGTACAAACACGCATGCTCAGAACCAATGCAAAAGATCAGACAACAATACAGAAGTTGACCAAAGGGTGGCGGTAAAGAGCTGAAAAACCACGTGATTTGGTGAAAGTTGGCTGAAAAAGTCCTGCCGTGTGTATGCTTAATTAGTTTACGGCCGACGCCCTTTGTACAAAAATCCACGGGAAAGTTTGTACAAAGTCCTATCGTGTGTATGGGCCTTTAGAAGTAGGTTCTGTAAAGATTCCTTCCTTTCTCAGCTCCTAAGAATTGTCTGGTTTTCGTATATATAAAGTGTATTTTATATGTAATCTGTATACATCAAATTATATTGTTACAGAGGCTCTAAAATGGCACTATTACACCATTGAACTGGTAGATATTGTCACATACCCTATATCTTTGTTCTCACTTTAAACAGGAAGTTTATTACACAAGTTTTTCACTTTTGGTTAAGACTTTATCTTTCTTATCTGAGGGATCAAACTGTATACTTTAAAGCAGAACTTAAACTGTATCTGAGCACCACAAACTGAAAACACTATTACATGTTTAATATTCAAAACAAACTCGCCTATCCATGTCTAAATGCTTTTTGTTCAGAAATCACTTTGATTCCCCCATCTATTTACGAAGGCTAGCAGCATAAGGATTAAAATAGTTGATAAGAGTAAAGTTCAACTTTAACAGTAAGAAGTAAAAACTTTTTTCTTTATCCAACTTTTAATAAAAATGTTATGGTAGATCATTGAGGTTTTTTTTTACAGTCAACATAAATGCACAAATATTTTAATGCTCAGGGGCTGTGGTCTCCCCCAGTATCTCCCCTGGCTCCTTTGGGGGGCTTCTCCTGGTTCATGCCTGGGGAACATCTCTCCTATTTTTGCTCATGGGCAAGGGATTGAGAGGTGCGTTGTGGAAGGTTCGTACAGGAACAGGGCATAGTCTCCTTGGATTGGCTCCGAAACCAATTTGGCTGCTTCCCGCTCGATGACTGATACTATAGACCGTTACACCATTTTGTTCACATTTTGCCTCAAGCCATCTGACCCCCCTCCTCCTTGACACAGTTTAAGAAACTATGTATGTTGGCTGCCCCCATTCCCCACGCTATCTTAGTCCTTTATGAGATGCTGCAGTCAGCAGAGTCTAAGAGCAAACCAGTCTACATACGGGAGTGGGAGAGAGACTTGCAGCATACATTCAGAGGCCCAATTGGATCATCTGCATTGCCTTACCCATGTGAGTTCTGTGGACACAAAGATGCAAAAAAATAGTTTTAAGCTATTGACCCATTGGTATAGAGTTTCTGCTAACTTGGCTAGGATCTTTCCGGTAATCTCTGATGCCTGCTGGAGGGGTTGTGGGCTTCGGGGCACTTGGCTACATATTTGGGAGTGCCCAAAGCTCTTGTGCTTAACCCCCCCTTCTTCCTCTCTTTCCCGCTTACCTTTGTCCTTCTAAATTGTCCTGCCTTCCTGGTTTGACACATGGGCTTATAGCTCATGATTGGTAAGACAATCCTTGAGCATAATCAACAGTATTTTTGCTTGGGGAATACAGTGGAATATTTGATTTACACAGTCAGATGTACCAATAAGCTCTGGCTGTCAGTTTCAAGTTTTTGTAATTCATGATCTGTTGCCCTCTTGGGTTCCTCTTCTTGGTTCTATGTAAGCTAAATATTTGTGAAAATCAAAATAGAGACTACCTAAAAAAATGGCCAAATCATAAGCCTATAAACAAAGGTGCTCCTTTGAGTATAGTTGTATAACATTCTTTTCACCAACCCACTTTTTCCATTGATGCTTATAAATAGTTTTAGGGCATGACTTTTCTTGTGTGCTGTTGTCTGCAACAGTTGCATGCTGTCGCTTGCAGTATTCCCAATTCCCTGTTTTTGTGAAAGGATAGATTGCATATTTTCAACTTTTTGGCTCTTGAAAATTACCTAGAAGTAGACCTAATTCTGGGGGAAAAGCATCAGCTGACACATTGCTTGACATAGCTTTGCAGAGCAATTCAGCTTGGGACTTTTTTTCATATTTGATGAATTTCATGTAACTAACCATTTGAGACATAGCAAGCAAAATTTTGTCCAACATTGTTTTCACGCTAATATGCATTTTGAAAGGAAATGCCTTGCCCATGCAGGGCACAGCTACAGTATTGCTTTCATCTGCCCCTTCTCTAGCATCAGATACAGACTTTTCCTTCTCTCTGTTGGGCCATGGGAAGGGAGGAAAGTCTTGTAAGGCAAAAACACAGGTTTGCTTTAAGACTCCCATACAACATTTATGAGTGTGCAGTGTAATGATTCATAGGCCAAAGGTGTTAAACTGCTTAAAAACAACCACTCCACTAAACAGTCATTCTAATAGATATTTGCTTATAGACAGTTTTTATGCACCCAGATTCTATAGAAAAGCATCATAACTTCCTTTTTAATGCTATGCAAGTTAGTAAACCCAGGTAGTTGCATACATTTCTTTCAACACATTTCCTTATTGGTTTCATCATAAAATATTGACAATTCCTATCAGATTACACAGCCCTTGCTTATGTCTGTAAACACGCTATTTTTCTTTTATGAAAAGACTAAAACTGCTCCTATTAAAAATGAATAAATGACTCTTAAAGCAGAACCATACCTTTACAGCCAAGGAATCTGTCACCTTAGCCTCTGTTTTACCTGCAGTTAACATGGTGCTACACATATGATCAGTTTTGATGCCAGTCATTTGATGGTTTGACAGTTCAATTGAGAGCACAAGAAGCTGAGGCCACTATCATTTATGGCATGCCTTGAATAGAATGGTTTTGGGAAACTTAAATCAGTGGGTTTAGTTCCACTTTAACCCTTTCACTGCCAGGTTCGAACGCCATACGGACCTACAGAAGTGCCCGCTGGTGGCCAAGTCTGTACAGACTTCATTTCTCCCCCTCCTATAAGCTTATGGCCACTTCAGTGACCATAAGCTTATATCAGAATTGTTCAGCAGACTATGCTGAACAATTTCTATGACTGATCATCGAATTACAACCCCAAATGTGATCCCCCCCCCCATGCCGCTGCTTCCTTGTCCCCAGCCTCTCCACCCCGGCTACTCTCTTCCACCTAAAACTGCTCCCCCACTCTTCTTTACCCCCCCATAAACCCGCTCCCCGCAGCTACCATCATTAGCCGGCATTCCTCTTGCACTCCCGCTGGCTTCAGGTGCTGCATGGGGATTAGGGGGGGATCCAGATGTGTCCCCCCCCCCCCCCCACACCCCTGATCCATCGCTGCTCCTGCGGCATCTCTCCTTCCCTCCTGCCACCTGCAGCTTCTCCTTGCACTGATCTCCGCGATCTGTCAGGCTGGGGAGCGAGGAGTGGGGGGAGCAATGCGGGTGGGGGTGAAGTCGTGCCTTTGGGGGGCTTGGTAAACATGTTTACCAAGCTCCCCCCTGTAGTACAGTGGATATAGGCAGCGATCACTCCTGTATCCACTGACAGCTGATACATGGTAAACGGCGAGAGTTACTATGTATTGTCATTTTATGAATTAAATCTCTATACAGATTCTCATTCATTCAAGTAAAGTGCTACAGAGAAAGGGGACTATTTTCAGTCCCTTTTTGGGTTTTAAAAAGAGATATGATGGTCTGTTTAGACCTCTGATATCTCACCAAAGACTTTACAGGGATGCACAGGTGTTCCATGCATCTCTGTGCAGGCAGTCCCATTGATGTCATTTGGGATGTAGCAACTGTACGAACAGAGCCGTTGCTCCCAATTTTATATCCATGTAGGTCCGCATGCATGTCCCTGAGCTCACACGGTCTGCGTTCGGGGTCGTGTACCAACAGAGATGTCAGATTGGGAACGGCAGCTATGCCTGTGCAGCAGTTGCATCTCAATTGACATAAATGGGACTGCCTGTGCGGGTAAACATGGGCGCCCCCCCCATAGGCGTACACTTTAGTATGCCACATGTGAACAATGCTTTAGTAGCAATTTAGTAAGTAGTGTTTATGTGCACTATTAATGGCTTTAGTGTATTTTTAGCGAAAATAATGTTTTGATAAACATTTGTGCAAATATCACGCTGCCTTAAATCAGTAACACCTTATTTTTATTCTACTTACCATGTGCTTTCAAAAATGTATGGTTTGGGGGGTCTTTTACAAATTCTGAAAGCTGTAAGTGAAAAAGGAAAAACAGATTTTCTTAAACTTTTGCGTACATCCGATTTTCACCATTTGTAAAAAAGGCGAATTAACTTCATACAGGTTAAGCTTTTATATTTAGTTGGAATTTAGCAGGAATTTTGTGAAATTAGCTGTGTTTTTATCTGCTAATAATGGCTTTTAGTGTATTTTTAGCAAAAATATTGTTTGATAAACATTTGCGCAAATACCGCAGGTTTAAAAATCAGTAGCACCTTTTTTTTTTTATTACAGAGGTCATATGCTTTCAGAAAATATATGGTTTGGGGGGTCTTTTACAAACTCTGAAAGCTGTAAGTGAAAAATGAAAACCTGATTTTTTGAGAAATTTTTGGGTACGTTCGATTTTTAACATTTTGCAAAAAGGCGCAATTTAAAATGTACAAATATTTAACTCCATACAGGTTAAGCTTTTATATTTAGTAGGGATTTAGCAGGAATTTTGTATAATTAGCTGTGTTTTTATCTGCTAATAATGGTTTTAGTGTATTTTTTTGCAAAAATATTAGTTTGATAAACATTTGCGCAAATACCGCCGAGTCTAAAAAAAAAAAAAAAAAAAAAAAAAGTAGCGCCTTTTTTTTTATTCTAGAGGTCATATGCTTTCAGAAAATATATGGTTTTGGGGGTCTTTCACAAATTCTGAAAGCTGTAAGGGAAGAAATGAAAACCTTTAGATTTTTGGAGAAATTTGAATATTTACACTTTTGCGTCTGTTGAATATTTACCATTTTGCAAAAAAGCGCAATTTAAAAGTTACAGATATTTGTTAAGCTTTTATATTTAGTAGGAGTTTTGTAAAATTTGCTGTGTATTTATCTGCTAATCATGATTTTAGTGGATTTTTAGAACTAAAATAAATATTGTTTTTGTAAACATTTACGCAAATATCGTGGGACCTTAGAAATCAATAGCGCCTTCTTTTTACTCTACTGATCATGTTCTTTCAGAAAATATATGGTTAGGTGGGTCTTTTATAACCTTTGAAGGCTATAAGTGAAAAATAAAAAAGCAATGGAAAAATTGCAAAAATAGTCTGGCCACCTGAGTGTACAAAATAAAGTACAGGGCCTGGCAGCGAAAAGGTTAAAGCGGACCTTCACCCATTAAAAAAAATAAACCTCCCTATCGTATAGTACAAGACACAGGATGTGTATTCAGACAATAGGTTTATTCCACTACTTTTAGGTGATTGGACACTGGCAAAAGTCATCCTCTTCCTGACTCCTTTTCCACAATTGGAGATTTTTTTTTTTCCCCTAGTTTTTTTTTTTTTAAATGTTTTAACCTTTTAGTGCTGGCCTGCAGCACCTCTTTTCTCACCTAGGTGAGAAATACATAGCGCCCGCTGCTGCCTCTTTGGAACAAGGCAGACTTGCGACACATCTGTGCACATATAGGGGTTTCCTGCACATTCACACAAATGCCACAGGTATGCAGGTACAAGATACCAGCATGAACAGAGAACCCTCTGCCCCAGCACAGATGTGCTACAGATCTGTGCCAAGTCCCAAAAACAAGGCAGAAACCTTGGTACATTTGCTCACATGCAAGATTTTCAAAGATGTTGAGATGTTGATGCGGGAGAGAAGGAGCGGACCAAAATATTGGGGAACTGAAGTTCCTCTTTAAAAATCTATACCAGCATTTCTCATTCTCTAAATCGCACACTGGTTCACACTGACATCTGAGGAACACTGGGGGTGTCGGTGTAAAGTTGAAGACACCCCCAGATCCTATCAGAGTGCGAACTGTCAAAGGTGCTGGAATTGGATCGCATAGGTGTGAACACCCATGGAATCCGATTCCAGTGCGGACCAAAAAAAGGGTCCTGCTCCATTTGGTGGGAATGCGATGCAATTTCAGCCATACTGTTTGTATGGCTGAATTCGCATGACACAGACATTGCATGTGATCTGCACAGCAATGCGGTATAAATCACATGCAAAGTCTGTGAACCCAGCCTAAAACTTTCTAAAACCTTATGGACTCCTGCAATAAATGTAGCTCGTAGTATGTTGGTTTCAAAACAGAATTTTGTACTTAAAAATCAGAATGGCCGTGTCACATAAAACAGACATTGCAATGGTGCTCAGTGGCAACACTACCTTTTCATTGGTGCTCATACTCTAACTTTGTATTGGTGTTTCATGCAAACCTAAGTTTGTATTGGTGTTCAGGGAAAATACTTTGCATTGGTGCTTGGGGAGAAGTTAGCAT